>OX439048.1:67877374-68477374 GCA_949317995.1 Acholoe squamosa | reverse complement strand
GTACCTTTTCACTATACTACTTACAAACTTTCACAAACAGAACTGGGCACTGGGTACCTTTTCACTATACTACTTACAAACTTTCACAAACAGAACTGGGTGCTGGGTACCTTTTCACTATACTACTTACAAACTATTACAAACAGATCTGGGCACTGGGTACCTTTTCACTATACCACTTACAAACTTTTACAAACAGAACTGGGCACTGGGTACCTTTTCACTATACTACTTACAAACTTTCACAAACAGAACTGGGTGCTGGGTACCTTTTCACTATACTACTTACAAACTATTACAAACAGATCTGGGCACTGGGTACCTTTTCACTATACTACTTACAAACTTTCACAAACAGAACTGGGCACTGGGTACCTTTTCACTATACTGCTTACAAACAATTACAAACAGAACTGGGCACTGGGTACCTTTTCACTATACTACAATGTACTTAGAAGTATAAACATTGTGACGGACAGACTTTCAGTCACTTCAATGGTGGATCATGATGCACTCCTGCAGCAGCGGCCGTTAAAGCACTGAGTAGCTGAGGATTAATCAAGAGGCTCAGTATCATTGGATTAAACATAGATTCAAATTCTCCTCTAAATGTCACATCTATAAGGCATTTATCATCAGCAGAATGGCCTATTGCTCATAGTATTTGATTGATTTGTTTTTTTATTAGCAACAGTCTCATACTATTAATCTACAATGACAAATCTCGCAGGGTCCTTTTAGTTACTCAATTATTCCTCTTCATCTGCCTCCAAGCACACCACAGAGGTGTCCTAAGTGTTGTAATTACAGGGGCCAGCCTGCCCCCCCAGACCCCCCCCCCCGCCTACACACCTATTTAAAAATACATGTCACCATTTGGTCTAACACTGGCCATATTTCAGCTTGTGGTTGGATTGATGGCTGGCGGCCACAGGGTGGTGGATTTGGGGTGGGTGTGTGGAGGGGGTGTTTTGTTAGGGGGTGACCCGGGTTCACATCTGGTTTACGATCGTTAATTGGTACAAATCACTTGTTGTGCTATCTCTGCATAGTCTACATGTGTACTGCCATTGAAGGCAGACGTTCGGGTACCATAGGTGGTAGGCATTTATAAGGACAGTTTGTAGAGCTCTCACACATAGGCTATAATACACAGGTGAACCTTGGCAGAATCAAGTAACATGATTGGTTGCCACTTATTTTTCAACATGGCTTCATGAACATTCCCTGGAATTAAGTGACACTTGATGTTTCATGTATTACAAAGTCAAAGCATAATGGGCCTTATTCTAAAATCCTAAGTAGAGGCGTAAGAAACAAACATTCACGGAGGGGGAGTCAGGGATCTCAGTGTGTGTGTATGTGTGTGTGTTTGTGTGTGTGTGTGGGGGGGATGGGGTGGGGTTATAGCCACTTATACCATGAATTCTGGGTTGCTTAGTGCCTTTTGCTGGATATTCCCATGCACATACCTGTCAATATTGCACAGCATCAAGGCTGTAGCATCAATTTTGGAAGGCGTGCGGTTATCCATGGATAACCCGCATGCCATGTGGTTATCTATGGATAACCCACATGCCTTTCATGTCCTTCCATGTCATATGTTACATGTTAAAACCTACGGAAATTTTCATTGCCATGGTAGGGGTCGAACCTGCAGTCTCAGGTCCTTAGTCCAACTCCCTATGCACTGCGCCACAGGGACTGACGAGAAGTGGTTGGCTAGAACTAAACCAAAGCAAAGCAAGCCTAGCCGGGCGCCGAGGTGTGTGTACCGATCGTGTATACATAACCGCAGGACGCGTTCAAATCAATCCAAGCCGAGACGGTCGCTGAAGGAGGAGTAGCGGTGGTCTAGCGGTTAGCGCATTGGGCTCAGCCGTTGGAGGTATGCGGGTCGAGTCCCGGTCCAGGCGCATCTATTTTTCGCCGTTTGTACGCTACCATAACCACGAGACGCATTCAAAGCAAGCCAAGCTGAGATGGGCGCTGTAGCTGTCCGCTGCTAGGCGACGAGGTGTATTATACACAAACATAACCGCGAGATGTACACACACTATGGCTGGCTTCGAGTCCTGGGGAGGAGGAATTATTTTTGTTTTCAACTTGAATTTATTGGTATTCTATTGATTATTTATTGGTTTCATGGTATAAAATAAGTAGTCATTTGATAATTCATGACTCGTGTGTGTTAGCAAAAGCGAATTACACTCAGCCTACGGCCTCGTGTAATTATCCTTTACTAACACACACTCGTCATGAGTTATCCATTGATTACTTGTTCAATATCACAAAGTGTCCACATTACAAACCTGTATAAAAGCCCTCACCTTCACATTATGGGGTGGGGGACAGCCGCCTCCCCCCTTTTCTATGTCACAAGAATCATGTATGGGAACTCGGGGGGGCTGAGGTAGGAAGGAATTCAAGGTACATATCTAGAACTGTCGTTAACATATATTGCGGCGTTGTTGTTGTTGTTGTTGTTGTTATTGTTGTTGTGTAAGAGCGGCGTTAGAGTTGCATTGATCAATGCATTATGAAGACACATTCAGTGGCAAATCCAGGATTTTGAAAAGGAGGGGCGCGCCCCTTGTTTGATCTCTTTTCTTGGCTAAATTGCAGAGCTAAAAGAAGCATTCAAACTCTGAAGTACAGCAGAAAGAAGGTGGTGTCACTGACATTCGACAGGCATGATGCATCACTGCACCATGCAGACCTTACCCTAAGGTTATGGGGGTTAAGGGTCCCACCAGCTGCTGTGTGTGTGGATGGGTGTGTGTGTGTGTGTGTGTGTGTGTGTGTGTGTGTGTGTGTGTGTATGGGGGGGTAGTGATGGGGGGGTAGAAGAGAGACAGAGGTAGCGGGTAGAGAGGCACCAATTAGCGTGTGACGAATGGTACAGGTGGTTTTTCATCTTGTGCCGCCTGGTTTCTAATCACGCCTTGTTTGCTGACAATTAGAATTAGTGATAATCACACCTTAATGCTGGTAGGGCGGGGGCGGTGAGGGGGGCTTGGTGAGGGGGCCTTGGTGGGGGGGCGGTGAGGGGGAGTGGTGAGGGGACGTTGGTGGGGGGGGGCGGTGAGGGGGAGCGGTGAGGGGACGTTGGGGGGGAGCAGGTGTAGATTTATGCATATGGGGATGGCGGGGGGCAAGGAGAACAGGGGCCACGGACATGTGGTTATGGCTGCGATTTGAGGTCTGATAGCCTTTACTTTCCCAAATATTCTAACACAATTATGTATCCATAGCAGCTAAGGGGAGAGAGAGAGAGAGAGAGAGAGAGAGAGAGAGAGAGAGAGAGAGAGAGAGAGAAAGACAGACAGACAGACAGAGAGAGACAGACAGACAGACAGACAGAGACAGAGACAGAGAAATAGACAGAGAGAGAGAAATAGACAGAGAGACAGACAGACAGAGAAGAAACAGAGAAGAAACAGAGACAGAGAGAGGAATGCAGAATGCAGCCTTGGCAAGTATCACCAGGGTCGTCAAAATTCCTGACAATCACTTCATTAATGTATCATGTATCTCACCAGGGTCATCAAAATTCCTGACAATCACTTCATTAATGTATCATGTATCTCACCAGGGTCGTCAAAATTCCTGACAATCACTTCATTAATGTATCATGTATCTCACCAGGGTTGTCAAAATTCCTGACAATCACTTTATTAATGTATCATGTATCTCACCAGGGTCGTCAAAATTCCTGACAATCACTTCATTAATGTATCATGTATCTCACCAGGGTCGTCATAATTTCTGACAATCACTTCATTAATGTATCATGTATCTCACCAGGGTCGTCAAAATTCCTGACAATCACTTCATTAATGTATCTCACCAGGGTCGTCAAAATTCCTACCAATCACTTCATTAATGTATCATGTATCTCACCAGGGTCGTCAAAATTCCTGACAATCACTTCATTAATGTATCTCACCAGGGTCGTCAAAATTCCTACCAATCACTTCATTAATGTATCATGTATCTCACCAGGGTCGTCATAATTCCTGACAATCACTTCATTAATGTATCATGTATCTCACCAGGGTCGTCATAATTCCTGACAATCACTTCATTAATGTATCATGTATCTCACCAGGGTCGTCAAAATTCCTGACAATCACTTCATCAATGTATCTCACCAGGGTCGTCAAAATTCCTGACAATCACTTCATTAATGTATCATGTATCTCACCAGGGTCGTCATAGTTCCTGACAATCACTTTATTAATGTATCATGTATCTCACCAGGGTCGTCAAAATTCCTGACAATCACTTCATTAATGTATCATGTATCTCACCAGGGTCGTCATAATTCCTGACAATCACTTCATTAATGTATCATGTATCTCACCAGGGTCGTCAAAATTCCTGACAATCACTTCATCAATGTATCTCACCAGGGTCGTCAAAATTCCTACCAATCACTTCATTAATGTATCATGTATCTCACCAGGGTCGTCATAATTCCTGACAATCACTTTATTAATGTATCATGTATCTCACCAGGGTAGTCATAATTCCTGACAATCACTTCATTAATGTATCATGTATCTCACCAGGGTCGTCAAAATTCCTGACAATCACTTCATTAATGTATCATGTATCTCACCAGGGTCGTCATAGTTCCTGACAATCACTTTATTAATGTATCTCACCAGGGTCGTCAAAATTCCTGACAATCACTTCATTAATGTATCATGTATCTCACCAGGGTCATCAAAATTCCTGACAATCACTTTATTAATGTATCATGTAGACCAATGGACGCGATGCTCTCCTACATCAGCAGTCCTTACAGTGTAAATGGGGTCTGAGGCTGAGCTGGGTGGGTGGTGGGTGGGAGGCACAGGTGGGTAGGACAGGTGGTAAAGTTAACGTAGGAGGAGTAAACTGTAGGGTGAATGGTACTAAATTGATAGGTGGGCAGTGGGCCACACAAAGTGTTATCAAACCTGACACCGACCTACCATAGAGACAAAAAGGAATCCATGCAGATAGAGAGTACAAGAGGCCGAGTAAGGCAGAAATCCAACAAAGGAGAAGACCAAGAAAATGATTTAGTAGGCAGTTTAAAATCTGAGCGTGGGAGGGGAGATGAAGGCATTGAACAAGGGCTGATTTAGCCGGGCTGCCTCCTCAACTGTGTTCGTGTTCATCTGCTAATTCCATCCAAATATCGGGGGTGTACCTCTGCTGCGAGACTGTTGAATTTAGATTAGTGGGTGGAATTCAAGGTCAAAATCAAGCATATGTATCCTAATCTATTCAAGAGCAATTGATGCAAATTTAGTATTTTACTTGTTTTAAGCTCAGGTTCTAAGCCAAAGAAAGTAAAGGCTCCGATCCGATCAATATTTTATCAACTTATAGCCCTCTCAAAATAAAAAGTGGAGAGATAATTGCAGAGGCTTCCCTTCCATAGTTGGTCAGTCGGTCTGTGATAGATGCCGAATACTTTAGTTTATGTAATGAAAACTGCTGGTCTAGACTGTAGTGCCCTTCTTTTACTAAGGCCAAAAAAGTTAGATTTCCGGCCACCCGACCAACCTTAGCCGAACAGGGCCGACCTCAGAAATTTTTGAAGAATTTTTCATATTTTTGAGGGATTCTTCACATATTTTTTTTCATTTTTTATCAAGTTTTTAGCATTTTTATTGTCTAAGTAAGAGAGTTGGAGATAGGGGCATACTTTTGCCAAATGTTGCCATATGTCCGGAAATAAACCATTATCTATCATTATGACCATTGGACACCAACTTATAATGCCTCAATTCAATAAATATTGGCTCAGGTAAAAAAAAATCCGACCTACCGACTTCAACTTTTGGACCATGTTACCGGAAATTTACAAAAAAAAAATTGCCTTAAAAGAAAAGAATGTGCCTCCCTTCTTTTAGTACAATGTACAATATCGGGGCCATCAGGAGCTACTGCAGGACGGAGGGACGGGGCTCAGCTGACGCCGAATGAAGAAGCTGACCAGATACCCTGAGGTTTGGAAAATATGTACCAAAAGTTGCTAAAAGACAAGTATAATCTTACAACTACCAAGGAATTAGATTATTCTTTTTGGGAGAAAAAAAGAGAAAGTCTGGGACATTTAGCCAAATTTACAGGCGTCGTGCGGGAAGGATCCTCCATGGGCCTTTTCATCGAATATCACTCTAGCTTGTCTCTTCCAGCAATGATAATAAATGTGCCAGAATAATGAGATCAAGAAGACGCCCCCCCCCCTTACCCCCATACCCCCTCATACACACACAAGCCTAGTATACGGAGACCTCCCACGTAGTTCCCCTGCGTCCCGCTCCCATAGTTCCCCCAGCGTCCCGCTAGGTGGTGCGTCTTTGATGTGGCACCACCTGGTGGCGGCTGGTGGCGGCAGGGGGCAATCCGCTGGTACCTCAAGGTGTCAGGTACCTCACAGCGCCGCCCGCGGGGATCAGCGCATTCACAAAGAGAGCATGATGGGTAATAGAGAGATGTGATTGGGTGAGGCGTCCCGCAGGGGGGGGGGGTAGGGGCGCCACCTACCGTGCTAGTGTCTCTGTGCTCTTTTATGTCGACTTCTAATAAGCCCCTTAATCTATATAGAGATATTGCCGTCATTCTCTCTGTATTATTTTGTGCCTTCCTCCGTCAGTTTTTGCCTTTCTGTCTCTCATTCGGTCTGTGTCTTTCTGTCTGTTTCTCACTCTCTATAGTTTGTATTATCTGGCCTCCTGGATCTCTTCAATCAGTCTCTCCCCTCCCCCCCAACGCTCTTTCTCTCTCTGCCGTCTCTCTCTCTCTCTCTCTCTCTCCCTCCCTCTCTCTCTGCCCCTCTATTCCCCCATTTCCTCTCCGCTGCTGTGTTTCTCAGTTTCTTTTTCTTTTTTTTTTTTCGGTTACCCACTTTGTCTCCTTTTTGATTTTCTCTCTGTTCACCAAGATACATTGTATTATCTTAATAAAAGAGAAAATTAGAAAAAAAAAAAAATTTGATGAGAGTTTTCTCTCCCTTTCCCCGTGTCCACAATCTGGTCCAGTGGTTCTTCACCCCCCCCCTTCCATTGTCCTTCAGATGCTGCTCACCACCAATCACTAATAGATCATAGACTTAATGCCTCTTACCCCCACCCCGTCCCCCCCCCCCCACACACACGCATACACAGACTAGTAAGAGAGGAGCTTCCACATGTTGCATGGCACACGTTAAGCTGCTTACAATACATCAAAAACACAAGAGTTGTACTTATACCTCTCTCCTACCCTCACCCCTCCCTCCCCCTCAACCAGGGGGGGGGGGCTACTCACTATATGATGGTATCCCCCCACTGCCGAACCATCGACCCCCTAAATCCAGGCGAGATGAGCCATCCCAGATCTGAAGTAATCCACCGCCCTCTAATTTCAAGGCATTTAAAGGGACGATCTGAGATTTGAAGAAATATCTACAGCATGGACCTTAATATGCACAGTAATTTTTTTCTGGTGCAAAGAAGATATTTACTGCCTCCTATTTTTCAGATGTGCACAGAGTTATTGCCCCCTATTTTTTTCAGTTATCACTCCCTAAATTTCCGTGTCACCGCCTCCGCATTTCGGGCCCGTTTGGCAGTCAGTACCCTATTGCCAGCTGAGAAGCCCGCCTTGGCCTCTCACCCTGCCACCCCCCCCCCCATACCCCTCCACATAGCCCCCCCCCCTCACACACACAACACCTCCTCACACCCCTACTCCTGCACATGGTGTAAAACCCTGACATGTAAGCCGCACCCTCCCTGTGTATATTAGGTTATAAGGTGTAAATCAGGTGTGAGCAGTTTGTCATTCTGATTTCTTTTTATTTCAATAATTATGTCAGAAACTGCACCTTGAGAGCCAAAGGTATCAGACATGGAAGTCCTGTTGAACCATTTTCTATAAATAACCGAGGATTATATGCGCTAGGGTTTTACGGTCAAATCTCTGCTACTTACCCCCCCCCCCCCCCCCATACACACACACTCGTCCATATGCTACTTCTATGAGTGGGGGTAGGTGCCTTTAGGGCAGGTACAAAGGACGGGTAGACAAGGTGTTAGACGTCATTACAGGTATCAATGGGGCACCACAGGTAGGTGTGAGGGTGTGTGTGTGTGTGTGTGGGGGGGGGTATGCCTGAGGGGTGGATAGGCGGCTTGTGGTGGCTGATGATGGTATTGGATGGTACAGATTGGGACATGTGCTCTAAGGATGTGGGTGTCGATGAAGAGACTAACAGGAGAGGGGGACATATGGGCAGACAGAGGACAGAGACAGACAGAGACAGAGAGAGAATGACATTGGTCTAAGTGTGTAAAGGTCGAAAGGGAGAGAGAGACAGACAGACAGACAGACGGTAGAGAGAGACAGAGACAGAGACAGACAGACAGAGAGGGAGAGAGACAGAGAGAGAATGACATTGGTCTAAGTGTGTAAAGGTCGAAAGGGAGAGAGAGACAGAGAGAGACAGAGAGAGAGAGAGAGAGAGAGAGAGAGAGAGAGACAGACAGACAGAGACAGAGACAGAGACAGACAGACAGACAGACAGAGAATAACATTGGTCTAAGTGTGTAAAGGTCGAAACAGAGAGTGAGAGAGACAAACGGACAGACAAACAGAGAGGGAGAGAGCGAGAGACAGAGAGACAGAGAGACAGAGACAGAGAGAGACAGATAGACATAGGCAGCTATAGATAAAGAGACAGAAGGAGACAGACAAAGACAGACAAACAGAGGGAGACAGAGCAAGACACTGAGTACCTCTTCCTGCCCATCGTCTGTCCCAATTTTCCAACAACCAGACACCCCCCCCCCCTCACACACACACAGTGGCCGCTTCCTCCCCCTCACCCACCACATAAAAACATCAATATTGTCACTTCATTGTCCCCCCGCTAGTTACCCGACCAGCCGCTAAGGGGGCGCTATGGGCTCCTATTTCGGTGTAATTAGGGGGCCCCCGGCGGCGTGCATGATACAGGGCCGCTGCTGACATTAATAATCCTATTAACATCTAGACTTACCCACAAGCCACTGCGCCACACGACATGCCACGGGCTTTTTGATTGGTTGCCTTGTCTTTTTTATGCTGCTACTTTATGTAACATTTTTTCTTCTGATATTGAATTTTGTGCTATTGAATTTTGGGATTTTAAGGGAAATTGATTTTTGCATAAGGTGTGAAGTGATACAGTGTTTTGTTTAAGGGGCTTTCGTTCTCAGTCTATAGGCCGTAGATCTGTCTCTTTTACAGTTCTATTTCATATCAAGTTCTCATTTACTATTCCTTCATTATCTTACTATTTTTCTAGTATTTGGAGAAAGAATTGAAACTATAAAAATGCTATCAGGACTATCGGGATGCATCCAGTTCTGATGAGATTAAAAAAGCAAGTCAGATTCGTTCAAGGCCATGATTGAAATGCATCTGTAGTGGCCAAGGTTTTTTTTTGTGTCTTTTGTGTGTTTTATTGAAAATGTCCATATCCTTCTTGGGATGGTGAATACTTCTCATTTCATTCTTTTCATTTGTAATAACATGATCATGTTGGTAATAACCACGGTTTATTGAATTGCCCCTTACTGAGGACCTTTTCAAGTCTAGGTCCTATGTTGGGTGAGTGGAGGATAAGGTTACTAAAACAGTGGATGGAGAGTGTATTGTCTCACTAGACAAAGACCCTTATGGAGGTGTCCATGAACACCTTCAATTTGGAACCCAAATTCTCCAATAACCCCCCCCCCCCACCCTTTCCACCACATCAGCATCTACCGCCCTCAGCCACTTCATCTTGGGGGGGGGGGGAGGGGCCCATTTCCCTCGACCAAAAGGTGCAAATACCTTATTACAAAATAGACAAGATTACTAAGCCTGTTGCTTGGGCCCCAAAGCACAACCCCCCCCCCCCCTAAAAAAAGGGAAGAAAAGTCCACTTAAAAGGGAAGAAAAGTCCACTTAAAGGCTCTAGGCTATACTCTGTAATAATGCGTTCTTGATTATATGAAAACAGTGTTTGTTATCAAAAGGGTAATTGTAAGATAACAGGTGTATAATCTGCAATATAGCTGTCCATCGCTGCTCTCCTATGTGCACGGACAGTTATTGTATGTGTGACCCACACATGACCTGTGCACATTGACCTTGAGCCCTAGTGCCTGCAGTGTGTACCTTTGTAGACCGGAAACCAGCAGGACGACAACATAGAGACTCACCACATACCTGGGGTCAACAGTCACCTCACAAAGTCTATCACATTTGGCCCTTAATACTGTAAAGGCCACCGATACATTCATACATTATGCCCATCAGTCGACATGATGCACCAATGAAGTGCTGGTGAGACTGCTCGCCAGCACTTCATTGGTGCATCATGTCGACCAATGGGCATGATGCAACAATGAAGTGCTGGTGAGACTGCACATCAGCACTTCATTGGTGCATCATGATGACCAAGGGACATGATGCACTCCTGCTCCTGCATCGATGGCTCCTGCATTGATGGCTCCTGCATTGATGGCTCCTGCATTGATGGCTCCTGCATCAATGGCTCCTGCATTAATGGCTCCTGCATTGATGGCTCCTGCATTGATGGCTCCTGCATTGATGGCTCCTGCATCGATGGCTCCTGCATCGATGGCTCCTGCATCGATGGCTCCTGCATTAATGGCTCCTGCATTAATGGCTCCTGCATCAATGGCTCCTGCATTGATGGCTCCTGCATTAATGGCTCCTGCATTAATGGCTCCTGCATTAATGGCTCCTGCATTAATGGCTCCTGCATTAATGGCTCCTGCATTAATGACTCCTGCATCAATGGCTCCTGCATTAATGGCTCCTGCATCGATGGCTCCTGCATTGATGGCTCCTGCATTAATGACTCCTGCATTAATGGCTCCTGCATTAATGGCTCCTGCATTAATGGCTCCTGCATTAATGGCTCCTGCATTAATGGCTCCTGCATCAATGGCTCCTGCATTAATGGCTCCTGCATTAATGGCTCCTGCATTAATGGCTCCTGCATTAATGCCAAACCTCAGGGAGTTTATCAAGCCCGTAGGGTTGGCATACGGAATGAATGTAGCCCTAGCGAGGTGCAATTATTCATGAGGCCTACACTCATGCATTATGACAACCAATGATCATGATACATTCATGCTTTAACAGCACTGAAAGAGTTAAAGAGTCACCCCAGGATTAATCATTCAATCACCAACATATTATCATATCATGAAGTAATAGCAAGAAACAATGCTGATTTATTTCACATACTATTTGAGGAGATTGCCTTTTTATCAGAGGTCATTTCAGATTTACGTGGAATTTATGAGACATAGTTTGTCATTAGTACTAGCATGGATCTAAAAAGTGTTTATACATTTGAATTACTTTACTTGGGTCGTTTGGTGTTAGGGATCTGGTTTATTGTCAGCGTAGCCTGGAAATCTTAATGAAATTAATATCCGTTTGTAATTCCTGCCAGAGGATTCTGGGACAGTGTTTAGATGGGTAAAAGACTAAATCAATTTTTTAAAAGATGACTTATCAATTATTGTTGAGGCAGTGCTTGGTTGATGGGCATTGTTCTGGCATCAGATCTCAGCATGGAATATATGAAATGCACCTCAGTTGATGGTAAGACCTCTTTATTGACAGGATGTGCTCATCAGTTCTTCTACAGAATTTGATTTGTCAGATCCATAGTAACAATTACTTTAATAAAACAATTCAATATATTTGTACTTGTTCATCAACCACCTGACTTAAACTGATCAGTGCAGATGCATGCGCTCATTTCCACGACGACTATACGGAATAATCACATATCGGGGGGGGGGGAGGATGTCGAGGTTGGAGGTGGATTCAAAGTGGGAGAAAGCCTGAAACCCCAAACCCAACTAAAGGTGTGACAGTGTTAAGGTTGGAGCATCAAACTTAACCAAACTCTGTGGCGGATCCCGGAAAAGGAGGGGGCGCACCCCCACATTTTGAGTAAATTCTGGGATCAAAATATTCAAATAAACAGTTAAGTACTGACAAAATGGCTCGCACCCCCGCACCCCCATCCGCCATTAATAACTGTACTCGTGGCATGCATAGTAATGCCCTACAGGGTTAAACACACTTAAACCCAATCAGCAATGGAGCATTGGGCAATGCATGTCCATGCTTGGCCCAATACAAGCCGACATTGGCCCCATAAAAGCCGACATTGGCCCCATATAAGCCGACATTGGGCCATATAAGCCGACATTGGCCCAATACAAGCCGACATTGGGCCCATATAAGCCGACATTGGCCCCATAAAGCCGACATTGGCCCCATACAAGCCGACATTGGCCCCATAAAAGCCGACATTGGCCCAATACAAGCCGACATTGGGCCCATATAAGCCGACATTGGCCCCATAAAGCCGACATTGGCCCCATATAAGCCGATATTGGCCCCATATAAGCAGACATTAGCCCCATATAAGCCAACATTGGCCCCCTCTAAGCCGACATTGGCCAAATGTATCCTTGCTACCTGGGACGGGTTGGTATGATGCACCAAATACAGTGCTCATGAGTGGACATTCCAGCACTGCATTGGTGCATCATGACATTCTACCACTGCATTGGTGCATCATGACGACGTTCCAGCACTGCATTGGTGCATCATGACGACGTTCCAGCACTGCATTGGTGCATCATGACGACGTTCCAGCACTGTATTGGTGCATCATGACGACCAAAGACTATGAACCAAAAGCATCATATAGGCCTTAACCCTACCTGGACGACCCTTTGGGGCTTACCGATACACTACCAGAGGGTCGGCATGATGCTCCAATGAAGTGCTGACCTATAGGCATGGTGCGCTCCTGGTACATGAGCGGCCACCCCTACCTGTCTGTTTGTCCTCATTGCTGCACCTCCTACACCGACGTGCCACCTGACGGCCACCCACACAACTACACAGGGTTGTTAAACACAATGGACAAGAACATCTACACTGTATAGCAAATATAACAATGCTTGAGAGCACATTCTTAAGTCTCAAGTAGGCCTGAGCTTATCCATATGGCGTGGCTTATATACGCGGTTTTATCATTATTACTCAAATGATAGGTACCATATCAAGCTGAGGACAATTGACATTTCCCTATACTACTTACAGCAGGTGCCCGTCCCGCCCGTCACATGGGCCCATCTCCATGTACTACTCACGTCAACAATCTACCGACAACCACTTTTATCAAGTTGTAATTTACTCACATCTGCATAGATCAGTGTGAATTTTGCGGATTGACTGATCTAACGTTAGGCAGAAAACCTGTCTTTATTAGAATCTCAAGAAGAATAAGTAAAGAAGATGAATAAATAAATCCGACAATCCTTACTCCTCGGCAGGTGTTTTCAGAGATCAATTGAGAAGAGTCACCTCCCTTCTCCATACCCCTACCTTCCTTTCCTTCTCCTTTCCTTTCTACTCTTCCCTTCTGCCTCTCTGTCCACCCCTCCCTGGCCCTACCCCATCCCCAAAGCCATCGATGCAGGCCGGCTCTCTTGAGTTCGGGCCCTCCTCTCTCTTTCCAGAGTTTACTCTTCCCATACCTACTGTTCCCTTCCAGCCCTCTCACAGCCCCTCCCACTCCTCCTGTCCTGCCTCTCCCTAGTGACGGTGGCGTGAATCTCGCCGCCTCTCGCCGTGTCCGAGACCTGGCGGCGGTCAGTGCCCGGCGGGCGGTGCAGGCGTCAAGGCGGACGGCAGTTACCAGCGAAACCTACCCACAACAAGCAGCGTCTCGCGCCACACGGGGAGAACCAGCGGCAGGTCTGATTGCCGTCTGCCGCCAGGAGAGACGCAGGTCGGAGAGGCGGGAAAACACGGAGAGACGCTGTAGTAGTAGAGGAGTTAGTTAAAGAGGCCTGGGTGTGAGTCATTGAGGCACGGAGAGAACCAGATCTGGTGTGTACTGAGTCAATCCTACAGGGACGGAAGGAGACGAGCTGCTGCCGCTTTTACCAATGATCAATACAGGTAGGCCATGGGCATCAACACACTTATTCACGGGTAGCGGGATGTTTAATGGGGACGCCATTGCTTGATCTGGAGTGATAAGCACTGATAACAGCCAGCAAGGTGGGTAAAAGCTGTTATACGATACACTCCAAAACAGGCATTGAATGAAGGGGAGCTATTTTCTCATGGGTTATTGATGCATCTCGATATCCCCAGATAGAGATATCAGAGAGAGGTGTCCATCAAAGGGGACTTTTTGTTTTATGGTTTCATAGAGACAAATACCTAATCCTTATGTATACGATGCGGCATATAGGCGAGGGCGAACCTAACTGCAGCTCATAGCACGTGACTTAACTCACGGTGCGTCTTATCCAGCTAGCACTAGTCTAAATGACGTCACTTTTACGTGAAACTCATCCAGCTTATGTACGAACGATGTCAATTGGATGGATTGTGCTAGCAGGGTAGAGCTTGTTTCTCAACCAAAAGTGTGTCTTATATGTGAGGTGCGTCCTCTAAGCGAGGATTTACAGTAGATAAATAGAACGTCACAGGAGCCTGATAATTGTGTAACTATCCTTTACCTAATGTAGATTATAAGGTTACCTTAGCAACCCTAGAACAATTATTATCTACCATTTATAGCAACACCAGTACATAAGGGTTAGAGGTTATACTTCAACAGGTGCTCGTGGTCACATACCCAGGACATTTCCACCATGATAACCTCCTTCAAAATCTAATAGAATTTGAATAAACAATCCAAATAATACAGTTCCTTTTGGTAGAACGTCTTTTGCTGAAAATGTTTCAAACAGGTGAATGGTATCGAGGCTAATACGTTTTTTTTTCTTAAGAAGACTCGTGAATTTGTAGTTTGCCAAATTGTTTATGTCTGGCATAAATGTGGATAACTGTACCAGAACTGCATTCATGCATCGTGCCTACACTACAGGACTGATGCACTCTACTGGGTTCACTTAATACCACTTCATTTGGTGCATCGTGACGACCACTGGCATGATACACTAATGCTTAAGTGGTCCTTATATAAAGGGTTAAAGGAGGTGTTACTGGTCCTTATATAAAGGGTTAAAGGAGGTGTTACTGGTCCTTATATAAAGGGTTAAAGGAGGTGTTACTGGTCCTTATATAAAGGGTTAAAGGAGGTGTTACTGGTCCTTATATAAAGGGTTAAAGGAGGTGTTACTGGTCCTTATACAAAGGGTTAAAGGAGGTGTTACTGGTCCTTATACAAAGGGTTAAATGAGGTGTTACTGGTCCTTATATAAAGGGTTAAAGGAGGTGTTACTGGTCCTTATATAAAGGGTTAAAGGAGGTGTTACTGGTCCTTATATAAAGGGTTAAAGGAGGTGTTACTGGTCCTTATATAAAGGGTTAAAGGAGGTGTTACTGGTCCTTATATAAAGGGTTAAAGGAGGTGTTACTGGTCCTTGTATAAAGGGTTAAAGGAGGTGTTACTGGTCCTTGTATAAAGGGTTAAAGGAGGTGTTACTGGTCCTTGTATAAAGGGTTAAAGGAGGTGTTACTGGTCCATATATAAAGGGTTAAAGGAGGTGTTACTGGTCCTTATATAAAGGGTTAAAGGAGGTGTTACTGGTCCTTGTATAAAGGGTTAAAGGACGTGTTACTGGTGCCGACATTGGTACCACTGTGGGGTGTTTCAGAAGCAGGTAATGTTTACAACCGGTCATAAGGAGATATGATAGCAGTTTTAATAGTGATTGTAGGCTTATAACTGCATGTGTTTCTAAAGCATTACCATTATCTTACTGTGTCTATAACTATATGACTGGCGAGAGATGATAATGGTTGCAGTTGTAAGTTTAGAATCTAACAGTTTTAGAAACAGATATTTAATGTTCATTATCATGTCCGTCTTCTGAAACACCCCACAGGGGGGATAGACAGGCCCGGGTTACATTCATGTTTATTTGATATTACATTCACTTATTCTGACAACCCATGGGTGTAGATTTTCACATATTCTGACAACCCATGGGTTTGATTTTCTATACTTCACTTAAAAACAAGTCATGTCTCATGCTATAGCAGCTATTAGTGTTATATCTCATGCTATAGCAGCTATTAGTGTTATAGGCCTTCGTGCACTATAAAAAACATGTCATCGAAATAAACGCACATTCCTCGTTCCAAAGATCCATCGTTATTTTAACAGAGATTCCTTGTACATATAATTTGTGTACCACCATACTGCCATCTGGGGCTTCTTGTAAAAAATACACAGTTGATTCAGTGCTTTTCAATCACAGTGGTATACTGTTCAGTTTTACAAGGATCCTTGCTAGATTCTACAGTTATTTTGTACAGTGTACAGCAGTACCATGACTCGTTAACCCTTTTCTTTTTTTTAACAGTGCACAGCAGTACCATGACTCGTTAACCCTTTTTTAACAGTGCACAGCAGTACCATGACTCGTTAACCCTTTTTTAACAGTGCACAGCAGTACCATGACTCGTTAACCTTTTTTTTTTTAACAGTGCACAGCAGTACCATGACTCGTTAACCCTTTTTTAACAGTGCACAGCAGTACCATGACTCGTTAACCCTTTTTTTTTTTTAACAGTGCACAGCAGTACCATGACTCGTTAACCCTTTTTTAACAGTGCACAGCAGTACCATGACTCGTTAACCCTTTTTTAACAGTGCACAGCAGTACCATGACTCGTTAACCCTTTTTTTTTTTTAACAGTGCACAGCAGTACCATGACTCGTTAACCCTTTTTTAACAGTGCACAGCAGTACCATGACTCGTTAACCCTTTTTTTAACAGTGCACAGCAGTACCATGACTCGTTAACCCTTTTTTTTTTTTTAACAGTGCACAGCAGTACCATGACTCGTTAACCCTTTTTTACACAGTGTACAGCAGTACCATGACTCGTTAACCCTTTTTTACACAGTGTACAGCAGTACCATGACTCGTTAACCCTTTTTTTAACAGTGTACAGCAGTACCATGACTCGTTAACCCTTTTTTTAACAGTGTACAGCAGTACCATGACTCATTAACCCTTTTTTTAACAGTGTACAGCAGTACCATGACTCGTTCACCCTTTTATCGCTCCTAACGCATCAATGTACCATCCCATTGGTCGTCATGATGCATGAATGGGACCCATGAAGTACTTGTGGATGCTGCCCTGGTGAATTTCTCACCAAGGCTGCATCCATGCATCATGACGACCCGATAATGCACTGTTAGCCTTACAGGGTTAGGGGCTATACGGTAGGGCTGTCCTATTTACAATGACA
The DNA here is from genome assembly GCA_949317995.1 of Acholoe squamosa. NCBI lineage: Eukaryota > Metazoa > Annelida > Polychaeta > Phyllodocida > Polynoidae > Acholoe > Acholoe squamosa. The sequence continues at coordinate 68,460,053 of OX439048.1, read as the reverse complement.
ATAGCCTCACACCTATTCTAAAACCCTACTTATAAGCCGCGACGCACAGACTATTACAGGCAGTAACAGGCACTTATGGACTCTCTAGGAACTCAGTGTGCGGCTTACACATGACTTCTGAAGCCCTTTGTCTATATGATACTTATTTCTATTTTACTGTAATGACCCATTTTAACGCCGCAGTCTCAATGAAGCGCTGGTATCAAATAAGTGCGGGGGTAATTGGGTCACTGGAACTAATCTCAGGCACTAAAACAGTATTTAAATAAGCGCCTGTCTTATATAAGCACCAGGGTATGGTGGGATTGAAATCAATGAGCTTATAGGCGCTTATACGGGCCACTAAGATATAGGACTCAGTATGGAGGCCTAGTGGAGCCACCATCTTGAATTTCGCTGATTGAGCTAAAACCCACTGATAAGACATACCATGATGGGTACCTTGTCTCATTTCCAGGGACATGTTGGTCCCACCTTATCAGTGTGGGTCGCAGGAACCAGCTCCAGACCAGCTAGTGGCCAATACATAAGCAAATGTCAACGACCATTGAATATAAGGCCTCATTGAATACGGCAGACTCACTTTGGGGAATACGATGCAAAAATATTCCATGGGAGTTGACATTTGCATTTATGTCATGGCCCTACGGGGTTAATTTGCTTTAAAATAGAGAAACACAGCTCAGATCTGTTCAGAATCCAAGATGGCGGACACCCATTGAATACGGCCATATTGTATTCCATCCCCCCCATTGAATACGGCATGTCCGGTACTATTCTATAGTAACGGTCGTATCTGCCATGACATAAAATGTATATATACAATGTATGATTTTTTGTGCTGGTCAAAGCTGTGGCCAGTAACTGAGAATGCTGATTATATGACAGTGTGGTCTATATGGCTTTTACTGAAATTATGGTATTATTACTACCGATAGGTGTAAGGTAGCAGTGAGACATGGGGAGCTGATTAATACGGTAATTAATGTAAGAGGACAATAGCCTGGGGCCATCATGTTCTACAGTCACATCTTTACCTGTGTATCATTTAACCCTTTCAGGCAACTCATGCATGATTGCATCATGCCCATTGGTCGTCATGATGCATAAATGCAGTAACTCGCCAGGGCTGCATTCATGCATCATGTCGACCCTGCGGTACACTCCCGGAGGGTCGTCATGATGCTCCAATGCAGTCTCGCCAGCACTTCATTGGTGCATCATGACGACAAATAGACATAAAGTAAATGAGGAAGAACCCAATATTACAACTACAAGCCCTACCCACCCAATAGAACTGTGCTTGAAAAGGCTTCTGTATAATTGTTTAAACCTCTTGAAACTGAAGTACTGGAGTCATCTCAAATGTTTTGTAGCTTTACCCCCCCCCCCAATACCATACGGCAAAAGCCATGCACCTTTAGTGGGCTGAAAAACCACCCAAGTGCCTTCCCATCAAGAGGTGTCAGTCCCTTTATTGAAATTCAAAGGCCCTGCATTACAATATCAGCTCAAACTTTTATGACATAAAAGTCATGTAGAAGATTAATAACACCAGTGCCTCCCTGACAGCTCTGGCTCCCTCCACCTCCCCCTACATAGTCCGGTAGGAGCAGCTCCGGGTATGAGCAGCTCCCGGTACGAGGACGGTGACGGCCCGGGAGCAGCTCGGCTTGAGGCGGGAGGCTGGAGATGGGAGCAGCTCATGCCGTGCTAAGGGGTGCCATCTTCAGTCTGCCGTGAAGGGAACGCAGTCAATTTTGACGCAGCATTCTAAATGTTTCAACTTTATACTGGAAACCCTTCCTTCTACACGTGCATTATGCTTTATCACACATTCATCGCTTCAAATGAATACAAGTCACGATTACAAAATAATATTGATGTAATACCAAATATGACGCGCAAATTATGCAACTCTTCACAACAGTATCATGTGACATATGCATGTATATACACTCTCAGCCCCATTTGTAAATGGGCTATAAAGACCACTGTACTAGCTACGTACCACCCACATCGAATCATTGCATTTGTACTGACAGCACCTACCACTGTTTTCCGGAAATAGTTATGAGCAATCTACTGTAATACCCGTGCCGCGGTCTGGCAGTGTAGGAACACTATAAAACAGCGAGTCCTGAAATACTTGTATTTGAAAAGGATCTCACAAGGCATGATGATCAAGCAAACACAAGGCAGAGACCGAGAGAGCAGCCCGGAGAGGCGGCATGACGCTTGTTGAGAGCCGTGAGTGATAACACGGCCACAGGTGGGAGCCAGGTATCAGTGGGCCTACAGTGGGGCTAGATCCTACTTTTGTATATGAAATAGCATAAAACCCTGAGCATAAGCCGTGGCTTGAAGACCATTTCAACGGCCTGCTGGGGCTGTTATTATAATGCTGATGAGAGCGAGAGAGAGAGAGAGAGAGAGAGAGAGAGAGAGAGAGAGAGAGAGACAGACAGACAGACAGACAGACAGACAGACAAAGAGAGAGAGACAGAGAGAGAGAGAGAGAGAGAGACAGAGACAGAGACAGAGAGACAGAGACAGACAGAGACAGAGACAGAGACAGAGACACAGAGACACACACACACACACACACAGACAGAGAGAGAGAGAGAGAGAGAGAGAGAGAGAGAGAGAGAGAGACCGAGAGAGACAGACAGAGACGGGCAGTGGGGTGGAGGATACAGGTAGAGAAAGGGAGAAATAAAAAGAGAGGGAATGAAGAATAAAAGTACAATGTAGTAAAAGGGGTCAGAAGAAAACATTGCTAAAAAATATGTGAGCAATTAGGCGAGTAAAAGGCAAAGGCAGATAAAAGGACAAAAACTTAGAAAAAATAGATAAGCTAGAGACCTGACTAGAGCACGGGGCGTCTATTAGAGACTTTGAACCTGGCCTGAGTAGAACCGGAAGTAGCGGCGCGGAACGCGGCGTCTAGTGACGACAACAGACGTGTGTAGCGGCGTCCCGTGCGGTGGCGCCACAATACACGCCGACCACAACCGCCTTTTAACCCTTTAAGGACCGCTGATGTAGGAGTGCTTCATACCCATTGGTCGCCATGATGCACCCATGAAGTGCTGGTGAGCCTGCTTACCAGAACGTCATTGGACAATTAGACCAACCCTCCGGGTGTGTATCAACCCAATAGGATCGGCATGGGGCATGAATACAGCGTCAATGTATTGGTGCATCGCGTCATTTGGTCGTCATGATGCACCAATGAAGCGCTGGTGAGTCTCCTTGCCAGAACGTCATTGGAGCATTATGGCGATCCTCCATGAGGAGCAGAATGCTTGAATGCTGCCCTGATTATGCCTCATTAGTGCCTCGTTTGGTCGTCATGATGCACAAATGAAGTGCTGGCGAGTCTCTCAATAGTATCAATACTTGGTATTACAGGTGTATAGCTCAACAGGGCTGCATTCATGCATCATGATGCCCAATGGACAAGGTGCACTAATGCATCAATGGTCCCAAAAGAAATACCCCCCCCCCCCTCCACACACACACACACCTCGGCAGCCACTCCACACTCACCTGTCCCCTGGCCTGGTGAAGCAGCTTCCGGCCGTGAGGTACTCTGGGATATCTCCGTGTGCTGAATATAATATTAAGGACGGAGGGTGATTGGGGGAAGGGGGGTGGGTGGTTCTGGATGGAATGGGGCGTAAGTGGAGTGGTTTAGACAATTGAACAGAAAATGCTGGGTATACGTTAACCTTGAGGCGCCCACCCACAAAACGATCTTGAAAATGGCCTAGCTATCTAAATAACATTTTTAAGCTGTTGATGAGCATGAAATCAACCAGCTGATAGCGTTGGCAGAGGGACGGAGGTGTAAATTTTGGTGTTTCGTTAGAATCTATTGGACCTGATTCTGTTTTGGATTTGGGTTGAATACCAAGCTTCGCCTGCAGACAAGGTATACATTTATTTAGCACGTGACTGTTGAAATGGGAGGAATGTTAGTAGTATAGAACACTGGGCGTTATTCTCGGGTTTAGGGTACATTCAATAACCTGTTGAGCTCTTTGCTGGTAGTACAGGGTTGACACGGGATGCATTATTTACTAATCAGAGCATTCCCTGTATTCATTGCAGAATCGTTTGAGTACATTATGTAACACCCCGTACCCATCATGCTGGTTCTTATCGGTGCTTATCTCGCCAGGTAGGTGCCGGATCAAATATGGCCGACCCACTTGTGTCCATTGGTCGTCATGATGCGCCAATGAAGTGATGGTAACACGGGGCTGGTAAGACGTCTTGACAGCCCTTTATTGGAGCATCATGCCGACCCCCGAAGTATATCAGTCCCATAGTGTCAACACGATGCATGAACGTTAAATCAGGGTTAAATCGTCATTATGATGGGATCTAACACTATGGTCGTCAATAATATGGAGCTAGATATTGGAGTAGTATATGTCACCCAGTTCTACATGTATAGATGTATATACATGGATGTGTCATAACTTAATACGCAATGACACAAGATGGTGTTTGGCACATCACCCACGGACCACGTGATGTGCCAGAATATCACATGACGGGGAGAGACGCAGCCAAATGTCGTCTGTGGAATGAGGAATGAGAACGCCGCCATTTTAACGCCAAAACCACACCATGACGACACTCTCTGAACATGTCCTACTGCACTGAACCGTGATAACTCTGCCACAATATCATAACAAGTTTAGAGCTTCATAAAAGTGGGACTTCAGTAGATCTAATGCAAAGTATGCTTATGCTGACCATATTTACTCACACTCTAAGAATTATCTGTTTAACTAACCAGGCATCCTCATAAAAAATGAACTGTGAACCACAATAATCGTATTACAGTGAAGCAGTTTAGTTTCTACAATAAAGCCCCAGATGGCAGTACAGTTAAGCAGAGTGGCACAAGGAATTGGGCCTAAAAATAATGACGTTTCCTTGGCAATTTTGAGACAAGGATTTCACTATTATTTTGAGAAGAACATTTTATTTACGGTGCAGCTGGCACATATAGGTGAATTGATATTGATAGTTGGTTGACAGATGTTGATCTAATGATAAGTTCTTGTAACTAAAATGCCCATAAAATGAAACCATTTTACTGGTTAGGGTGGTCCTGTTTTGCTAGGTCGAGCAGTCTTTTTATGCTAAGTAGAGCAATCTTCTTTTGCTAGGTAAAGTAGTCCTGATTTGTTAGCTAGAGAAGTTCTGCTCTGCTAGGTAAAGCTTTTTTTCTGTTTTGCTAGTTAGAGTAGTCCTACTTTGTTAGGTAGAATAGTTTTGTTCTGCCAGGTAAAGTAATTTGTTTTTCTAGGTAGAGTAGGTGGAGCAGTTGCAAGGTAGAGAAGGATAACACGAGAAACACTTTTCTTCGGCCTTACATTTTCATCAATTTTAGCTTTATTATGTGTTGTTAAACCCTCTTTAAAGATATATCAAGGTAGAATGTGATGCCTAGGTATTTTCAGACTTGAAAAGGTAGGATGGTGCACAGTCACTACTGCTCTACCAGAACACACCACGGGAGTGAGTCATTCCCTCCAGTGTTCACACTCAACACACATTTAGCTGTTATTATTGCTATTTTTTCCTAATTTTGGAGACGCTAACAGGTTGATCTTGTTTCTAGAACCTCTCAGCCATGTAAACGAAACCACCCAAAAAATGGCGGCAGGCGGTGTGGGGCGAATGTGGTCCCCGTGAAAACTGAGGTGACTCTATCTCAGATTCCATAATGGAGAGATGGGTGGGCTGATATCTGATGGAAAGCCTGTGGATTCACTTATTAATTTGCTAACTCTTAACCCTTTGAGGGCTGCTGATGTATTAGTCCTTCATGACATCTAGGTATAATGACTACCATATTGGCCTACATAAGCGCCGGGGCGCTCGTTAATTTCAGGTAGGGTTTACCCCTGGTCCTTATACAAGACCGGCGCATATTCAATTATAGTGGATTTTCAAATTTCAATACCCCTGTGCCCCTGGTACTTATTCAAGACAAGCACTTATTCAAATACCCGCGCTTATACAGACAAATATTGTACCCATAACTTTGCAGTCCTGGCTGGTTACATTTATACAGATCAGTAATGTACCCATAAGGAGGCAGTCCTGGCTGGTTACACTTATACAGATCAGTAATGTACCCATAAGGAGGCAGTCCTGGCTGGTTACACTTATACAGATCAGTAATGTACCCATAAGGAGGCAGTCCTGGCTGGTTACACTTATACAGATCAGTGTACCCATAAGGAGGCAGTCCTGGCTGGTTACACTTATACAGATCAGTGTACCCATAAGGAGGCAGTCCTGGCTGGTTACACTTATACAGATCAGTAATGTACCCATAAGGAGGCAGTCCTGGCTGGTTACACTAAATACAGATCAATGTACCCATAAGGAGGCAGTCCTGGCTGGTTACACTTATACAGACAAATACTGTACCCATAAGGAGGCAGTCCTGGCTGGTTACATTTATACAGATCAGTACTGTACCCATAAGGAGGCAGTCCTGGCTGGTTACATTTATACAGATCAGTGTACCCATAAGGAGGCAGTCCTGGCTGGTTACACTTATACAGATCAGTAATGTACCCATAAGGAGGCAGTCCTGGCTGGTTACACTTATACAGATCAGTACTGTACCCATAAGGAGGCAGTCCTGGCTGGTTACACTTATACAGATCAGTGTACCCATAAGGAGGCAGTCCTGGCTGGTTACACTTATACAGATCAGTAATGTACCCATAAGGAGGCAGTCCTGGCTGGTTACACTTATACAGACCAGTTCTGTACCCATAAGGAGGCAGTCCTGGCTGGTTACACTTATACAGATCAGTAATGTACCCATAAGAAGGCAGTCCTGGCTGGTTACACTTATACAGATCAGTAATGTACCCATAAGGAGGCAGTCCTGGCTGGTTACACTTATACAGATCAGTGTACCCATAAGGAGGCAGTCCTGGCTGGTTACACTTATACAGATCAGTGTACCCATAAGGAGGCAGTCCTGGCTGGTTACACTTATACAGATCAGTAATGTACCCATAAGGAGGCAGTCCTGGCTGGTTACACTAAATACAGATCAATGTACCCATAAGGAGGCAGTCCTGGCTGGTTACACTTATACAGACAAATACTGTACCCATAAGGAGGCAGTCCTGGCTGGTTACATTTATACAGATCAGTACTGTACCCATAAGGAGGCAGTCCTGGCTGGTTACATTTATACAGATCAGTGTACCCATAAGGAGGCAGTCCTGGCTGGTTACACTTATACAGATCAGTAATGTACCCATAAGGAGGCAGTCCTGACTGGTTACACTTATACAGATCAGTAATGTACCCATAAGGAGGCAGTCCTGGCTGGTTACACTTATACAGACAAATACTGTACCCATAAGGAGGCAGTCCTGGCTGGTTACATTTATACAGATCAGTAATGTACCCATAAGGAGGCAGTCCTGGCTGGTTACACTTATACAGACAAATACTGTACCCATAAGGAGGCAGTCCTGGCTGGTTACACTTATACAGATCAGTGTACCCATAAGGGGGCAGTCCTGGCTGGTTACACTTATACACATCAGTAATGTACCCATAAGGAGGCAGTCCTGGCTGGTTATACTTATACAGATCAGTAATGTACCCATAAGGAGGCAGTCCTGGCTGGTTACACTTATACAGATCAGTAATGTACCCATAAGGAGGCAGTCCTGGCTGGTTACACTTATACAGATCAGTACTGTACCCATAAGGAGGCAGTCCTGGCTGATTACACTTATACACATCAGTAATGTACCCATAAGGAGGCAGTCCTGGCTGGTTACACTTATACACATCAGTAATGTACCCATAAGGAGGCAGTCCTGGCTGGTTACACTTATACAGATCAGTGTACCCATAAGGAGGCAGTCCTGGCTGGTTACACCTATACAGATCAATACTGTACCCATAAGGAGGCAGTCCTGGCTGGTGACTTTGTGCAGCATGACGACTGATGACGCAGGATGCAATTTATGCATCAGTAGCCCTTAAGTGTTTGAGTGCTGCTGATGCATTATGTATCATGCCCATAGTTTGGCATGATGCATGAGGGAGTCAGCTCATCAGCACTTCCTTGGTGCATCATGCTGTCCCTCTGGGATAGCATGACAACTAATAGACAAGATGCAATAAGGACCTCAGGAGGGTGTTGCTCCTATTGTAAAAAGAGATGTGAGTATGTGCCCTCTTTTCTAAACAAGTCATGTACTACTTCACCAAAGTACTTGCACTCACCACATTAGTCTGAAAAGTGACCTGCCTTGTTTAAAACAGAGAGAGAGCTGCACTATCAGGTACCTACTCACATCACACACTCTATAGTATATTATACTGACTGACTTCTCCCAACTAGGTACCTACTCAAATCCCCCTTTTTAGCACCATACTTGAATGACCACTTGTGAGCAACAAAAGGAACAAATTATAGCCCTCATTTCCAGTCCTTTCTTTATGAAAAGAAAGGACTGGAAATGAGGGCATTTTTGGCCAGCTCTTCCTTTTACTATAGGAGCAACCTTGGCACGCATTGATTTCAGTCCTACTGTTTCCCCAGCGCTTATATGGCTTAGTATTGAGGTCCAATGGATCCGCCATTGCTTGATCCGGGACCTGGTTTTAGATAAGCACTGATAATAGCCCACATGATGGGTACCAGGTGTTACATTATGTACCCAAAAAGTTCTGCAGTGAATACAGAGAATTACCTCATTGGTTAATAATGTATCCCGGGTCAGGCCTATATGAGACCAGCGCTTATTTGAATTTTGTGTTTGGTGCTTAGTAATTACATAAGTACCCTTATATTACCCTAGCGCTTATTACAGACTGGTGCTTATTTGAGACCCTGGCGCTTAAACAGGCCATTACGGTATCAGTTTTATAAAGTCACATAAAAATGCAATGTACCTTAAGCAGCAGGTTCTAAGAATCCTTGTTCAATAGTCTTGCCAATTAAGATGACATCCTTTTTCAAAATAGGTATAGTAGGTCAAGTTGGTAACATTTTAAGGCAGTCTTTTACATGGTTTGATATACCAATCTCTGTCTTATTTGACTCTCAGGCTACCACCTGCGTCTACTACTGCCAGTTCTTTAATCCTGTCTTCTCTTCCTGCCTACATTCCCTCCTCTATGACTTTCCCCTTTCCATCCAGCCCTTTCCCCTGCCTCCCTCTCCAGTGGCGAATTTAGAGGGGCGTGGGGCCCGCCCCCTCTTTTCCCTGTACTTACGACTTTACCTAACTCTTTTTACCCTAGAAATAAGCCAAAATTAGGGGCTAAATGAGGGGCGCCCCCCCCCCTTTTCAAAATCCTGGATCCGACCCTGCTCTCCTCAATCCCTCCTCTATTCCCTTTTCTCTTCCACTTTTCCCTCCTCCTTCTTCTTCTTCTCCTTCTTGCCCTGCCTGCCTGCCTCCCCCTTCCTGCCTACCTCCCTACATGTCTACCTTTGTGTATCCCTTCCTCCCTACGTCCCTTCCTTCCTGCATCCCTGCCAGCCTCCCTTCCTGCCTGCTTGTCTGCCTGTCTGCCTGCTTGTCTGCCTGCCTGCGAGCCTCCCTTCCTCCCCGCTTGTCTGCCTGCCTGCCTGCTTGTCTACCTGCATGCCAGCCTCCCTTCCTGCCTGCTTGTCTGCCTGCCTGCCTGCTTGTCTACCTGCCGGCCAGCCTCCCTTCCTGCCTGCTTGTCTGCCTGCCTCCCTGCTTGTCTGCCTGCCTGCCTGCTTGTCTACCTGCCGGCCAGCCTTCCTTCCTGCCTGCTTGTCTGCCTGCCTGCCTGCTTGTCTACCTGCTGGCCAGCCTCCCTTCCTCCCCGCTTGTCTGCCTGCCTGCCTGCTTGTCTGCCTGCCTGCCTGCCACCCTCCCTTCCTCCTCGCTTGTCTGCCTGTGTGCCTGCTTGTCTACCTGCCTGCCAGCCTCCCTTCCTTCCTGCTCATCTGCCTGCCTGCCTGCCAGCCTCCCTTCCTCCCTGCTTGTCTGCCTGCCTGCCTGCCTGCCTGCCTGCTTGTCTGCCTGCCAGCCTCCCTGCTTGTCTGCCTGCCTACCTGCCTGCCTGCCTGCCTGTCACTCACTATCTCTCTCCCTTTCTGCCCCCCCCCACACACACACCTCCCTTTACCCATCATGCCCCTGACAAGTGCTCATATGGAGGACGTGGGGGGAGTAATTGATCTCGTGTCACGTGACCGTCGTCATGGCAATGTTCACATCTCGCGTGGCGGGACGAGAGGAGACGAGATGTGGATGTCGCTGGTGCCGGGTGCCACTCTGGGCGGCACTTGACCGGCGGGTGACGGACCAAGGGTTGTGGGCCCGGGGTAGGAGGCCTAATAGAATTTTACACGAGATATCTAGTCATGGCGCACGGGAGGGGTAAGGGTTAAAGTGATTCTCGGCAACTCCCGTGTAGTGACAGATAGGGTCAGTTAGAATCTTTGTATAGACTATGATCAGTATAAAATTGATATTTCATCATTATCTCTGAGTTTCCATGACTTGCTCCTATACTGCCCCCTCCCACATCGCCCTTCAAATGTACCTATCCTTTTCATAATACATACATGTAAATACAAATTTGCCAGAAACCATTAGATTTCATGTTTTTAGTCCCATTTTGAGGTATGATGGCTCTGTGATAATTAATTGTGAGTCAACACTATTCTTTCTGGCTATATTCAATATCAAAAACAGTTTGTGCCATCAGGGAAATGTAAATTAACAATATTCTATCATGTATTACTTGAGTTATGGTGTCTCAGAATCTAGTGAGTCTCGGTGAGTCTATTCTCTAACACTACAATGCTGTATCATGCCAGTGGACGTCATGATACACCAATGAAGTGCTTTCTAGTCAGCCCATCAGAATATTTCCACCCTGTAGGGTTAGCACCATACATGAATGTAGCCCTGGTGAGGTTCTCTTCAGGGCTACATCCATAAATCATGTCGACCAATGGGCAGGCAGGTTGCATTTTAGCCTTTACAATTGGCCTCTACTCACTTCCTGTCCTCCCTGCTTCGATTTCTGCTGTGTCTCTGTCTTTGTCTGCCTCTCTGCCTTTTCTCTCTCATTACTTCTCTCATTATCTCTCTCTATATCTCTGTCTGTCTCTATCTGTCTCTTTCTGTCTGTCTGTCTCTGTCTGTCTCTGTCTCTGTCTGTCTCTGTCGTCTCTCTCTCTCTCTCTTCATATATATATATATATATATATATATATATATATATATATATATATATATATATATATATATATATCGGTCTGTCTCTGTCTACAAATCTATCCCTCTCTCTCTCTCTCTCTCTCTCTCTCTCTCTCTCTTCCTTTATCTCCCTCTTTGTCTCTGTCTATGTCTTCCTCGTTCCCCCCTCTCTCTCTACCTCTATTCTCCTGTTATCTGCCTCTCCCCCCTCCCATGTCATTATCAGCGCCTCCCTATCCCGCTGAAGCCAGTCAATCACCCCCCCCCCCCACCCCCCCCCCCCCCCAACACACACAGAGTACCTCACCTGTGGCCATGGCAGCAGAAGATTACACAGAATGGGTTCTGGTGATGGTTGTCACAGCCGGGGTGTGGGCTGCTCATTCTCTACTGCCATAAAACCGCGCATATAAGCCCTGTGGTGCTACTATAGGATGTTCGTGAACTCAGGGTGTGCTCTATGGTGCTACTTATAGGATGTTCGTGAACTCAGAGTGTGCCCTATGGTGCAACTTATAGGATGTTCGTGAACTCAGGGTGTGCTCTATGGTGCTACTTATAGGATGTTCGTGAACTCAGGGTGTGCTCTATGGTGCTACTATAGGATGTTCGTGAACTCAGGGTGTGCTCTATGGTGCTACTTATAGGATGTTCGTGAACTCAGGGTGTGCTCTATGGTGCTACTTATAGGATGTTCGTGAACTCAGGGTGTGCTCTATGGTGCTACTTATAGGATGCTCATGAACTCAGGGTGTGCTCTATGGTGCTACTTATAGGATGCTCGTGAACTCAGGGTGTGCTCTATGGTGCTACTATAGGATGCTCGTGAACTCAGGGTGTGCTCTATGGTGCAACTTATAGGATGTTTGTGAACTCAGGGTGTGCTCTATGGTGCAACTTATAGGATGTTCGTGTACTCAGGGTGTGCTCTACAGTGCTACTTATAGGATGCTCGTGAACTCAGGGTGTGCTCTATGGTGCTACTTATAGGATGCTCATGAACTCAGGGTGTGCTCTATGGTGCTACTATAGGATGTTCGTGAACTCAGGGTGTGCTCTACAGTGCGACTAATAGGATGCTCGTGAACTCAGGGTGTGCTCTATGGTGCTACTATAGGATGCTCGTGAACTCAGGGTGTGCTCTATGGTGCAACTTATAGGATGCTCATGAACTCAGGGTGTGCTCTATGGTGCTACTATAGGATGCTCGTGAACTCAGGGTGTGCTCTATGGTGCAACTTATAGGATGTTCGTGAACTCAGGGTGTGCTCTACAGTGCTACTTATAGGATGCTCGTGAACTCAGGGTGTGCTCTATGGTGCTACTTATAGGATGCTCATGAACTCAGGGTGTGCTCTATGGTGCTACTATAGGATGCTCATGAACTCAGGGTGTGCTCTATGGTGCTACTATAGGATGCTCATGAACTCAGGCTGTACCCTATGGTGCTACTTATAGGATGCTCGTGAACTCAGGGTGTGCTCTATGGTGCTACTTATAGGATGTTCGTGAACTCAGGGTGTGCTCTATGGTGCAACTTATAGGATGCTCATGAACTCAGGGTGTGCTCTATGGTGCTACTATAGGATGCTCGTGAACTCAGGGTGTGCTCTATGGTGCTACTATAGGATGCTCGTGAACTCAGGGTGTGCTCTATGGTGCTACTATAGGATGCTCGTGAACTCAGGGTGTGCTCTATGGTGCTACTTATAGGATGTTCGTGAACTCAGAGTGTGCCCTATGGTGCGACTTATAGGATGCTCGTCAACTCAGGGTGTGCTCTATGGTGCTACTTATAGGATGCTCATGAACTCAGGGTGTGCTCTATGGTGCGACTTATAGGATGTTCGTGAACTCAGGGTGTGCTCTATGGTGCGACTTATAGGATGCTCATCAACTCAGGGTGTGCTCTATGGTGCGACTAATAGGATGTTCGTGAACTCAGGGTGTGCTCTATGGTGCTACTATAGGATGCTCGTCAACTCAGGGTGTGCTCTACAGGGGGGCTTTTGTTTTAAAGGTTCAAGTCCGGCTTTACACTCACAAAGTCTGGGTGCGGCTTATACCCTGGGTTTTACTGTTTTACTAAGTTACACATATAAATATACATAATAGTGCCTCAGTATCCATGACACTTATGTGGTGTGTGACTGATGCCATGGCACCACAAACCGCCATCACGTGCACGGGTGATGCATTAAGGTGACCGCCATCACGTGCACGGGTGATGCATTAAGGTGACTGCCATCACATGCACGGGTAATGCATTAAGGTGACTGCCATAAGGTGCACGGGTGATGCATTAAGGTGACTGCCATCACATGTACGGGTGATGCATTAAGGTGACTGCCATCACGTGCACAGGTGATGCATTAAGGTGACTGCCATCATTTGCACGGGTGATGCAGTAAGGTGACTGCAATAACATGTACGGGTGATGCATTAAGGTGACTGCCATCACGTGCACAGGTGATGCAGTAAGGTGACTGCCATCACGTGAACAGGTGATGCATTAAGGTGACCGCCATCACATGCACGGGTGATGCAATAAGATGACTGCCATCACATGCACGGGTGATGCATTAAGATTTAAGATGACCACATCACATGCATGGGTGATGCATTAAGGTGACCGCCATCACATGTACACGTGATGCATTAAGTTGACCGCCATCACGTGCACGGGTGATGCATTAAGGTGACCACCATCATGTGCACGGGTGATGCATTAAGGTGATTATCGTGAATTCTCAGCTCTAGACGGGATTTTGACGATTCACATGTATTGAAATATACAACACCTGATGGTTTGAATTCTGGTAACTCATGGTGTATGGAATGATTTAACAGGGTTTATTACATGATTTCTGTGATTATGGGTGCTTTTCCTGGATATTCCCATGCACATACCTGTCGATATTGGACGGCATGATGCATGTATCATGACTTTTGTAAGGTGTGCGGTTATCCAAGGATAACATGCACCCAGGATAACATGCACCCAGTAGGGTTATCCATGGATAACATGCACACTTTTCATGTCATATCTAAACTCTTATAATAACGTCGATTGATTGCAAAGCTCACAATATTTATTTAATGTATGAAGATTTAAAACAACAACATTTTATTGAGGTAATGATTGTATCCGTGGGTTCATGGCGGCTCAATATTACCTGGGAAATATCATGAAAATGAAATTCGTTAGTAAAAAATTACAAAACTCAACTCAAGGAACTTATACACTAAAATTACAATGTGATTGTCATGATGCACCAATGCATCATGATGCGCGGGGTGGATGCTTATCATCCAGAAACAACCCTGACAACCATTGAGTGACAGATTGTGAAGTTGTTGACATAGGCAGCAAAAAGCTTATATACAATCCTTGGTGGCAGGGCGGCCAAAAATGTATGGGGGATGAGAGTGCTGATGAGTTGTTGAAATGTGTATAAGTCCAACCTGGAAAAGTGTGTGTGTTTGGGCGGGGGGGGGGGGGGTGCATCTCCCATGTCCCCCACAGCTCCGCCGCCACTGAAGTTATATGAAGAGTCTGAGTCAGGTACGCCATGGTGAAGTTGACAGGTTTTGGCTTCTCTATATCATGCAACTCACGTTGAATTATATTTCAGTGTAGGGAACAGCTGAGTGTAGAGACGCTGCCCGGGGTTGATGAGCAGCTCAAGCCGTGTCACGTGGTGTGTCACGTGGTGGGACTAGTTAATTGGGTCATCAGGTGTGCAGCGTCCCCCACCTGTGGTCACTGGGTGGCAGCACTGCGGTCTGTGGTACAGGATAGGGTAGTATTGGCCACTAGCTGGTCTGATAAGATGGGACCAGCATGTCCCTGGAAGTGGGTGTTAACCAGGGACAAGGTACCCATCATGGTATGTCTTATCAGTGGGTTTTACCTCAACCAGCGAAATTCAAAATGGTGGCTCCACTAGGCCTCCATAGTAGAGCCGCCATAAGATAGAAACTCTCATATTGTTTCTATTGGATAAAGATACCTGACGAAAGTTGGGTGTTTATTACCCCTGTACTTTGATACTTTTATTATTACTTGAAAGACCAAAAAAAGTCCCTATTGTACTTCGAACATGACCCCTGAATTGGTGATCGACCAAAGGCAAGAAAATGTTTTGTCGGCTGGATAGAGAAACCATCAAGTTACTGCACCTAGCCGCTGACGTCAGCACTGGGGATACCCTGTGCATAAAGAACAATGAAAGAGTTCACACAAAATGCTCAAGTGCCAACTTCTACTCTCAGTCCAGTCCTTGGAGAGATGGAACCCATGGGGATCAGCAACAGTGGCGGATCCAGGATTTGGAAAAGGAGGGGGCCTGGCCCAAAAGTAGGGGGCACACCCCCTATTTTTTGACAAATTTTGGGGTTCAAAATATGTAGTTAAACTGGCCAAAAGGGGGGCGCCCCCACGCCCCCTCTAAATCCGCCACTGAGAAAAGTGGCTTCACCCCTATATTCATACCCCCCACAAATATACACACGGTACTCTTCTCAGGTGCACAATTAGAAATACCACTCCCCTGGTCCTGCTGGGGATTCTAGATGAATGAGAGATGTCAGCAACATTTGGAGGACCCTTTGGGATTCTAGATACAAAGGCAGAAAGGTTGTATTTCAACCCCATCCCAGTTTCTCCAAACCTGATCCCTACCCCCCCCCCCCCCAACACCTCATATACTGGCTGTAAGATGCTGAAATATCCATCCTATTGTTTTTGTTTTCTTTCTTTCTAGTTGACGGCATGATGCACCATAAGTGACATTCTGCTTTATTCATAGCATGATGCATTATTGCCATTGTGATATACTATTGGCGGCATGATGCTGTACTATTGGTGGTATGATGCTGTACTAATGGCAGTATGATGTTGTACTATTGGTGGTATGATGCGGTACTATTGGTGGTATGATGCGGTACTATTGTTGGTATGATGCTGTACTATTGGCGGTATGATGCTGTACTATTGGCAGCATGATGCTGTACTATTGGCGGCATGATGCTGTACTATTGGCGGCATGATGCTGTACTATTTGCGGTATGATGCTGTACTATTGGCGGTATGATGCTGTACTATTTGCGGTATGATGCTGTACTATTGGCGGTATGATGCTGTACTATTGGCAGCATGATGCTGTACTATTGGCGGCATGATGCTGTACTATTGGCGGCATGATGCTGTACTATTTGCGGTATGATGCTGTACTATTGGCGGTATGATGCTGTACTATTTGCGGTATGATGCTGTACTATTGGCGGTATGATGCTGTACTATTGGCAGCATGATGCTGTACTATTGGTGGCATGATGCTCTACTATTGGCGGTATGATGCTGTACTATTGGTGGTATGATGTTGTACTATTAGCGGCATGATGCTGTACTATTGGTGGCATGATGCTGTACTATTGGCGGTATGATGCTGTACTATTGGCGGTATGATGCTGTACTATTGGCAGTATGATGCTGTACTATTGGCAGTATGATGCTGTACTATTGGCAGTATGATGCTGTACTATTGGCGGTATGATGCTGTACTATTGGCGGTATGATGCTGTACTATTGGCAGTATGATGCTGTACTATTGGCAGCATGATGCTGTACTATTGGTGGTATGATGCTGCACTATTGGCGGTATGATGCTGTACTATTGGCAGTATGATGCTGTACTATTGGCAGTATGATGCTGTACTATTGGCAGTATGATGCTGTACTATTGGCAGCATGATGCTGTACTATTGGTGGTATGATGCTGTACTATTGGTGGTATGATGCTGTACTATTGGCAGTATGATGCTGTACTATTGGCAGTATGATGCTGTGCTATTGGCAGTATGATGCTGTACTATTGGCAGCATGATGCAGCATCATTGGTGGCATGATGCAGCATCATTGGTGGTATGATGCAGCATCATTGGTGGTATGATGCTGCATCATTGGTGGTATGATGCAGCATCATTGGTGGTATGATGCAGCATCATTGGCGGTATGATGCAGCATCATTGGCGGCATGATGCACCACTGATTGCATAATGCATCATTGATTGCATACTTCATCATAGGTGGCATGATACAACATTGCCAGCAAGATGCATAGAAGAAGTTCTGGTATAGAATGGATTTTACCACTATTACTAAAAGTTAGTTATGGCTGACCCTGGAAAATTCAGTTGAATCCTTGAGCTCTCCCACTCCCTATCTTTACCACAACTGATGCCCTTGGTGGCAGAATACGAACTAAACCCTGACGGTGAGTGGCTAAGTTGCTGTGGTTGATTAAGCTGTCCCCAGCCGGCGCCCCAGTCACGTACACCCCGTTATCACTCTCCACCTTATGAGGAGGGAATGTGGAGGCTGAGTGTCATCCTCACCTCCCTTTCTAACTGAATCCTCTTCACTCATCTCCCTAATGGAGAGTTTTAACTGAGACTGAGCCCTCTTTACTCACCTCCCTCATGGAGAGTTCTAACTGAGACTGAGGTCTCTTTACTCACCTCCTTCATGGAGAGTTCTAGCTGAGACTGAGGCCTCTTTACTCACCTCCCTCATGGAGAGTTCTAGCTGAGACTGAGGCCTATTTACTCACCTCCCTCATGGAGAGTTCTTACTGAGACTAGGGCCTCTTTACTTACCTCCCTCATGGAGAGTTCTAACTAAGACTGAGCCCTCTTTACTTACCTCCCTCATGGAGAGTTCTAACTGAGACTGGGAACTGTTTACTCACCTCCCTCATGGAGAGTTCTAACTGAGACTGAGCCCTCTTTACTTGCCTCCCTCATGGAGAGTTCTAACTGAGACTGGGGACTCTTTACTCACCTCCCTCATGGAGAGTTCTAACTGAGACTGAGCCCTCTTTACTTGCCTCCCTCATGGAGAGTTCTAACTGAGACTGGGGACTCTTTACTCACCTCCCTCATGGAGAGTTCTAACTGAGACTGGGGTCTCTTTACTTACCTCCCTCATGGAGAGTTCTTACTGAGACTGAGCCCTCTTTACTTGCCTCCCTCATGGAGAGTTCTAACTGAGACTGGGGACTCTTTACTCACCTCCCTCATGGAGAGTTCTAACTGAGACTGGGACCTCTTTACTCACCTCCCTCATGGAGAGTTCTAACTGAGACTGATGCCTCTTTCCTTACCTCCCCTTTGGAGAGTTCTAACCGACCGGGCTGTGTTTAGACCTAAACATGTTTAAAATCTAAACACCGTTTTTGCAGTATACTTAAAATAAATGAGTGCCCTGGAGCTGATACAGGCTAATCTGGTAGTCACACCTTATATGCGAGGTTACATGGTACCTAAAAGTGTAGTTAGAGCTATTGAAAAATATACACATAGACAAGAAAGGGCAGGTCAATCTAGGCAGGAAAAGAAAATAGAGAATAAAAATATAGGGGGACAGAGAGAAAGCAGAGATAAAAAAGAAACATCGATAAAAGATGTCCAGACCACAGATCAATGCCAACAGACACAGGACCCACCACCTAGCGGTGGTTTTGGTAACCACAGTGTTTTTAGGTCTGGGGGTTACAGACATACTCATGTTCCCTAATCACAAAGACCCCCCCTCCCCGCCCACCACGTTTACCAGTAGGGGTAAACTGATACAGTGGCACCGGGTACCAGTGTAAACCTGGGGTGACAGCCTCCCTCTGGTCTCCTGTCACTGTCCGGGCGTTCCCCGCGCGTCTGCCCTGCGTCCCAATGTAACCCGAGTCTTCCCGCCATAATGACTCCTCTACCTTCTATTAAAATTCATCCGCTAAGCTTGCCGCCACTGCGCCTGCGCACGGGACGTCACAAAAGGCCCATAACTGACATGAGGTTAGAGGTGAGGTGACCCCAGCGCCACCAGCCTGCAGAGGCAAATAATGAATCAGTGTGGCATGTCAGGGCCGCAGTGAAGAAGGCAGTGACGGTGATACTCGATTCTGATTGGTCAAACCATGTGCCTGCTATCAAGCTGCTGCTTGGTAAGGGTTATGATGGCCACTTGCTGATACCCCCCCCCCCTCTATCCACCCACCTCCACCTCCCCTATCCTCTGTCAGCACATCTAGTGGTCTTAGCTCACAACCTTTTAAGGGGCACTGGTGCATCATGCCCATTGGTGGTCATGATATGATGCATGAATGCAGCCCTGGCGTGTAACTCACCTGGGCTGCATTTATACGTCATTACGACCCTACGGGGCTGATATGTTCCTAGAGGGTCACCATGATGCATCAATGAAGTGCTGGCGAGCAGTCTTAATTCTGAATCCCTTACCTATCACTCCCTGTCTGCCTCCCATCCTGAATCCCTTACCTATCACTCCCTGTCTGCCTCCCATTCTGAATCCTTTACCCATCACTCCCTGTCTGCCTCCCATCCTGAATCCCTTACCTATCACTCCCTGTCTGCCTTCCATCCTGAATCCCTTACCTATCACTCCCTGTCTGCCTCCCATTCTGAATCCTTTACCCATCACTCCCTGTCTGCCTCCCATCCTGAATCCCTTACCTATCACTCCCTGTCTGCCTCCCATCCTGAATCCCTTACCCATCACTCCCTGTCTGCCTCCCATTCTGAATCCCTTACCTATCACTCCCTGTCTGCCTCCCATCCTGAATCCCTTACCTATCACTCCCTGTCTGCCTCCCATTCTGAACCCTTTACCCATCACTCCCTGTCTGCCTCCCATTCTGAACCCCTTACCTATCACTCCCTGTCTGCCTCCCATTCTGAACCCCTTACCTATCACTCCCTGTCTGCCTCCCATCCTGAATCCCTTACCTATCACTCCCTGTCTGCCTCCCATCCTGAATCCCTAACCCATCACTCCCTGTCTGCCTCCCATTCTGGACGCCTTACCCATCACTCCCTGTCTGCCTCCCATCCTGAACCCATAACCTATCACTCCCTGTCTGCCTCCCATTCTGAACCCCTTACCTATCACTCCCTGTCTGCCTCCCATCCTGAATCCCTTACCTATCACTCCCTGTCTGCCTCCCATTCTGAACCCTTTACCCATCACTCCCTGTCTGCCTCCCATTCTGAACCCCTTACCTATCACTCCCTGTCTGCCTCCCATCCTGAATCCCTAACCCATCACTCCCTGTCTACCTCCCATTCTGAATCCCTTACCTATCACTCCCTGTCTGCCTCCCATTCTGAATCCCTTACCTATCAATCCCTGTCTGCCTCCCATTCTGAATCCCTTACCTATCACTCCCTGTCTGCCTCCCATTCTGAATCCCTTACCCATCACTCCCTGTCTGCCTCCCATTCTGAATCCCTTACCTATCACTCCCTGTCTGCCTCCCATTCTGAATCCCTTACCTATCACTCCCTGTCTGCCTCCCATCCTGAATCCCTTACCTATCACTCCCTGTCTGCCTCCCATTCTGAATCCTTTACCCATCACTCCCTGTCTGCCTCCCATCCTGAATCCCTTACCCATCACTCCCTGTCTGCCTCCATTCCTGAACCGCTTACCCATCACTCCCTGTCTGCCTCCCATCCTGAATCCCTTACCTATCACTCCCTGTCTGCCTCCCATCCTGAATCCCTTACCTATCACTCCCTGTCTGCCTCCCATTCTGAATCCTTTACCCATCACTCCCTGTCTGCCTCCCATCCTGAATCCCTTACCTATCACTCCCTGTCTGCCTCCCATCCTGAATCCCTTACCTATCACTCCCTGTCTGCCTCCCATTCTGAATCCTTTACCCATCACTCCCTGTCTGCCTCCCATCCTGAATCCCTTACCTATCACTCCCTGTCTGCCTCCCATCCTGAATCCCTTACCTATCACTCCCTGTCTGCCTCCCATTCTGAACCCCTTACCTATCACTCCCTGTCTGCCTCCCATCCTGAATCCCTTACCTATCACTCCCTGTCTGCCTCCCATCCTGAATCCCTTACCTATCACTTCCTGTCTGCCTCCCATTCTGAACCCCTTACCCATCACTCCCTGTCTGCCTCCCATCCTGAATCCCTTACCTATCACTCCCTGTCTGCCTCCCATCCTGAATCCCTTACCTATCACTCCCTGTCTGCCTCCCATCCTGAATCCGTTACCCATCACTCCCTGTCTGCCTTCCATCCTGAACCCTTTACCCATCACTCCCTGTCTGCCTCCCATCCTGAATCCCTTACCTATCACTCCCTGTCTGCCTCCCATCCTGAATCCCTTACCTATCACTCCCTGTCTGCCTCCCATTCTGAACCACTCACCTATCACTCCCTGTCTGCCTCCCATCCTGAATCCCTTACCTATCACTCCCTGTCTGCCTCCCATTCTGAACCCTTTACCCATCACTCCCTGTCTGCCTCCCATTCTGAACCCCTTACCTATCACTCCCTGTCTGCCTCCCATCCTGAATCCCTTACCTATCACTCCCTGTCTGCCTCCCATTCTGAACCCTTTACCCATCACTCCCTGTCTGCCTCCCATTCTGAACCCCTTACCTATCACTCCCTGTCTGCCTCCCATCCTGAATCCCTTACCCATCACTCCCTGTCTGCCTCCCATTCTGGACGCCTTACCCATCACTCCCTGTCTGCCTCCCATTCTAAATCCTTTACCCATCACTCCCTGTCTGCCTCCCATTCTGAACCCTTTACCCATCACTCCCTGTCTGCCTCCCATTCTGAATCCTTTACCTATCACCCCCTGTCTGCCTCCCATCCTGGACGCCTTACCCATCACTCCCTGTCTGCCTCCCATTCTGAATCCCTTACCCATCACTCCCTGTCTGCCTCCCATCCTGAACCCTTTACCCATCACTCCCTGTCTGCCTCCCATCCTGAATCCCTTACCTATCACTCCCTGTCTGCCTCCCATCCTGAATCCCTTACCTATCACTCCCTGTCTGCCTCCCATTCTGAACCCTTTACCCATCACTCCCTGTCTGCCTCCCATTCTGGACGCCTTACCCATCACTCCCTGTCTGCCTCCCATTCTGAATCCTTTACTTATCCCTCCCTGTCTGCCTCCCATCCTGGACGCCTTACCCATCACTCCCTGTCTGCCTCCCATCCTGAATCCCTTACCTATCACTCCCTGTCTGCCTCCCATTCTGAATCCCTTACCTATCACTCCCTGTCTGCCTCCCATTCTGAATCCCTTACCTATCACTCCCTGTCTGCCTCCCATTCTGAATCCCTTACCCATCACTCCCTGTCTGCCTCCCATTCTGAACCCCTTACCTATCACTCCCTGTCTGCCTCCCATTCTGAACCCCTTACCTATCACTCCCTGTCTGCCTCCCATTCTGAATCCCTTACCTATCACTCCCTGTCTGCCTCCCATTCTGAACCCCTTACCTATCACTCCCTGTCTGCCTCCCATCCTGAATCCCTTACCTATCACTCCCTGTCTGCCTCCCATCCTGAATCCTTTACCCATCACTCCCTGTCTGCCTCCCATCCTGAATCCCTTACCTATCACTCCCTGTCTGCCTCCCATTCTGAACCCCTAACCCATCACTCCCTGTCTGCCTCCCATTCTGAATCCCTTACCCATCACTCCCTGTCTGCCTCCCATCCTGAATCCCTTACCTATCACTCCCTGTCTGCCTCCCATCCTGAACCCTTTACCCATCACTCCCTGTCTGCCTCCCATCCTGAATCCTTTACCCATCACTCCCTGTCTGCCTCCCATTCTGAATCTTTTACCTATCACTCCCTGTCTGCCTCCCATTCTGAATCCTTTACCCATCACTCCTTGTCTGCCTCCCATCCTGAATCCTTTACCCATCACTCCCTGTCTGCCTCCCATTCTGAATCTTTTACCTATCACTCCCTGTCTGCCTCCCATTCTGAACCCCTTACCTATCACTCCCTGTCTGCCTCCCATTCTGAACCCCTTACCTATCACTCCCTGTCTGCCTCCCATCCTGAATCCCTTACCTATCACTCCCTGTCTGCCTCCCATTCTGAACCCCTTACCTATCACTCCCTGTCTGCCTCCCATTCTGAACCCCTTACCTATCACTCCCTGTCTGCCTCCCATTCTGAACCCCTTACCTATCACTCCCTGTCTGCCTCCCATTCTGAACCCCTTACCTATCACTCCCTGTCTGCCTCCCATTCTGAACCCCTTACCTATCACTCCCTGTCTGTCTCCAATTCTGAATCCCTTACCCATCACTCCCTGTCTGCCTCCCATTCTGAATCCTTTACCTATCACTCCCTGTCTGCCTCCCATCCTGAATCGCTTACCTATCACTCCCTGTCTGCCTCCCATCCTCCCCCTTTTACTGCCCACTGCCCTCTCCCTGCCTCCCGTCCCTCTCCTTGTTCACTCCCTGCCTCCCTGTCCTATCTCTGCTTCCTTATCCTCTTCCTGCCTCCTCCCTTCTTTCCCTACCTCTCTCATTTCCTCTCTCTCTCCTCTAGCTGCTCTACCCCCTTCCCCCTCTATCCTCTTATTCCCCGTCTGTACTTTGTCCCCCTCCTCTTATACTCCCTGCCTCACTCTGTTCTTTCCTTCTCTCTCTCTTTCTCCCCCAGCCTTTACCTCTCTTGCACCCTCAAACTTCCCCTCCAGTGTTCCATGCCCCCCTTAGTAAAGTTGCACTTTAATCTATACCCGTTGTACCAATCATAGAGGCCGGCTGGGAGGCTCCATAAAAACATGGCGCTGCAGTTGAGCGGTTGAAATCCGATGTCCATTTTTTTACTCCCCTTTCTTCCCACCGCCTGTAAGCAGATCTCCGCAGCATTTGGCAAAAGCCTCCCCCCCCCCTTCATCCCCATCCCCTATCCCCTTCTACCCTCTCCCATTCTAATACCCCCACCCACCCTACCATACAAAAACCTCTCCCATCTATAAGTGAGTTTAATTCAGAGTGGAATCAGTAGGTGATCTCTTATATTGTTTCATTGTCAGGCCAATTTCAGACCCTTTGGTGGAGTACAAATTGGTTTGTCAGTCAGCAAGAAATAGAATAAAAGACAAAGTAATCAGAACGTGGTAGATTACATATAACAAGGAGGGGGGGGGTAATTAGTCAGGAAATGTGGAGTTTTGTAATATGGGTGAGGGGGCTGGAAGATAATGCAGTTGTTTCATTTACGCAATTCAATTTACATTTCGCGAGTGGAGATAAAAGTAATTAATGGTTAGTCATGTTCACCGCAAAACCGCCCTGCTTGGAGGTTTTCTCATCGAATTGGATATAATTACATGAAAAACAAAGGCCTTTATGTAATTACAGACAAAAATAATCAGTCTAAAAAGAGGTGCCTGAAGCTGGGGATGTCATCAGGCCATGTCCTAGAAGTAAGAGTTATGGCTCAGGGGTTCAGTGTAGTGCCACCACAAAACCCAGCGTATAAGCAGCACCTGCATATGGGCCACACCAGATATGAATGGGAATAGGCGGTAGGGGTCTTATTACTTAATATAGTCTGTACGTATATGAAAAAAAACAACTCCTATCCATCTGTGTCTTTGTCTGTCTGTCTGTGTCTGTCCGCCTCTGTCTGTCTGTCTCTGTCTGCCTCTGTCTGTCTGTCTCTGTCTGTATGTGTCTGCCTCTCACTCTCTCTCTCTCTCTCTCTCTCTCTCTCTCTCTCTCTCTCTCTCTCTTTCACTCACTCTCTCCTTCTCCCTCTCTCTCTCTCACTCACTCTCTCTGTAACTCTGTCTCTGCCTCCTCTTGTTTCCCTCTTGCTCTACCCCATTGCTCATTCTCTTTCTATGTGTCTCTCTTTCATCTGTCTTCCCTCTCTCTTCGATTATCTCTGCCTCTCTCTCTCCTACCCCTCTCTCCTGACCCCCTCTCTGCCTCTCTATCCTATTCTGAACCCCAAAATAAATTATTCTTTACATTCATTTTCCCTTATTCTAAACCCTAATTCATCTGGACATAAAAACCTAATTAAACTGTTCATAAAACCTAATTAATCTACACATGAAGGGCCACCTATACAATATAATACCTGTATACTCCTTGTATTCCCCTGTCTCACCCCCCCCCCTCCATACACAGAGAGAGTCAGCATCACAATTGTTGCCATAGTAACTGCCTGCTTGCACCATCCTTGGCAGACAAGAGGCAAAGAAAGTATGTGTGCGTGTGTGTGTGTGTGTGTGTGTGTGTGTGTGTGGGGGGGGGTGACAGTACAGTAGCAGGCCTACCATAACTATTCCTTTTATTGAAACATGGTACCATGAAAATCCGTTCCCTTATTTCTTGCAATGATTCAACAATGAAGGTGCGTAACTCGCCACCATTACCTTGGTGCATCATGGCGACCTGTGGGTATGATACACCAATGCATCAGTGGCTCTTAGGGAGTGATCATTTTTTAACAACAGGAAGGGGGGGGGCTGGTGGGTTTGAGGGGGGGGGGTCAGGGGGATTCAAAATAATTTCACCTGTTTTCAGTGGAAAACCCCACATGTTACTATAGGTTAAACGGGCACATTCGCGTGTGATTTGCGTCCCTTAAGGGGGGGGGGGCAAAAAGATTTTACCCCCTCGAGAGGGGGGCTCAAAGTTTGTATTTTCCGCGTGTCCGTGTGCAAAGCCACCAACCCTCCCATTGTTAAAAAAATGACCACTCCCTTAAAAGGCTAAAATTACCTATCCTGCTCATCATGTTTGACCCATTGTTCTTCATACCAGTGCATACTGCACCAACGAAGAGCTGGCTAGACTACTCACCAGCACGTTATTAGTGCATCATGTCCACCCTGCAGGAGTGTATCAACTCACCAGCACGTTATTAGTGCATCATGCCCAACCTGCAGGAGTGTATCAACTCATCAGCACGTTATTAGTGCATCATGCCGACCCTGCAGGAGTGTATCAACACACCAGCACGTTATTAGTGCACCATGCCGACCCTGCAGGAGTGTATCAACTCATCAGCACGTTATTAGTGCATCATGCCGACCCTGCAGGAGTGTATCAACTCACCAGCACGTTATTAGTGCATCATGCCGACCCTGCAGGAGTGTATCAACTCACCAGCACGTTATCAGTGCACCATGCCGACCCTGCAGGAGTGTATCAACTCACCAGCACGTTATTGGTGCATCATGCCGACCCTGCAGGAGTGTATCAACTCACCAGCACGTTATTAGTGCATCATGCCGACCCTGCAGGAGTGTATCAACTCACCAGCACGTTATTGGTGCATCATGCCGACCCTGCAGGAGTTTATCCACTCACCAGCACGTTATCAGTGCACCATGCCGACCCTGCAGGAGTGTATCAACTCACCAGCACGTAATTGGTGCATCATGCCGACCCTGCAGGAGTGTATCAACACACCAGCACGTTATTAGTGCATCATGCCGACCCTGCAGGAATGTATCAATTCACCAGCACGTTATTAGTGCATCATGCCCACCCTGCAGGAGTTATCAACACACCAGCACGTTATTAGTGCATCATGCCGACCCTGCAGGAGTGTATCAACTCATCAGCACGTTATTACTGCATCATGCCCACCCTGCAGGAATGTATCAACTCATCAGCACGTTATTAGTGCATCATGCCGACCCTGCAGGAGTGTATCAACTCACTAGCACGTTATTAGTGCATCATGCCGACCCTGCAGGAATGTATCAACTCACCAGCACGTTATTAGTACATCATGCCGACCCTGCAGGAATGTATCAACTCACCAGCACGTTATTAGTGCATCATGCCGACCCTGCAGGAATGTATCAACTCACCAGCATGTTATTAGTGCATCATGCCGACCCTGCAGGAATGTATCAACTCACCAGCACGTTATTAGTGCATCATGCCGACCCTGCAGGAATGTATCAACTCACCAGCATGTTATTAGTGCATCATACCGACCCTGCAGGAATGTATCAACTCACCAGCACGTTATTAGTACAGCATGCCGACCCTGCAGGAATGTATCAACTCACCAGCACGTTATTAGTGCATCATGCCGACCCTGCAGGAATGTATCAACTCACCAGCACGTTATTAGTGCATCATGCCGACCCTGCAGGAATGTATCAACTCACCAGCACGTTATTAGTGCATCATGCCGACCCTGCAGGGATGTATCAACTCACCAGCACGTTATTAGTACATCATGCCGACCCTGCAGAAATGTATCAACTCACCAGCACGTTATTAGTACAGCATGCCGACCCTGCAGAAATGTATCAACTCACCAGCACGTTATTAGTGCATCATGCCGACCCTGCAGGAATGTATCAACTCACCAGCACGTTATTAGTACAGCATGCCGACCCTGCAGGAATGTATCAACTCACCAGCACGTTATTAGTGCATCATGCCGACCCTGCAGGAATGTATCAACTCACCAGCACGTTATTAGTGCATCATGCCGACCCTGCAGGAATGTATCAACTCACCAGCACGTTATTAGTGCATCATGCCGACCCTGCAGGAGTGTATCAACTCACCAGCACGTTATTAGTGCATCATGCCGACCCTGCAGGAGTGTATCAACTCTGTAGTCTTCATGATACACTGACCTGGTGATGCTGTGGTTGTTTAAAGGGTCGTTAAGAGGCAGCGAGACCTGATTAATTCTATTCTGTGTAAGAATTGACAAGTTTACACGTTTAAAGAGGCCATGCCACCCATAAAGTGTTAAAGGACCAATATCACCCACCATGATTAAGTGTCCTGATGGTGTTGTTGTTGTGCGGCTTCACTGTGAAGGGTCGAGCTCTGATTAATTCTACAGTGTGTGAAAAAATGAACAGATTAAAGTCTCTCAGAAAGAAGAAGTACAAGTAACACACGTCATTTAATGTTTTGTGCATTTGTATGATTCTATTTCTTGGAAGAATAAGATGTATGGAGAAAGGGGACAGGAAAAAAGGACAGGCAGTCAGGGCTAGGACAGAAATGGGAGCATCGAATAATTGAGTGAGTTAGAGGGTGAGAGAGAACGAGAGAGAGAGAGAGAGAGAGAGAGAGAGAGAGAGAGAGAGAGAGAGAGAGAGAGAGAGCTTTAAGAAGGACAGTTTTTAAGATTTTACAGATTTTATAACCTTAGATTGGGATATTTTGACTTCCTACGTATAAAGGAACCAGACAAACGTAAGAGTGGTCAGAAAAGAGGTGACAAGGACCTTTATGAGATGGACTGATTAGATCAAAGTTGTAGAAATCTTATGAGGTACACAAAACTTTCCATGCTTTTGTCCTCCCTTAATTGATTTCCCAATATGGTAGTAGCCCAAAATCACTTTACCCTGGTTCCTGTTTGAGAAGGGCGATAATTTAAAATCCATCTTGATGCGGTGAATAAGCATGGAATATTTTTGCATCGCATTCTCCTCGTGGGCATTTGTCGTATCGCATTCTGCCCATAATACATATCGGCCTGTAATGGCTGATGATCACCTTGTTTACGTCGCCATTTTGAAGCTAGAACGTCATCAAAGGACCACGTGATACGGGCATGGAGTACAAGCACATTGTATCCCCCGGGGGATGAGATACGGAGGTCCTTGGCTAAACCTATGAGACTGTTCTATCCAGGATGAAATAAGTGCCCAATATGGCCTCTGTCCCCCTCACACACCACAACAAAGGGTGCCCAGGTGGAGCTTAAACCAATCAACAGCTGCCTTATCTCTGCTACAATCTCCACCAGAAACCTTGTGTGTAATAACACTCTCCTCCCATTATCTACTCCATATTGTGTAACACTCTCCTAGCACTTTAACCCTTTAAGGACCGATTGTACATGAGGACAGCTAATGCTTCATGCCCATTGGTCGTAATAATACATGTATGCATGCAAAATTGATGAACACAAAAAAGTATCCTCTTTAGATCATGCCAATATCCTCATTTTAGTATCCTATATCCAAGATAATATTCTGTCAAGGAAAAAAAGTTCTGAATAAGCCCCCTGGCATCATGACGACCAATTGGGTTCATATATGCCTGGAAGGTCGACATGATGCACAAATGAAGTGCTAGCTAGGTGCATCATGACAATCAATGGGCATGATGCATGAGGCATGATGCATGAGGCATGATGCATGAGGTATGATGCATGAGGCATGAGGCATGATGCATGATGCATGAGGCATGATGCATGATGCACGAGCAGCCCTTATATGGTTAAAGGCAAGTAGGTCCATAATGGCAGTACCACGTGTGTATATAGTACAGGTAACAGGGTCAGGCCAAAGTCTGGGTGCACCTTCTACGTAGGGGTAACCTTCAACTCCCTCCCAATAGATGCAACTTACATTCTTCTTTCTACAGGGGGGGGGGGCTTGGTGGGGAGGGCACTGTGCTCTTCCATAGGGCTATATAGGGGGACCTTGCTATTCTTCGGAGGGCCTTCTGCCTCCCCGACTTTTCCTACATCGGGGGTGCTCTGCCTTCTCGATCTCATATATAACCCCTCCCCCATCCACACCCCGCCCCATCCACACACCCCTCCCCCATCCACACCCCTCCCCCATCCACACCCCCCCCCCCGCACACACACACACACACACACACACACACACACACACACACACACACACACAGGTGTGCAGGTGGTAGGTGGGGTGTGCAGTATTGTGTAGAGGACGTCATCAGAACATGGCCAGGTGTGGGACTAGGGACACCCTAATTAGGCTACCCAGGAGGGGGGTAGGGGGTGAGTAGGGGGGTAGGGGTGATATTGGGGGGGGGGGTGAGTGGGGGGGGGGTGTAGATAATACCTGAGAGGGACAGTGGTGAGCACAGGGAGCAACCGGTGTAGTACGGGGTAGAAGGAATGCGGGGGGGGGCAGGGGATGGTTGCCCCCCCCCCATTAAGGGTCCCCTACGTGCTATGTAAAGTAAGAGAATATAGCACAAACCTGTATTATTGTATGTGGCGGAAGGGGAGGGAGGTGACACTACCGTGTGGGGCCTTTGTCAATTTTTTTTGCCTGCCAGTAGTCGCGTATATAACATTGTCTCTTGAATATTAGAATGGCTTTCAATTTCAAAGGGAATTTAAAATTCAAAAGAAAAATAAAAGAAGAATCATTGGCCGACAGCTCAAAGAAATAGCCGTACTGGCCATTGGCTATTGCACCTGGAGGTTATTGGCCACTGGACCTGGAGGTTAATTCAAAAGTTCCTACCATCGCAAACCCCTGCGATGGTAGCTTAGGCAGATCTTATAAAAGCTAGTCAGTCTACTCTAAGTATTTTTGTGGTGGTAGCCCAGCAAGGCACAGCAAGTCATGATTCCTTTTCCAGCCTTACCACCACCAGTGGTGGTACCGAAAGAAATGCATAGTGGTTTCCCCCAAGTACAAGAGCACCTATAGGGAACACTCCTTGTCTCAAGAGTGAATGTGCCTGCTGTATACATAGATAGGGTAGGGAGGACATTTGCTGAGGGTCCTTGGGGGTTCTTAAGGCTACTCATGTGTTAAGTGCACTGTAACACCATGCTTCCCTTTTCTCTCTATAAGTAGCTCAAAAAGGGAAGGGGAATGCTTGTGTAATTCCTGTTGTGAAAAGGAGTGTTTCCATGGCTATTTATTTTGGTCCTCTTGTCACTGTGCATGGTGTGTTCTGCTTGTGATAGTGTATGCAGCGCTGAGGCTACCACCAGAAAATACATAGGGCTGACTGTGTTAAACCAAGGCAGTCACACCTTACCACCACTAAAATTGATAAGGCAGAACTATTCCTACCTTCACTGCAGTTCTGATGGTAGGGTCTTTTGAATTAACCTCCAGAATTGATGCATCCTTGTACTGCTGAGTACGTGGGTGTTGAGGTACAAGGCAGCACAGGGAGGAGTATGTGGGTGTTGAGGTACAAGGCAGCACAGGGAGGAGTACATGGGTGTTGAGGTACAAGGCGGCACAGGGAGGAGTACGTGGGTGTAGAGCTACAAGGCGGCACAGGGAGGAGTACATGGGTGTTGAGGTACAAGGCAGCACAGGGAGGAGTACGTGGGTGTTGAGGTACAAGGCAGCACATGGAGGAGTACATGGGTGTTGAGGTACAAGGCAGCACAGGGAGGAGTACATGGGTGTTGAGGTACAAGGCAGCACAGGGAGGAGTACATGGGTGTTGAGGTACAAGGCAGCACAGGGAGGAGTATGTGGGTGTTGAGGTACAAGGCACAGGGAGGAGTACATGGGTGTTGAGGTACAAGGCGGCACAGGGAGGAGTTATGGGTGTTGAGGTACAAGGCGGCACAGGGAGGAGTATGTGGGTGTTGAGGTACAAGGCGGCACAGGGAGGAGTATGTGGGTGTTGAGGTACAAGGCAGCACAGGGAGGGTACAAGGCAGCACAGGGAGTGTGGACATGGGTGTTGAGGTACAAGGCAGCACAGGGAGGAGTACATGGGTGTTGAGGTACAAGCCGGCACAGGGAGGAGTATGTGGGTATTGAGGTACAAGGCAGCACAGGGAGGAGTACGTGGGTGTTGAGGTACAAGGCAGCACAGGGAGGAGTATGTAGGTGTTGAGGTACAATGCAGCACAGGGAGGAGTACGTGGGTGTTGAGGTACAAGGCGGCACAGGGAGGAGTATGTGGGTGTTGAGGTACAAGGCGGCACAGGGAGGAGTATGTGGGTGTTGAGGTACAAGGCGGCACAGGGCGTGTGGACATGGGGCAGTGCAATACAAGGGGAGCCTGTGGTAGGGACGTGTGTGTGGGTGTGGGGTGGGGGTGGCGTATTAATGGTGTTTGATTGCCACCCATGATAGGATACGCCTCACTGGGGACAAGCCTCTACCTCACTTAGAGTAAGGGGACGGAGTGGTGGGGGGGCATAGTGATGTGCACAGGGGGTGATGGTGGGGGGGGGCGTTCCAAGTAGGCAAGGGGATGGGATGAGAGGAGATGAGACTGTAGGATGAGACAGAGGACCGAGGGGGCCAGAGGGGAGGGTACGAGGGAGCAGGAAGACAGAGACAGAGAGGCAGAAAGACGGGCAGGTAGAGAAAGGGAGAAAGAGCAGGTGAGAGAGAGACAGAGTGAGAGAGAGACAGAGAGACAGAGAGACAGAGACAGAGAGACAGAGACAGACATACAGAGAAAGACAGACAGACAGACAGAGACAGGCATAGAGACAGGGAAAGAAGAAAGAAAGAGACAGAGACAGAAAGAGGAGATAAGATATACAAAATTAGATGAGTTAAGATTTGAGGAAAATTTCAGGAGAGGTAGCATTTTCTTGTACTACTCACTACTCACGGCCTAGTTTCTACCTCACGATTTGAAAATACATTTATAAGATCCCTAAACCTGAGGAATACTTACAAACTAATTGGTAGAACACCCACTCAGAGCTTGGATAGAGAGTAGACCATTGCGGGTTATTAATTTAGTTTGTAAGGTGAGGATGGAATAAGTGTGGTCTAAATTAACACGGTGAGGGGAGAGGGGTGACTGGGGCTGGATTGATGATGTCTGGGGGAGGGGTGGAGGGTAGGTTGGATATAAAAGGGTAGAGGGGGTAGGGGCAGGTGGGGAGGTGGGTGTAGAGGGTGGGGGTGGTGGTTTAATGATAAAAGCCCCAGGACGTCACCCCGGGCCCGTCAGTCTCCGTCTGCAGTGAGTACCCGGCGGACGGACGGACGGACGGGAGCCCGAGCACGTCCCTGGTCTAGTCCCCGCCTCTAGGCGGCCTCCTCCCAGCACAACCCGCACCCACACTCCGGTATCCCCCCTGTCACAACAACCGCCGGACATCATTTCTGCCGCCACGACCATTGCCGCTGTACGGGAACAAGCGGCAGGAACGCCGGACGGACGCACCGGAAGCTGATCTTGGCGTTTGACGTAACTGTACGGGAGCGGGGTATATGTGTGTCGTTGGAGGAAGAGAGGGAGAGTATTATAACAGCTTGTATGAGGACTTGGTAAAAGGACCATTACTTTTCATGGATGTCCCCTTACAAGACTGGAGACTGCACAATCTACTTGTCTGATACAAGTGCCGCAGTCTTTGCCACACACTGAGGGTAGACACACACAGGAGGTATACATGTAGGTGTAATCTCTGAAGAAAGGGGGAAAAGAAACAAGTTGTGTATATCACTGCTGAGCCGAATCCGACATTTGCCTATACTACTTACTGCTATATTAAAACACACGGACACCCTGTCAACAGATAAATACATACAGGGACAGCTTATAAATGTAGCAGTTCTTTATAACCATGTCGGGAGAGAGCACGAGTAAAGATTTTGAAAAGGAAACTTGTGGTTGGTAGGAGAAGCACCAATGATACGTATAGTTCTACAAGTACAAGTACAGTCGGTGACAAGTGACACGTAGGGGTCGTCAGCTCTTGACAATTACTCATCACGTTTTCTGCTACTGCTACCAACACCCACACATCATTGGAGAACCACCCCCTGACCTACCCCCCCCCCTTCTCTCTACACACACAGACACTGTCTGTCTCATAAGTCACTGACAAACAAATATGTGAGGCAGAAGTCACTGGGAATGAGCAGCACAGAGGCGACAGAAAGGCCAAGACACACAGAGAAAGAGAGAAAAAGAGAGAGCGCACAGGAGAAAGACACACAGAGACAAATACAGAGACAGGGAGAGGACGCCCAATAGAATTAAATATCGACCAACTGTTGAGTACATCACATCTACATGCAGTGAGTGAGTGGTGACAAACTGTAAAAGTACCCACCACCACTACCACCACCACCAGGGCGCCCTCTGTCCGCCTACCACTGTACTACCCCACCACCCGGACCACCAGTGGTTGGTGGGTGTGAGGAGCAGCGCGGACCTAGCAGGGAGCAGCTCATGCTCACAGTAGTCCTGAGCAGTTAGAGACAAGGTGATTGATGAATCAGGACTCGACATCTCTCACCCTGTATATACTGAGGCCACACAGCTACCAACTCCTGTAACCCATACACACCTGTAGCCACCAGGACACAGGTCTCAGCCCATACCTACTCTACTGGACGCACTCAGACACACACACAGAGTGGGCTGAGAGGACCACAGGACACCTCCCCACCTTTAGGCTACCACAGAGGAGACACCCAGGAGGTCAGGGTG
The DNA here is from genome assembly GCA_949317995.1 of Acholoe squamosa. Classification (NCBI taxonomy): domain Eukaryota; kingdom Metazoa; phylum Annelida; class Polychaeta; order Phyllodocida; family Polynoidae; genus Acholoe; species Acholoe squamosa. The sequence goes on along the minus strand of OX439048.1, from coordinate 68,425,762 downwards.
AGAGGACGAGTTGGTGAGCAGCTCATTGTGAGGAGCTCATTGTCAAGTGAAGAGTGAACTTATAACACCCATCCAGCTACTATCAGCAGCACATACCAGCTCTACCACTTGTATAGCTCCATATACGGCCCATACCATACAAACTGACAGTAAGGACTCCATACGGTCCATACCCTACAGACACAGCTTGTATAGGGGGTCATGTTCACGGAGAGGTTGTCTCCAGGTAGGCTACTGCTTTATGTGTTTTATTGAGTATTTTGTCATGTAGACTCATTTTCTCTTGTCTATTTATCAAAACTATTTTGCAAGATGTGGCAATGTGACCGTGAAGCCTTTTTTATGTGCACAGTTCACGGACCCTTGGTCTGCTGTTACATTGAAACCTTGACAACTCATTTTATAAATATACCAAGTCAAGGTCAGTCTCAAACATATTAATTTATGCAGAACAGAGACTGAACACAGAACGCCAGGAATCAGTAAGGCGCCAATCTATATCATAGGTACAGATGACTCTAAATCAGACATTACTGCAAGCAATTTAAGTACTGTGGTTACTAAATATGACCTCAATCCAGAGTCATCTTACACCTTTATTTGGTTACATTGCGTGTTAAATACTTCTACATGATACCTCTAGGTTCTATCTCTTTTGATGATACTCAAATGAAGTGCTATTACGTATCATGCCAGTAATGTATCGATGCATCATGACGGCACTGTAGGAACGCAGTAGGGCCGTCATGATGCATGAATGCAGCCCTGGTGAGTTACTTACCAGGGCTGCATTCATGTATCATGACGACCAATGGGTATGATGCATGATGCATTAATGCTGCCTTGGTGAGTTACTTACCAGGACGTGCATCATGATGCATTAATGCTGCCTTGGTGAGTTACTTACCAGGACGTGCATCATGATGCCTTAATGCTGCCTTGGTGAGTTACTTACCAGGATGTGCATTATGATGTATTAATGCTGCCTTGGTGAGTTACTTACCGGGATGTGCATCATGATGCATTAATGCTGCCTTGGTGAGTTACTTACCAGGATGTGCATCATGATATATTGATGCTGCCTTGGGGAGTTACTTACCAGGATGTGCATCATGATGTATTGATGCTGCCTTGGTGAGTTACTTACCAGGATGTGCATTATGATGTATTAATGCTGCCTTGGTGAGTTACTTACCGGGATGTGCATTATGATGTATTAATGCTGCCTTGGTGAGTTACTTACCAGAACGTGCATCATGATGTATTAATGCTGCCTTGGTGAGTTACTTACCAGAATGTGCATCATGGTGCATTGATGCACTATGTAGTCCTTGGAGCGCTGTCAGCAGTATATATATGGGGGGGGGTGTTATTAGGGGTATGTGTTACAGAGATCTAAGACGTGACTTGTCCTGTGATGGTGTTACCTGATGGTGTTACACCTGACGCTGCCATCAGTCTACTATAACACTGCCTCCCTGTGTGCTCTATAAACAGGTAACCCTTTAATGGCTGCTGATGCATTCATGCATCATGACCATTGATCGTCACAATGCATGTATGCAGCCCTGGCGAGTAACTCGCCAGTGCTACCTTCATGCATCATGACGATCCTGATGCAGTGCTGGAGGGTAGGCATGATGCTCCAATGAAGTGGACTCTCCAGCACTTCATTGGTGCATCATGACGACCAATGAGCATGATGCACGCCCACATCAGTGGCCCCTTGAAGGGTTTCAAACTTCAAGGCAACGCCTGACTTAATTCTATATCTATATATAACATAAATCTGTTGATGTTGTAATCTCCGAAGGAAATTGAATTTTTTGATGTTGCGCAGAAAGGCTAGATCTTAATATATTAGTGATTTTATTTTTCCACCAAAAATTTTGCAAAGATGGTTACAAGATTCAGCTGAGTTATACTGTATTACTTTCCACCGTACCACAGAAAAAAACAGTAAGGAAATGTTATTGTTTCAGGACATATAACACACACAGCAGTGGCGGCTTTAGATGGGGGCCTCGTCCTCCTTTTTAAATTGCTGGATATGAAATAGCTGTTTATAGACCTTTATCATCTGGATCAATTGTCTAAAATGGAAATCACCTCACATACGCTAGGCTGACCAATAATCAGGGGTAATTTATACATTTAAACAATGGTTTAAGTGAGAGCAGGTCTTCCCTCCCACCTCCCTACACGGCCCCGTGCCCCGTGAGTAGCATATACAAGTGGGGGCCGGGCGCGGTCCGCCAACACCACTCACTGGTGTTAACTCATGGAGTCCAAGTTACTTTAACAACATCACACGGACGGGGTTGGCCTGTAAGCATACTCTCTGGAAGGCATTTCTCAAGATGGTATGACTACACTCCCTTCAGGTCGTAGTTAGATCCCTCAGTTGAATGCCATTACAGCCCTGCATCTAGTGGTAGCTAATAATTGCACTGGTACGACTGCCTACCAAACCCCATGTAATTACTGCCTTAAGTGCTGATTGTACAGAGTAGTCTTAGTGTGTTACCTACGATCATCCACGCTGATATTGAGGGTTTCAAGTCCTACTGGTTGTGTCTAATCGTACCATATTGAGAAATGCCCTCCTGTAACACCGAGTGCCTCACGTATAAGGCGCGCTTTATGGGTGAAGATGACTCTAGGTGCATCTTAAAAGAAACCGTCTGAAGTCAGGGTGCGCCTTACATGCACGTTTTTGGAAATATAGTACAAGCATAAAGTGCTGAGAATCAAGCTAAAGTTGCGTCTGTAAGGTTCTCCTTCAAATCAGGGTGCACCTTGCGCCTTATAAGCGGGAGGGTTATGTGGTTTATGTGTTATTATGTTTAACTTTAAGGACAGGTTGAGGCGGCTGGCAGAGCGCGGGTCTCTATACCAGCCATTGCTGACGCTGGTTCCCAGCTCTTATCACACTTATCTGATAGGTAACCCCGAGAGGACCGCACTGAATAGCTGGTATCATTTATTGGCTGATAATACATCCCGCTAAGTGTGTATATACCCGCATGGACCTATGTGCACACACAGAGAGGAGGAGTAAGTAGTATACAGAGTAGGGCGGCAGGCGCGGGCCGCGTCCACTTAGCGCGCCGTGCGGACGGGAGGAGGCGCGGTACGAGGGGCGGCGGCAGGGGACGGGGAGGGAGGGGAGTAAGGATGACGGCACACGCCGCAACACGGGCCGGGAGTAGAACCTGCCGCACGCCGGTCTCCGGCCGCCCCGTCCCGCCTGCCTGCCGCACACATGTCGACGCCGTGCCCTGGAGGTGGAGGAGGTGGAGGAGGACTCCCACTGTACATCTCTCCCATGTCAATTAGTAGCGTCATATCCCGCATATAAGGGGCGGCTTATATACGCGGAGATAAGCTGCTAAACTAAGGGTGCTCCTGGGACGTAAGAATGAAAATTTATAGAAGAGTATTAGAATCTGCCAGGTACAACAACACTGTGATGACCCCGTGTAAGGCGCGGCTTATATACGCGGGGATGGACCCCTACTGAGACTTGTAAAGTTAGGGATGGGCCATATACCTAGGGATATAAAAGTACTAGAATTCACTCCATATGTACCTGATAGAATCGGCTTAAGCTAGAGGTGCACCTTATACGTGAGACGCTCCTTATACAAATGTATAAAGGGTAATAAAGTGTCCCTAACCATTCTGGTATCTGAATGTAGGCAGCATACCCCAGGTTTGAAGACAACACTCAATCTAACATTTTCTTTTTTCTTATGTTGGTATCCATGTAGATTCAGATCCCTCTTTAATAATCCACCTGGTCTCTAAATGAAGCAGAATAGATACAAGAAATATCAATCATTCATCATCCATCAGAGACATAGAGGGACAGAGAGACAGAAACAGAGAGAGGAGAGAGAGAGAGAGAGAGAGAGAGAGAGAGAGAGAGAGAGAGAGAGAGAGAGAGAGAGAGAGAGAGTGAATGAGTGAGGGAGGAGTGTGAGAGAGAGAGACAGAGACAGACAGACAGAGAGGCTGATACAGAGAGACACAGAGATACAGACAGAGAGAGACACAGACAGAGAAAGAGACAAACAGAGAGATCAAAGTCGAATCAGAATGATTAAGGGACGCTCTGGAGAAGGGCAAGTGAAAACTGCGAGATCTGTCCCCTGTATTAAACACAGTGAACTTGTAAAGAGGTATAATTTATTCACCGTGTCCTTACCCCAGGACGTCCATGCACTAAACTAGACATGTCAGCGTCTAGTGTATCCCGACCTCCTTCATCCACCCCTACTCACCCTCACTTCCGGTAGATTGTAGGCCAGGCGATTTCCGCTACCGGCGCTAGCCGCATCCGGGACCCAGGCACCATGGCAACCGGATTTCCGGTGCGGGCCTCTTTTTGACGGTAAATTCGTGTCACGGTTCTCCATCAGAGGGCGCCACCCCCGCCCCTTGACACCCGGCCCTGTCTTTTTATTGTAGCTGTCACATGACGTGTTTGGTCACATGACGTGTTTGGTCACAAGACGAGCTGATTCTACAATTTCTGATATTGAGACACAGAGCAGCTTTCTATATACCAATATTATATGTTAGAGTATTTCAAACACCAGAGTCAGGTTTTGACAAAGGCAAATTTAGAGAAAAACAAAAGAGAGAGAGAGAGAAGAAAATTTATAATAAAAAACAACAACAAAAAACAACAGGAAAAAACCGACTCATGCATAAATGTATCATGCCCATTGGTCGGCATGATACATGCAAAAGTACCGTACTCTATGTACAGTGTATACATGTACAGGAATCCCGTATCTAACACAATGTTACATGTATTTACAGGAATCCCGTATCTAACACAATGTTACTTATATTTACAGGAATCCCGTATCTAACACAATGTATATATTGACAGGAATCCCGTACCTAACACAATGTTACATGTATTTACAGGAATCCCTAATCTAACATAATGTTACATATATTTACAGGAATCCCGTATCTAACACAATGTTACATGTATTTACAGGAATCCCGTATCTAACATAATGTTACATATATTTACAGGAATCCCGTATCTAACACAATGTTATGTGTATTTACAGGAATCCCTAATCTAACATAATGTTACATATATTGACAGGAATCCTGTATCTAACACAAAGTATATATTTACAGGAATCCCATATCTAACACAATGTTATGTGTATTTACAGGAATCCCGTATCTAACACAATGTTACATGTATTTACAGGAATCCCGTATCTAACATAATGTTACATGTATTTACAGGAATCCCGTATCTAACACAATGTTACATGTATTTACAGGAATCCTGTATCTAACATAATGTTACATATATTTACAGGAATCCCGTATCTAACACAATGTTACATGTATTTACAGGAATCCTGTATCTAACATAATGTTACATATATTTACAGGAATCCCGTATCTAACACAATGTTACATGTATTTACAGGAATCCCGTATCTAACATAATGTTACATATATTTACAGGAATCCTGTATCTAACATAATGTTACATATATTTACAGGAATCCCGTATCTAACACAATGTTACATGTATTTACAGGAATCCTGTATCTAACATAATGTTACATATATTTACAGGAATCCCGTATCTAACACAATGTTACATGTATTTACAGGAATCCCGTATCTAACACAATGTATATATTTACAGGAATCCCGTATCTAACATAATGTTACATGTATTTACAGGAATCCTGTATCTAACACAATTTATATATTTACAGGAATCCTGTATCTAACACAATGTATATATTGACAGGAATCCCATACTATAATCCTGTACATTATATTCACAGGAATCCCATACCCGTACGAGGCGGGACTGAGGATGTACTACCCGGATGACCGCTGCCTGGAGAGGTACCAGGAGAAAATGTCTGAGAAATATGACCCTAAATTTGACGCCAAATTTGACGGTGAGTTTTAAAATAAATTCCAGCTTGCATATCATATTTTTGAGTTTGTTCATTTCAAATGTCGTTGGCATTTGACGTCAGCTCATCAAGAACTCATTCCCGGTATCAAGGAACACGTGATCGGAAATATCGTGGCGCCCCAGATGGGTAACATCAACAAGGGACGAGGCACATTTGTGAATTCGACAATGGACATGGGGCCCCCTGTCTAGGGCCCTATATATTGAAAGTCTTAGCGTTGGTATGATAGACTGAGGCGGCTGTGCAGGGTTATCACACGTTGGTATGATAGACTGAGGCGGCTGTGCAGGGTTATCACACGTTGGTATGATAGACTGAGGCGGCTGTGCAGGGTTATCACACGTTGGTATGATAAACTGAGGCGGCTGTGCAGGGTTATCACACGTTGGTATGATAGACTGAGGCGGCTGTGCAGGGTTATCACACGTTGGTATGATAGACTGAGGCGGCTGTGCAGGGTTATCACACGTTGGTATGATAGACTGAGGCGGCTGTGCAGGGTTATCACACGTTGGTATGATAGACTGAGGCGGCTGTGCAGGGTTATCACACGTTGGTATGATAGACTGAGTCGGCTGTGCAGGGTTGTCACACGTTGGTATGATAGACTGAGTCGGCTGTGCAGGGTTATCACACGTTGGTATGATAGACTAAGGCGGCTGTGCAGGGTTATCACACGTTGGTATGATAGACTAAGGCGGCTGTGCAGGGTTATCACACGTTGGTATGATAGACTGAGGCGGCTGTGCAGGGTTATCACAATTCATCATGATATAAGTCATAAATTCAAAGCAACATGTGGTATTTAATTAGTGACTAGATTGGCTTTGTGATACAATTAAATGTATGACGGTGTATTTAAACATAGAGCTGTCATTACAGGACTGACAGTTAGTGTTGGTACATAATGACATCAGTTTAAGGTACATATGTTACAGATATGTTACAGTTAGTGTTGGTACATAATGACATCAGTTTAAGGGACATATGTTACAGATATGTTACATAAAGCGACCAATTGTCTAATTCATGACAACTCACTTTATGTGATTATTTAGCTTAAGACATGAAACAATTGACACACATCATTTTAAAGCGGCCTTGGAAAACTCCAGTGTCAATTCAGTTGTAGAGCAGATACCGCCATAAATAACACTGATTCTGGCAATATAAAGACGGATGATAGCCATCATAACAGGTCCCAGTTGTACCCTAAGAATTCAAGAGTAATTGGGGGAATTATTATTACATAGTAGATCCCGTCTGATGCCTATTGTCATTTGGGTCCACTTTTTGGCTATTAGACCTGTCTAGGCAAAAATATGAATTCCTGATCACACACCCTCCATTTAGAGGCCACTGTGGGCCTGATCTTCTATTTCCGGGTCACAGAAAGCCGCCATGTTGATCCTCGTGATACCCCGCGAGAAGGGCGCCGCAGGTGGGCGTCGCGCCGAATATTTGTCCTCCGAATATTTGGTGTGCTTGGCTGCGTCTTGGCTGTAGGTGACGTGACGTTATGTGACGTGTGCATTGAGGCATGTCGTCACCCGTGACGTGTTGACTGTAAACAGAGAGCAGGCCATGACAACACTATATGCTCCCCATTCTCTATCCACCCGTATTATAAACGTATCATAGATTTACCATAACGACCGTGATTCCCCATTTGAAAAATCGCTGCCTCTCTTTTCTGTGTCTGCCTATCCATGTCTCTGTCGGCCTATGTCTTTGTCTATGTCTCTGGCTTTTCTCATCATCCTCATCTCTCAATAATCTCTGGCCGTCTTTGACTGTCCTTGCTGGTTTCGAAACTTTACACAATCTTTCTTTCTAAACAATTCTATTATGGTTCGTTCATTAGACATTTTGTTTTGAATTCACTTTATTTGTCTAGATATATAGTTTCATCGTACATTAATATTGCTTGAGTCAATATTATTGGTAGACCTAGTAAGTACAGGTTGATTGTACAAGTGTTCGGGTTTGTAACCACGAGATAGAGCAATACAGTAATAATGTAATATAAGTTACAATATAGACAAAAAAGAAGGCAGAGGACCTCATCCCCACAGCAGTGTTGGGTTGGTACTTCTGGTCCTACCTGACTTATAGAGTATATACGATGTATATGACACATTTATTTAAGAATACAAATGGAGTAGCAGCATTATATATACGAGGGGGGGAGTGTGTTCAAGAATAACAAAATCAGTAACAATGCACATTTATAAAATATGATTCAAAATACACACCTATCAAAAAAAATTTTTTTAGTCTGTAAATCCTCATCAAAGGACATAGGGCAATAGTTTTTTCAAGTATATACTTGTATCACTTTTGAATTTTGTAATCTCAGGAGTATTCCTTCTATCTTTTGACAAGGCATTCCAAGTAATGGCACCATGATATTCAACACTTCTAGCATACGATAGACAGTTTGGGGTAAAACATTTAACAGTAGGAGCATCATGTAAACGAGTAATTAAATTTCTCTTGTCTATATACATATCACATCTCGATCTATTGTACATATAATTTATTAAGTGAGCATTTCTCCGTTCGTCTAGCATATTTACTTGTGTAGTACTGTGCACATGTTTAGTATTTGTTAGGTGAGGAACCTTTAGACATATTTTTAAACATCTATTCTGGGCATATTGAAGAGGATCCAGATATTTATCATAGGTTGACATGAAACAAATGTCTGCATATTCCATATAAGGTAGTATAGTCGATTTATAAAGTTGTATAGCCAATTTGACATCTAGATATCTTCTTAATAGACATAATTTATAAGTTTTATAAGCTATAGTTTTCACTTGGTTGCTTAGATGAAGACCATAGTTTAACAGAGGATCCAGAATAACACCTAAGTATTTATAGCTAGGTACCACTTGTAACAATTGGTCGTTGAGGTTGATGTTGGCAGTTAAGGTATTTAATTTCCTGGTACTAGATGAGAAGAACATAATTTTTGTTTTAGAGGCATTTATAGACAGCTTGTTTTGAATGCACCAGGTTTCATAGGCCTCTAGGTCATTTTGTAAATGTTCTTTCGCATTTTCAAAGATATTTTGTGATGAATATATAACAGTGTCATCAGCATAGAGTCTAACCTCACAATTTTTCACACATTTTATAACATCATTAACATAGATTAAAAAGAGTAAAGGTCCTAATATCGAGCCTTGAGGTACGCCACATAACACTATTGTTCGATCAGAAAGTATTCCATTTGCAAGAGTAGTCTGGTACCTATTATTAAGGTAATTTTTGAACCAGTGATATGTATTAGAGCGGATGCCATAGTGATGTATTTTGGTTAATAGAACTGAATGGTCTACAGTATCAAAAGCTTTCTTCAGATCAATAAAGGCTGCTACTGTTGATTTACCCACATTTAAATTCCTTTTAATATCATCAGTAAATTTAGCTAGTGTATCAACTGTACTAAAACCAGATCTAAATCCTCCCTGTTTCGAAGTTAATATACCTTCTTTAATCAAGAAACCATAAACACGATTATGTACAATTTTCTCAATAAGTTTACATGGTAGAGGTAAGAGTGAGATCGGTCTATAATTGTTTACTAATTTAAGATCACCCGATTTGGGGATTGGTGTGACTTTAGATATTTTCCAAGAATCGGGGATACTATTTTGTTTGAAGGACAGGTTAAAAATTTTCACTAGTTTTGAAGGAGCATGATTGAATACAGTTTTTAAAATAGTTGATGAGATGTTTTCAATGGCTGAGGATTTAATCGTGTTTATGTCATGTATCAGTTTTGCCACCTCTTGAACATTGGTTTCAATATCATCAATCTTGTTCATCACATAGTCATCATAGGGTTTCCAAGGTATAAAAAGGTCTTTGGCGAGCAAGGGACCAATATTGGCAAAGTATTGATTAATAAAGTCTGGTACTTTATCATCTTCAATTGGGTTATTGTTGTTTTCATGATCTACCAATGAAATTTTTTTTGAGCAATTTGGGTGACCCGGTAATAAATTATTAATGGTTCTCCAAAATTTTCTGTGATCGTTCTTATAAGTTTCAAGCTGGTCTGTAAAAAAGTTTTTTCTCGCTTTGGCTATAATTTTATTAGCTTTGTTACGTGCTTCACTTAAAGAAATCCAGTCTTCCTCTTTACCTGATCGTCTTGCTTTCCAAAGTTTGGCATTTTTATCACGTATAACCTCATACACATTTTGGGACATCCATGGATCCCTATATTTATTAACCAGAAATTTATGAACTGGACAATGTCTATCTAATATATTCCTTATTGCCGTTTCCATATGATACCAGGCACGATTAACATCATCAGTAGTATTAAATTCAGTCCAGTCATATGCATCGAATTCCCTCAATAGAGTACCATTATCTAGTTTAGAATATGACCTACCGGTAATATGGGTCTTTACATTTTTTATTTTCCATTTCTTTCTTACTAAAAACACAGGTAGATGATCAGTTATTGTATTATTACAGACTCCAGTATAAATATAATTCTCTCTTAGGTTGGTAAAGATTAAATCTAAGATAGATTGTTTCCTTGTACCAGATTTAATTTCTTGATTAAGACCTAAGCCCTTCATTTTATTCAACAGATCATGAACAAGATCACTATCCTCAGATACATTAAGATTAAAGTCTCCCATAGCTATAATTTCATATTGGTCTTTGTCAACAATTGTGGATATCGAATCAATCAAAGTGTCAATAAAAGCTACTTTAGACCCATCAGGGGGTCTATATATATTGAAAAGTACAATAGGTTTCATGTGATCTTTGGTTAGGGTAATACATTGGAGTTCAATATCGGAGTCAGAAAGAAATAGTGTAGAAAATGTATTGTAGTCATGTTTCAGACCATTTTTAGTATAGATGCATACACCACCACCAGTTTTAATATTACCTTTTTCATCTAAGACTTGCCTATCTAACCTATAGCGTGTATAACCTGAAAGTTGATAATCCGATTCATCATCTTCACTTTTAAACCAAGTTTCAGAGAAAGTATAAACATCAAAGTCCGCAGGGTATATTTCAGCACAAATACTAGCATAATTACATTTAAAGCTACGAGCATTCATATGCATAAAGCGCAAACCCTTGGTGCCATTTAAATCAGTTAATAATGTGTGTTGCATGGCATATTTAATTCCATGTTGGAGAGTACAAGGTACATTGCTAACAGATAAAGTTTACATTTATAATTACATTTTGAGCCCCCCCAGACTCCATAATTAATTTTCAAAATAATTACCACAAGAGGGGCATAGGCCTTAGCGCCGCACCCTCTACCGGTATCGTATATTGTCATAGCTTGGTACAGGTGGGTTGAAACATAGCAACAGCATGACAGCGGTTATAATATATATATACTAAAGTTGAGAAGTAAATACATAAGAGGTATAATTTGGACAAAATAATGTTAAAGCTAGTAATTAGTCTCTTCTAATATCCTGTAGGCGAGTTTCTTCTGATGTTGGTAGTGGGTTTTCATTTGTATGTCTGTATCTCAGTTTCATTAGCATTTCCCCCAATTTATTGGAGCAGTTGTGTTGATTGTGGGCCACATTTTTTATAGTTATTTGATCTCTCTGACCAAGGTGGAATCCTATGCCATAGGTACTGTGGTAAGTGGCCTCGTATAAGTATTTTCCTTTGGAGCTGACCAATTCTTGAAGGAGGGTTGGTTGAGAGAACTTAATTTCAAGCAGTCTACCCATGACTTCTTCTTCAATATCATACCAGTCATTTGAGATGTTACATTGTTTGGCTGTGTACATACTATCCATTGGTGATTTTGCAGCAAGGACCCTTCTCAATACGATCATCTGGTTACTGACTATACATTTCTTCGCCTGATAGGCTCGTTCCACTGAGTCATATTGTTGATTTTCAAAGGTAATGGGACATTTGTATAAGTTAGAGAATATGGAATGTTCACCTTGGAAAGCAAGCCCGTCAGGGGTTTCAATCGTCTTTGCATTCTTCAGGGACAAATCATGTGGTAGATTGTTAATTTCTTTGTAAGCGTATAACTTGCCATCAATCACCAGGTTAGTACCTTTTGCAGTGCAGTCGATGCCCTTGTTCCTGGCTAGAGCCTGTATGGCCCTTAAGTCCTTTTGCATTTTTTTCTCCTCAGGAGTGATGTCATCTGCAAGGTGAAGTCCCTTCCATGTAGGGTTTCCTTGGAGATTCTTGATGTTTCCAAAAATTTTCAGTTTGTATTGAGCAGAAGAGAACACCACAACTACTGGTCGATTTGGTGGTTTGAAGTGAGGATTTCTTTTCTGTTGAGGAGTTGGGATTTTCCTTTTACCTCTACGATATATTGCATCTGCAGCTGTATTATCAAAGTCAAGTGAGAGGTCATTTAGAAGCTGATCCAAAGTTTCTCTTAAGCTTGCAGGCTTATCTTCATTTAGACCTTCGATTATCAGAATTTTCTTTTTCCGATCTACCTCGATACGTGAGAACTGATCTTCATGTTTATCAGTTACACTGCGAATTTTCACCGTTTCAGACACATTTTTTTCGATTTTGTCACTATGAGTAGATACCGATTCCTCAATTTCTGTGATTTTTTGTTCAATCTTGGGTATTGACATTGACTCCTTCGCTGGGAAGCCATTAGGACCAAACAAACGAAGTTCCATTCCGCGTAGCAGCCGAGCTGTGCTTTGATTTATAGATTCCTGGGATTTTAAGCGAGCTTCAAGTTCGTTTACCTTGTCAACTAGGTCCTTGGTACTAGCTTTGTAATTCAATTTAGGTAAATATTTCATTTCTTCTCCTTCAGAATCCGAAGTTTCAGGTTGTAATACGCTAGATTTGTTTCTACCGGAAGCTGCCATCTTGGATCTGGCTGGGTTGGGTAGAGCTAGGTGCGGAGAAAGTTTCGTACTTCTAGTGGCTTTTTGCGACATAAGTTTCGGAGTTGGATATTTGAAGATAGAAACACAATTTTATAAAAATATATTATGTGAGGTGTTCACAACTCCTTAGGAGCAGAGGATTCCACAGTCAATTATGGTATAATTGATGGTAGACGTCAATTTAGATTGTTTACAAACCGTAGTAAGCGACAATTCATGGACGCCGCCATGTTGGATTTTCTTTCAATCTCTTGAAGACGGATCATACAAATACCAAAATATCCAAGGTGAGGGTCAGGAATATATTAAAAATGCCATAGGTACTATTAGATATCCTTCCCACGACGTTGGTTTGTAGAAATATAGCCTGAGCAATGAGGTTTCGCTGTAAAACCGCTGTATACTGCGCTCCGCTCACTCCACGCGTGCTTAGCCCTGTGCCATTGTTCCGCTTACATTGATATATTAATATTTTATTGATTAATTCCAACCCCCCCCCCCTCCTTCCCCCTCCCTCGGTGCCCCCCCGCCCACACACATACCAACCTCTTACATCCCGCCCTGCCCTGCTCACTTACAGCCGGGCATTATGGGTGGGGTAATACGGTGCGTGCGCACTGTTGTCATCCGTTGTTTTGTGATGTGGGCAGTGAACCGTGAAAGGCTGACATCCACCTCACGCCTGTCTGTGTGTGGTGGGGGGGGGGCAGTGTAGGGGAGGGGGGTAATGATGTGTCCAGTGGCGGATTCAGGATCTGTAAAAAGCAGGGGGCGCAGCCAAAAAGGAGTGGGCACACCCTCTATTTTTGAGCAAATTTTGGGTTCAAACTGTACTGGGGAAAAGTGGGCTTAGTTACCTGGGTGGGGAGGGGGTTGCTAGGGTTGCTAAGGGCCTCTGTATTGTAGTCCCTATTGTCTCCTACACCCACCAGTATTAATGAGCCTTAATCGATTCAAAGACGGGGGACTACTTTTTGTGGCGGCGGTGTGTCAGAGCAGTATCACTGCCGTCAGAGAAAGGCCATGTTTTTATAATCAATTATGTCGGAGGCCAAGAGAAAAAGACAAGTCAAAGTGACATTGATGGAGAAAAAAAACATGGAGGGAAGAAAAAGACTGTAACCTGCCTGTCCTAGTACGGCTGCTGTATGCAGGAATTAACCCTTCAATTCTTCAACAGATTCTTATGCATTAGTGCATCATGCCCACTGGTCGTCATGATGCACTAATGAAGTAGTAACTGTGCTGGGAAGTCTGCTTACCAGTGCTTCATTGGTGCATCATGCTGTCAGACCCTCCTGTGACTGCATCAACCCAGTTAAGTCGACAAGATACATGAATGGAATCCTTGCGAGTTACTCACAGGCTGTATTGATGCATCATGGGTTACTCACAGGCTGTATTGATGCATCGTGAGTTACTCACAGGCTGTATTGATGCATCATGAGTTACTCACAGGCTGTATTGGTGCATCATGGGTTACTCACAGGCTGTATTGATGCATCATCATGAGTTACTCACAGGCTGTATTGGTGCATCATGAGTTACTCACATGCTGTATTGATGCATCATGAGTTACTCACAGGCTGCATTGATGCATCATGAGTTACTCACAGGCTGTATTGATGCATCATCGTGAGTTACTCACAGGCTGTATTGATGCATCATGAGTTACTCACAGGCTGTATTGATGCATCATGAGTTACTCACAGGCTGTATTGATGCATCATCATGAGTTACTCACAGGCTGTATTGGTGCATCATGAGTTACTCACATGCTGTATTGATGCATCATGAGTTACTCACAGGCTGCATTGATGCATCATGAGTTACTCACAGGCTGTATTGGTGCATCATCATGAGTTACTCACAGGCTGTATTGGTGCATCATCATGAGTTACTCACAGGCTGTATTGGTGCATCATGAGTTACTCACAGGCTGTATTGATGCATCATCATGAGTTACTCACAGGCTGTATTGGTGCATCATGAGTTACTCACAGGCTGTATTGGTGCATCATCATGAGTTACTCACAGGCTGTATTGGTGCATCATGAGTTACTCACAGGCTGTATTTTTGCATCATGAGTTACTCACAGGCTGTATTGGTGCATCATGAGTTACTCACAGGCTGTATTGGTGCATCATGAGTTACTCACAGACTGTATTGATGCATCATCATGAGTTACTCACAGGCTGTATTGGTGCATCATCATGAGTTACTCACAGGCTGTATTGGTGCATCATGAGTTACTCACAGGCTGTATTGGTGCATCATGAGTTACTCACAGGCTGTATTGGTGCATCATCATGAGTTACTCACAGGCTGTATTGGTGCATCATCATGAGTTACTCACAGGCTGTATTGGTGCATCATCATGAGTTACTCACAGGCTGTATTGGTGCATCATCATGAGTTACTCACAGGCTGTATTGATGCATCATCATGAGTTACTCACAGGCTGTATTGGTGCATCATGAGTTACTGACAGGCTGTATTTTTGCATCATGAGTTACTCACAGGCTGTATTGATGCATCATCATGAGTTACTCACAGGCTGTATTGGTGCATCATCATGAGTTACTCACAGGCTGTATTGGTGCATCATGAGTTACTCACAGGCTGTATTGATGCATCATGAGTTACTCACAAGCTGTATTGGTGCATCATGAGTTACTCACAGGCTGTATTGGTGCATCATCATGAGTTACTCACAGGCTGTATTGGTGCATCATCATGAGTTACTCACAGGCTGTATTGATGCATCATGAGTTACTCACATGCTGTATTGGTGCATCATCATGAGTTACTCACAGGCTGTATTGGTGCATCATCATGAGTTACTCACAGGCTGTATTGGTGCATCATCATGAGTTACTCACAGGCTGTATTGATGCATCATGAGTTACTCACAGGCTGTATTGATGCATCATGAGTTACTCACAGGCTGTATTGATGCATCATCATGAGTTACTCACAGGCTGTATTGATGCATCATGAGTTACTCACAGGCTGTATTGGTGCATCATCATGAGTTACTCACAGGCTGTATTGATGCATCATGAGTTACTCACAGGCTGTATTGATGCATCATGAGTTACTCACAGGCTGTATTGATGCATCATGAGTTACTCACAGGCTGTATTGATGCATCATGAGTTACTCACAGGCTGTATTGAAGCATCATGAGTTACCCACAGGCTGTATTGATGCATCATGAGTTACTCACAGGCTGTATTGATGCATCATGAGTTACTCACAGGCTGTATTGAAGCATCATGAGTTACCCACAGGCTGTATTGATGCATCATGAGTTACTCACAGGCTGTATTGATGCATCATGAGTTACTCACAGGCTGTATTGGTGCATCATGAGTTACTCACATGGTGCATTGATGCATCATGAGTTACTCACAGGCTGTATTGATGCATCATGAGTTACTTACAGGCTGTATTGATGCATCATGAGTTACTCACAGGCTGTATTGATGCATCATCATGAGTTACTCACAGGCTGTATTGATGCATCATGAGTTACTCACAGGCTGTATTGATGCATCATGAGTTACTCACAGGCTGTATTGATGCATCATGAGTTACTCACAGGCTGTATTGGTGCATCATCATGAGTTACTCACAGGCTGTATTGGTGCATCATGAGTTACTCACAGGCTGTATTGATGCATCATCATGAGTTACTCACAGGCTGTATTGATGCATCATGAGTTACTCACAGGCTGTATTGATGCATCATGAGTTACTCACAGGCTGTATTGATGCATCATGAGTTACTCACATGGTGCATTGATGCATCATCATGAGTTCCTCACAGGCTGTATTGATGCATCATCATGAGTTACTCACAGGCTGTATTGATGCATCATCATGAGTTCCTCACAGGCTGTATTGGTGCATCATGAGTTACTCACAGGCTGTATTGATGCATCATGAGTTACTCACATGGTGCATTGATGCATCATGAGTTACTCACAGGCTGTATTGATGCATCATGAGTTACTTACTGGCTGTATTGATGCATCATGAGTTACTCACAGGCTGTATTGATGCATCATGAGTTACTCACAGGCTGTATTGATGCATCATCATGAGTTACTCACAGGCTGTATTGATGCATCATGAGTTACTCACAGGCTGTATTGATGCATCATGAGTTACTCACAGGCTGTATTGATGCATCATAAGTTACTCACAGGCTGTATTGATGCATCATCATGAGTTACTCACAGGCTGTATTGATGCATCATGAGTTACTCACAGGCTGTATTGATGCATCATGAGTTACTCACAAGCTGTATTGGTGCATCATCATGAGTTACTCACAGGCTGTATTGGTGCATCATCATGAGTTACTCACAGGCTGTATTGATGCATCATGAGTTACTCACATGCTGTATTGGTGCATCATGAGTTACTCACAGGCTGTATTGATGCATCATGAGTTACTCACATGCTGTATTGGTGCATCATCATGAGTTACTCACAGGCTGTATTGGTGCATCATGAGTTACTCACAGGCTGTATTGGTGCATCATGAGTTACTCACAGACTGTATTGATGCATCATCATGAGTTACTCACAGGCTGTATTGGTGCATCATGAGTTACTCACAGGCTGTATTGGTGCATCATGAGTTACTCACAAGCTGTATTGGTGCATCATCATGAGTTACTCACAGGCTGTATTGGTGCATCATCATGAGTTACTCACAGGCTGTATTGGTGCATCATGAGTTACTCACAGGCTGTATTGGTGCATCATGAGTTACTCACAGGCTGTATTGATGCATCATGAGTTACTCACATGCTGTATTGGTGCATCATCATGAGTTACTCACAGGCTGTATTGATGCATCATCATGAGTTACTCACAGGCTGTATTGATGCATCATGAGTTACTCACAGGCTGTATTGGTGCATCATGAGTTACTCACAGGCTGTATTGGTGCATCATGAGTTACTGACAGGCTGTATTGATGCATCATCATGAGTTACTCACAGGCTGTATTGATGCATCATCATGAGTTACTCACAGGCTGTATTGGTGCATCATGAGTTACTCACAGGCTGTATTGATGCATCATCATGAGTTACTCACAGGCTGTATTGGTGCATCATGAGTTACTGACAGGCTGTATTGATGCATCATCATGAGTTACTCACAGGCTGTATTGGTGCATCATCATGAGTTACTCACAGGCTGTATTGATGCATCATGAGTTACTCACAGGCTGTATTGATGCATCATAAGTTACTCACAGGCTGTATTGATGCATCATCATGAGTTACTCACAGGCTGTATTGATGCATCATGAGTTACTCACAGGCTGTATTGGTGCATCATGAGTTACTCACAGGCTGTATTGATGCATCATGAGTTACTCACAGGCTGTGATGATGCATCATCATGAGTTACTCACA
This sequence comes from Acholoe squamosa, assembly GCA_949317995.1. Lineage (NCBI taxonomy): Eukaryota > Metazoa > Annelida > Polychaeta > Phyllodocida > Polynoidae > Acholoe > Acholoe squamosa. Next base: position 68,407,446 of record OX439048.1, on the reverse strand, counting down.
GGCTGTATTGATGCATCATGAGTTACTCACAGGCTGTGATGATGCATCATCATGAGTTACTCACAGGCTGTATTGGTGCATCATTAGTTACTCACAAGCTGTATTGGTGCATCATCATGAGTTACTCACAGGCTGTATTGATGCATCATCATGAGTTACTCACAGGCTGTATTGATGCATCATGAGTTACTCACAGGCTGTATTGATGCATCATGAGTTACTCACATGGTGCATTGATGCATCATGATTTTTATGGATGTCCTTGTTTATACATCATACGGTTTGTTTCAGCAAATATTATATAGTATACAATATGACTAATGGGCCCATGGTGACTATGAACCAGTGTACTGCCGTGAATAACCCGCATCCTGCCGCGTGCCTTAATAACCAATTAGTGTATCACTACCCCCGGGGGGACTATTTTCTTGTCACCATATCAGGTAGAAAGTGATAGTACATGTTACCTGCTCTTATCTCATACCTGACATACAAAACATCTATATCTAGGTATAACCTACATTTTAACTAGACTTATACCTATTGAGGTCATATCCCACACAAAAAAAAAACATGTACATCTAGGTAGATTACCTACATTCTATATTCAGGCTCTTGGGGTTACAATTCTCGGAGCAAATCTCGCAGTGTGAGAACCCCCTGTGTGAGGATCCGCAACAACTTCCCTGTTAGTGATGTTTCCTTCAATTCAAGTATCCTCAACCATTCCTTATAATTATTGTAATGAAAATACATTATGATTTTAAAATTCGGGAGCCATTTAAGTGGTCTATGCCATAGAGATGATGTAACTATATCCCTACATGTTAGAAATAAAGATCACAAAGACGGAATCTGCCAATGGCCCTTCTATTTGCAGCCCTTGCAAATCATTATTTTCTCCTGTACAGGGGCGTAGGAAAAGGGAGGGGGGCAGGGGGGCCTGGCCCCCCCCAATCACAGAGGAGGTGGGGCCTGAATATGTCTGCCCCCCCACCAAAAAAAAAAGTGTCAACCCCACTATGAAATGTACAAGATTCTCATAGCTCACCACTAAAATTGGGCAAATGTCATTAAGATAGGGAAAATGGCAGCATTGTTTAAAGATAAGCTTTTATATAAATCGCATACAGCGATGCATCAACACCAGCACGCTCAAAACGATAATTCATGGTGGCTGGGGTGGGGTCCCCCAATGAAGGTTTGCTTCCTACGCCTCAAGGTTCCAAATGTCCATGTCCATGGATTTACATGGGCACCAACAATACTAAAAAGAGGGTCCGAGAAGGCGAGATGACCATTTAAGCCTACATGAGTTTTCAGACACAACTGCCTTGAAAATATCCATCTATAAACCATGAACTAGGTGTATTCCCTTTTCTCTAGTGAGAACCTGTTGTATCAATGTCCATTTTCACAGGCCTTCAATCTGATAGAGGTGGAGGGATACATTTCTGGTGTGCTTGGGCGGGGGCGGAATGGTACATGGTAGTGATTTGTCACCTCCAGTTTGCTGTAATGTGTGTGTGTCGGGGGGGGGGGGTGTCTGTGAGAGAGTGGAGGGGGTATAGAGATGTCAGTAGGGGGGGGGGTAGGAAATGTAGAAGAGCTCATAATGCACCTATACATATTACCATTGTTACTGCCACAGTATACAGCAATTACCACAGGGTTTAGTTTGTTGTAGATTAGCTGGGCGTTATCTATATCACTCCAGTGTCATCTGAAACCTTTGTGGTGTTGTTCAAGACTGCTTTCATGCAGAGCTATGATAGCACTTTAAAGTTGTCATGATACACCGACAAAGTGCTGGCGTGCAAGCTCGTCAACTCTTCATTGGAGATTCATGCCGACCATCTGCGGAATATATCAGTCCTGTAGTGTCGGCATGATACATGAATGCAGCCCTGGTGTCAAATGGGCATGATGCATTAATGGAGACAAATGGGCATGATGCATTAATGCATCAGTTAGGGAATAATGCACCGGGAAAAATGCATTGAGACATCTCGGGGCCTTATCAATACAGTCTAGAGCATGACCACAGCCATGACCACAGCCATGACAAAGTGCATTATTCCCGTTATAACACAGAAAAAAATACCCAACAGCCACCTGACAACACATGAATGTCAACTGTGAAGTCTAAAGGTGAGATGAAGCTAACCTACTTTGCCAGGAGTGCATTATCCATCAAGACAATGAACTTTCAATCAGCCAATCAGAAGGCAGCATTGAGGATAATGCACTCTGACTTCACCCAGCAGTGTTATAACGGCCCCTAAGGAACTAAAAGTGGAAGAGATGGCTTCTAGACGAATCATCAACACATATATCATACATTGTAACCCTATTTACAGCACTTTGCTTTTAGTTTTAGAAAACAGTAAGAAGTGCTGTCAGTACAAACCTAATGAGTCTACAGTAAATAGCCCCGTACCCCGTACACGACAATGTGCTGTATATTTACAAGTGGGGCTCAGAGTGTATTGGCCACTAGCTGGTCTGGAGCTGCTTCCTGGGACCCACACTGATAAGGTGGGACTAGCATATCCCTGTGAGTGGGTGTTAACCAGGGACAAGGTACCCATCATGGTATGTCTTATCAGTGGGTTTTAGCTCAACCAGCGAAATTCAAGATGGTGGCTCCACTAGGCCTCCATACTGAGTCCTATACCACATGTCACTTCTAACACAAAATCAGAACCAATGTCTCCAGTCTCAACAATAAAAGCCAATAAATCAGTTTAATACAAGACTGACATTATTGGAAGGCTTCTCCAATCGCAGGTTTTGTGGAGGGCATCTAGATAGTTCTCCAATAACAGGTTTTGTGGAAGGCTTCTAGAATGTTCACCAATCATAGTTTTTGTGGAGAGTATAAGACACATGAGTCCATTCCCCTCTGTAATACAGCTTCCCATGTGACACATATCATATTGTCTGACCTAGAAAACACGGTTTGTGACAAAATGGCCGCTGATAGATGAGTGCCAGCTGTAGAAGCCTCGTTCTGGGTGTTGCCATGGAGTCATGACGTCATTGGCTGTCAGGGCATTGTCCGTTATACAATACTGAAGCTGCATGCATGCCGTGCACTGATTTGTGTCCCTGTCGCAGCGAGTCGCTTGTAGGTCTCAATGAGCAATAGTTCTATGTTATTTTTGTTGCACACAGTCTAAAATGCACCAGAAATAGTGAAGACATTTTTTTCCAAATTACTTGATTTTACCAGGGAAGACTGGGTAGCAGCCTGAGAAATCGGTTAAAAGGAAAAGTATGAAATAAAATTATACAGTTTTGGCTTCTTGTCCATTTTATCCCGAGCTCTTGGCAAATTTTAGGGGGGGGGGACATATTCAGGCCCCACCTCCTTTATGATTTGGGGGGGGGCAGGCCCCCCTAGTCTCCCTGTCCCCCTTTTTCCTATGCCCCTGTCAATGGGCATTTGCTGTCCCCTATGAACACTTTCTAACGTGCTTGAAGCCTGCAGCACTGACAAACTTTTCGGATTAACGCTATGTTTTTTTAACGCCAGTTAGGAGGCTTCAGGGCCTAGACGAATCTTTGATCCTTGTAGGGACAGTATCCTTAGGGTCCCCAGCTTTCTAGTTCTATTAGAGCTTGGAGTTTGGTACGTTGATTCCTAATTCAGGCCAAATCTTTCAAATTCTATTGGGCGGCTGTCATCACTGCATGTTATATCATAACCTCTTGACCTTTTTTATGTTCTTCACCCATATATGGAAGTCACATGACCATTCTAACTCATCTAGGCCTGCCAACTGATGAAAAGTCCCATAGCGCTAAGCAAGCAATTTCGTCAGTTTTGCAGGCTTCAAGCCTATTACGACTTTTCAGAGGGCTTATTTGTCCAAGATAAACGATTGTAATCCTTCATTTCCCTGAAAGAGGATGTATCAATGTTCTGAGAACCACTGACGAAAACCTTTTCATCAATTTTGTCTTAATTTGACCATGATTCATTTTATGGCAATTATTTGAATTTCTCAGAATCTATTGGCAGCCACAGGGAGTTATTGATGACGTTCGCTTGATAAATGATTCTACTGGGTATGTCATTGGACATTGATGTCTGTGAAGGTATTCTATGTTTCTAGCATAATTAGTTCTTTTTTATGACAATTTGTACCCATTGGTCGTCATGATGCACCAATGAAGTGCTGGCGAGACTGTTTGCCAGCACTTCACTGGAGCATCATGCCGACCCTCCGGGAGTATACATATCCATCCCGTAGGGTTGGCATGATGCTCCAATGAAAGCCGTCTTGCCAGCACTTCATTGGTGCAACATGACAACCAATGGGCATGATGCACTCCTGCATCAGCCACCTTTAAAGGGTAAGGGGTAAAACTAATCCCCTTACTGTCCTCTATCATTGTGTGTTATCCACTCACCTAGGCTGTGTGTGGTTATCACCTTGTGTTCCCACCCCCTGCCCCCCCTCCTTCAACCCCCCCCCCCCCAGGCAGCCTTCTCTCTGTGCTGCTCCTGTGTACTGCTTCATAAGCCAAGGTAATCCTCTTATGGTACCACTCCCTATCCGCAACTTAAGTCCAGAGTCCACTGCACTGTGTCCCCTCACAATCACCGACATGCGGCAAGACATGCAAGATGAGGCAGAAAAATTGCAATTTGTCGATTTCCAGTGTCCCACTTGTGATTCACATTTCGTTTTGCTGTAGTTGTGGATGATGCTGTAGCTTCAGATCCTTTCTGCTCATACTTGGAGAAGTGGATCTCCACCCGCACGGGTGGATTCTGCGCTTTAAAAACATTTACCCGCCCGCCCACACCTTTCATGCCCGCCAGCAACAACCCCGCAGGTAATTAGGTAATTGAGAGGAATGCGTAACCCGCCTAAGAGGTGCCTTGTGTATCAGTCTAACTGATACCTGGAGCTGATAGTAGGGGATAGGGAGGTAAGGGACTGATAGGAGGGGACAGGGATAGAGGAAGGGATGTGGGGGTACTGATAGGGTGTGGGGCACTGTAAAGAAAAGATGTTGCTGAAATAACAGCGAAGTCACAATTGAAAAGTTGCCATAGATCTGTCATTATTTTTACAGAGATACCTTGTACCACTGTACTGCCATCTGCGGCTTCATTGTAGACAAGCACCCTGCTTTACTTCTTTATAATTATAATGTTTCACTATTCAGTTTACGAAGATCAAAGTTTTACAGTGGGGACATGGGGGTGAATGTGGTTGATAGAACTGTGAGGGAGTGGCTTAAGGTTAGGAAGGTTCATCAGATGAAAGTCAAAGTAAAAAATGACTTGAGCTATATAAGGGCTATTCCACAAGGAACAGACAAAAGTACCTTCTATTAAAATATTGATTTGGAACTAATCACTTTTAGATCATATGGTCTCCAAGCAATTGCCTATACACAGCGTTTTATGGTATATATTGTGACCCAGAGCAGCCTAGAGATGTGGTAGACAGTAGAGAGCCTGTATATATGTGTATGTACACAGTACACTGAGACTGACAGGACACCTACCACGGACAGCAGGAGGGTGTTGCTCCTATAGTAAAAGGAAGAGCTGGCTAAAAATGCCCTCATTTCCAGTCCTTTCTTTTCATGTAGCTATAACTTGTCCCTTTTGTTGCTCACAAGTGGTCATTTAAGTATGGTGCTAAAAAAGGGGGATTTGAGTTGGTACCTAGTTGGGAGAAGCCAGTCAGTATAATATACTATAGAGTGTGTGACATGAGTAGGTACCTCACAGTGCAGCTCTCTCTGTTTTAAACAAGGCAGGTGACCTTTCAGACTGATGTGGTGAGTGCAAGTACTTTGGTGAAGCAGTGCACGACTTGTTTAGAAAAGAGGGCACATGCTCACAGCTCTTTTTACAATAGGAGCAACACCCTCCTGTAGATAGTAGACAGCCCACCTTGTAACCAATACCCACTGGCTATATGGAGAACCCGTGGGCGAGGATGAAGAAGCTTTCATACTTGACTCTGTGTATAGGATTTTCCTCTTGGTATGGACAAAAAAAGAGAGTCATTTTTAAGCCTTATATGTCTGGCTGTATGCCATTTGATCTTAGGTATTTATGTTAACAGAACACGGTATTTATCGATTGTTGGGGATAACCTGGGTAGTGTATTCTAATTAAGGTCTGATAGAGTTAGTAAGAATGTGGAAATAGCAAAAGGAGAAAAAAAAACCAACTATAAGTTGATATAGAACAAGATACAGGATACTCAATTTCTACCTTGTCATCTCTATTTTACTTATTTCACTTTGGGATATGGCAGACAGACAGTTACTTCTATGGACGCAATCAGATAATACTCCTATCAAAGGTTTAAAATAATAATAGAAATACAATTCTTTTGGCTGTGAAATGGAACATATTAAGTAGTGCAAATGATGTAGCTGTATCGGCTTCCATTGTGTCATGATTTGGGAAGGGAGGCTGATATATTTTTCATTTCAGATTTCGTTTTTGAGATAGCCTCATAAAATGTCTGCACAATGAATTTTCTTTCTGAATTGAATTAACCGAGTCTTGGTCCTGTGGTGATAGGAAGGAGCCTGTAACATCTAAAAGGGCCGGGTCGGAACATTTATCACAGATCTAAAATCTGGGAATAACAATCCAGCATTTGCCCACCATTCATTCCTGTTCCAATCCAGTATCACCAATGATGAGCTTTCTCTTTTCATATGACAATAATGGGACGTGATGAAAATTCACAAGATTCCCTGAGCTCTCTCCCTGTCTGTACTGCGATGTGTAAACTCCAGTGCATAAACCGGCGCTTAATAAAAATGGCCACTTCAGAGGCTTATCGAGTCCTGAAATCAGGATATTGTGTATACGCAGGGTTTTACACATCACCGCCTCAGTGCAAGAAGGTTCTAAATTGAATTTTACAAATTTTCAAGTAGAAACAGAAGAGGGATTCCACTGACAATAGCACCAAGGTGACACAGCCATTTTTCAATGGGGCATGTAGGCATATTATAGACAGAGCATCACACTGAAAATAAATCTGGATCCAGACTCAGGCAATGTCGCCAAAATAAGTATGATTTTAGATCCGGGGTGAAACTCTGGCAGATCCTGAGGCTGATCCTGAGGTGATACTCAGGCAGATCCTGAGTATCACCTCAGTATCTTGTTTTATCATCACAAAGCTGGAATGCTTTACCAGTTGAGTATAGAATGATTTCTGACATAGAACTCTTTAAGAAAAAATCTAAGTTGATGATGATGGAAACTATCCCCAAAATCAATTAATCAATTAATTAATTAGTTAATAGAGCCTTATGGTTTAAGAGTGTTTACCAAAAGTAAGATATTGATATGAAATGAAAGGACATAATTGAAATCCTTACATTGTATGAGCAATTAGGGAGAGGGGAAGGGGGGTAGGGGGATGGGAGTTATGATTTATAGTGTATCTTTCTAATGTCGCTGTTCATGAAACCTAAGATATTATAGTTATTGTTCTCTGATTAAGCATAGCATTCAAAGGGGTTGCCAAAATAACATATATATGAAGGTGGCTCCGTGAGCAAATTGGTCAGTGTCATTGATCCTATCAAATTAATTTATTTTCTTTTTTTTTCAGTTCAATACCCTTAGAGTGGGTACCTATGGGTCAGTAGATATTAAAACAGAAGGAACTGAATTTTACCGAAATGTCAGTTACAACCTTCTCACTAAGCCAATGATATATAAAAATTAGCAAGAAATGGTGACCTTTTCTCACCCAAAGTGTGGTTTATAGAAATGCCAGCAACTTATAGCACAGCCCTTACCAGGGTGCAGCTAACATACACAGTGTGTGGCTTATATACACAGGGTGTGGCTTATATACACAGGGTGTGGCTTATGTACACAGTGTGCGGCTTATATACACAGGGTGCGGCTTATATACACAGTGTGCGGATTATGTACACAGTGTGTGGCTTATATACACAGTGTGTGGCTTATGTACACAGTGTGTGGCTTATGTACACAGTGTGCGGCTTATATACACAGGGTGCAGCTAACATACACAGTGTGTGGCTTATATACACAGTGTGTGGCTTATGTACACAGTGTGCGGCTTATATACATAGGGTGTGGCTTATATACACAGTGTGTGGCTTATGTACACAGTGTGTGGCTTATATACACAGGGTGTGGCTTATATACACAGTGTGCAGCTTATGTACACAGTGTGCAGCTTATGTACACAGTGTGCGGCTTATATACATAGGGTGTGGCTTATATACACAGGGTGTGGCTTATATACACAGTGTGTGGCTTATATACACAGTGTGTGGCTTATATACACAGTGTGTGGCTTATATACACAGGGTGTGGCTTATATACACAGTGTGCAGCTTATGTACACAGGGTGCGGCTTATGTACACAGTGTGCGGCTTATATACATAGGGTGTGGCTTATATACACAGGGTGTGGCTTATATACACAGTGTGTGGCTTATGTACACAGTGTGTGGCTTATGTACACAGTGTGTGGCTTATGTACACAGTGTGCGGCTTATATACACAGGGTGTGGCTTATATACATAGGGTGTGGCTTATATACACAGGTGCGGTTTATATACACAGGGTGTGGCTTATATACACAGTGTGTGGCTTATGTACACAGTGTGCGGCTTATATACACAGGGTGTGGCTTATATACATAGGGTGTGGCTTATATACACAGGGTGTGGCTTATATACACAGGGTGTGGCTTATATACACAGTGTGTGGCTTATATACACAGTGTGCAGCTTATATACACAGGGTGTGGCTTATATACACAGGGTGTGGCTTATATACACAGGGTGTGGCTTATATACACAGGGTGTGGCTTATATACACAGGGTGTGGCTTATATACACAGGGTGTGGCTTATGTACACAGGGTGTGGCTTATATACACAGGGTGTGGCTTATATACACAGTGTGTGGCTTATATACACAGGGTGTGGCTTATATACACAGTGTGTGGCTTATATACACAGTGTGCGGCTTATATACACAGTGTGCAGCTTATATACACAGGGTGCAGCTTATATACACAGGGTGTGGCTTATATACACAGGGTGTGGCTTATATACACAGGGTGTGGCTTATATACACAGGGTGTGGCTTATATACACAGTGTGTGGCTTATATACACAGTGTGCGGCTTATATACACAGTGTGCAGCTTATATACACAGGGTGTGGCTTATATACACAGTGTGTGGCTTATATACACAGAGTGCGGCTTATATACACAGGGTGTGGCTTATATACACAGGGTGTGGCTTATATACACAGGGTGTGGCTTATATACACAGTGTGTGGCTTATATACACAGAGTGCGGCTTATATACACAGGGTGTGGCTTATATACACAGGGTGTGGCTTATATACACAGAGTGCGGCTTATATACACAGGGTGTGGCTTATATACACAGGGTGTGGCTTATATACACAGTGTGCGGCTTATATACACAGGGTGTGGCTTATGTACACAGGGTGTGGCTTATATACACAGAGTGCGGCTTATATACACAGGGTGTGGCTTATATACACAGGGTGTGGCTTATATACACAGGGTGTGGCTTATATACACAGTGTGTGGCTTATATACACAGTGTGCGGCTTATATACACAGTGTGCAGCTTATATACACAGGGTGTGGCTTATATACACAGGGTGTGGCTTATATACATAGTGTGTGGCTTATATACACAGGGTGCGGCTTATGTACACAGTGTGTGGCTTATATACACAGGGTGTGGCTTATATACACAGTGTGTGGCTTATATACACAGTGTGTGGCTTATATACACAGGGTGCGGCTTATATACACAGTGTGCAGCTTATATACACAGTGTGTGGCTTATATACACAGTGTGTGGCTTATATACACAGTGTGTGGCTTATATACACAGTGTGCGGCTTATATACACAGTGTGCAGCTTATATACACAGGGTGTGGCTTATATACACAGGGTGTGGCTTATATACATAGTGTGTGGCTTATATACACAGGGTGCGGCTTATGTACACAGTATGTGGCTTATATACACAGGGTGTGGCTTATATACACAGGGTGCGGCTTATATACACAGTGTGTGGCTTATATACACAGTGTGTGGCTTATATACACAGTGTGTGGCTTATATACACAGTGTGTAGCTTATATACACAGTGTGCGGCTTATATACACAGTGTGCAGCTTATATAAACAGGGTGTGGCTTATGTACACAGGGTGCGGCTTATATGCAGGGTTTTACGACAGCCCCAGCTGGCGGACCGAGTCATTGACTGGGTGAAGCCTAACACAGCACCACCTACCTCCTGTGTCACACCTCTCACTATTAATCTACCTGATAAATAGGGACCATAGGCTGCTCTACACCTCACACCTAACACCCACCCACCCACACAACCAAACCATCTTTAACCCCTCACCCTCCATACACACACAACACACCAGCAGCCAGTGGGATCCCTCCAACCCAAATGGACAAATGCGGGAGGACAGACATCTAATGTTCCTCTCTCCCTCTCTCCCTCTTTCTGTTGGTCTGTCTGTCTGTATGTATGTATTTATGTCTCTCTGTCTCTGTCTCTCTGTCTTTGTATGTCTTTGTCTGTCTGTCTCAGTCTGTCTGTCTCTGTATGTATGTCTGTCTGTCTCTGTCTGTCTGTCTGTCTCTCCCTCTCTCTAATGCTCAAGTCAACTATGTTGTGTTTTAACTTTAGGCCAATTGTCCCAGGTTGTTGTAGATGGTCAGGATGGTGTTAAATGCAGCCATGGGCAGCCATGACGTTCATTCATCATGTTTTTACTTCTATTTATCTTCTCTTCCCTTGCTGTTGACACTTTAGATGTCTAGCTAAATGTTTGTACATACTGTCTCTGTCATATATCATTCATTATCATCTTTTTTTATCATTTCATTTGGAATCATCTTGACTTGTTGTTATTCCCATGTAATTCGAGATTGATGTAAATGCTAGAACGGAGCGCTATAAAGTGACTCATGTATATTGTATTTTTTCTACCACTTTGTTTACATTTTAAAAATGCAATAACACTTTTTTCAACTTGCAAGGTGGCAGCCTCAAATTTATTTGTTCTGTACAAAAGAAAGTCGTGAGAATAACGTTGAAATTCTTGTCCCGAAGTTACCAGAGATCCGTTGTTAATTTCATGGAGATTCCTTGTGCCACATCTGTGTGCTGTACTGCTTCATTGTAGAAACTAGACTGCGTGACTGCAATACAATTACAGTGATTCATATTGTAGAAACTAGACTGCTTGACTGCGATACAATTACAGTGATTCATATTGTAGAAACTAGACTGCTAGACTGCAATACCATTACAGTGGTTCATATTGTAGAAACTAGACTGTTTCACCGCAATACAATTACAGGGATTCATATTGTAGAAACTAGACTGCTTGACTGCAATACAATTACAGTGATTCATATTGTAGAAACTAGACTGTTTCACCGCAATACAATTACAGGGATTCATATTGTAGAAACTAGACTGCTTGACTGCAATACAATTACAGTGATTCATATTGTAGAAACTAGACTGCTTGACTGCAATACAATTACAGTGATTCATATTGTAGAAACTAGACTGATTGACTGCAATACAATTACAGTGATTTATGTTGTAGAAACTAGACTGATTGACTGCAATACAATTACAGTGGTTCAGTTTTACGAAGATTTCTGGTAGATTCAACAATTAGTTCTTACAGTCTGTGGGATGTTCAATGGGCGTCGCCATTGCTGGAAGTGCTTAGCAGTGAGTTATTACTGATAATAGTTATCAGAAGGATACCATTTGCCCCCCCCCACCCCCAGCAGTGAACAGCTTGGATTAATTTATTTTGGTTGACAATTAATCCCGCCAGGTGGAGGATCGGCATGATGCACCAATGAAGTGCTGATGAGCAGAATTGCCAGCACTTCATTGGTGCATCATGGGCATATGAAACACTGCTATGATTTTAACCCTTTAAAGGCCGATGATGCAGGGGTGCATCATGCCCATTGGACGTCATGATGCACCAATGAAGTGATGGCAATACTGTTTGCCAGCACTTCATTGGTGCATCATGCCAACCCTACGGGGTTAATACATATACTCATGGAGGGTCGGCATGATGCTTCAATGAAGTGCTGGCGAGCAGACTCACCAGCACTTCATTGGTGCATCATGACGACCAATGGGCATGATTCATTAATGCATCAGCGGCCCTTAATGGGGTAACAGAGTTAACTCTTTTATTATAGAAGCCTTACATGAAAGTTTGTAGAGAAGAACATGATTTATTTGCTGCTATTATTAGTGGGACTAGAGACATTGATTCTGAAGACATGAAGTTTGGCATTGCTGATAACGTGTTACATGTAGATGGAATCTAGAAGCCATCTTAGCATCCGATAACCTATTGGTCCATATCTCCTACTTTTATAGTTTGTCAAAGCTCTGATTGCTTTTGTTTTTTATGAAAGTCAATATGCAGAATCTCACAAAAGTCTCCTAGTGTCCATAAATGTCCATTTTGAGCAGTTGATCTATGAAAAGACCGAGGGTAGCTTAAGTCTGTGTTATTTGCTGTAGATCGTAGCACTGAGCATTGACAATGTAATAATTATAGTGCACTTTGAACTCTTCTACAACCCCCCCCCCCCACCCTACCCTCCGCTCTCACCCCCTACCTCCCACACACTGACAACAGAAAACTGGAGGTGACAAATCACTCCCATGTACCAATCCGCCCCCACCCTGGGAAGCACACCAATCTGTATCCCTCCACTTCTATCAAAGGGAAGGCTAGATTCTAGATGCTACAGGTTTTCTCATCTCATCATCATTACCTGGTATTTTTAACATCATTGGGTCAGTAACCCTAGTCGGACTGTTCTTTTGTTTATTTAAGTGTTCAAATAATACTATATTTACACTGTGCGACATGCAGGGGGCCTAGCGTTAGCACTACAATGCATAGGAGGTAGTCCACAAAGGGTTAATGCTCGAGAAGAGTGTCCTTAAAGAGTTACTATTATAGAAGGTGGTCCTTAAAGGGTTAAGGTAAAAAAATGAGGCCCTTAAAGGGTTGATCTTTGAGAAGGGTTACAATTTAAGGAGGCCTTTACAGGGTTAACAACTGAGGAAGCAATCCTTAGAGGGTTAATGCTTGAGGCAGCATCATTCAAAGGGTTAAAGTTGTAGGAGGTGGTCCTCAAGGGGTTAAAGTTGTGGGAGGTGGTCCTCAAGGGGTTAAAGTTGTAGGAGGTGGTCGTCAAGGGGTTAAAGTTGTCGGAGGTGGTCCTCAAGGGGTTAAAGTTGTAGCAGGTGGTTGTCAAGGGGTTAAAGTTGTAGCAGGTGGTCCTCAAAGGGTTAAAGTTGTAGGAGGTGGTCCTCAAAGGGTTAAAGTTGTAGGAGGTGGTCCTCAAGGGGTTAAAGTTGTAGGAGGTGGTCCTCAAAGGGTTAAAATTGTAGGAGGTGGTCCTCAAGGGGTTAAAGTTGTAGGAGGTGGTCCTCAAAGGGTTAAAGTTGTAGGAGGTGGTCCTCAAGGGGTTAAAGTTGTAGGAGGTGGTCCTCAAGGGGTTAAATTTGTAGGAGGTGGTCCTTAAGGGATTAAAATGTGAGGAGGCAGTATTTAAAGGGTTACGGTTTAAGGAGGTGGTCCTCAAAGGGTTAAAGTTGTAGGATGTGGTCCTCAAGGGGTTAAATTTGTAGGAGGTGGTCCTCAAAGGGTTAAAGTTGTAGGAGGTGGTCCTTAAGGGATTAAAATGTGAGGAGGCAGTATTTAAAGGGTTACGGTTTAAGGAGGTGGTCCTCAAGGGGTTAAAGTTGGTAGGAGGTGGTCCTCAAGGGGTTAAAGTTGTAGGAGGTGGTCCTCAAGGGGTTAAAGTTGTAGGAGGTGGTCCTCAAGGGGTTAAAGTTGTAGGAGGTGGTCCTCAAGGGGTTAAAGTTGTAGTAGGTGGTCCTCAAGGGTTAAAGTTGTAGGAGGTGGTCCTCAAGGGGTTAAAGTTGTAGGAGGTGGTCCTCAAAGGGTCAAAGTTGTAGGAGGTGGTCCTCAAGGGGTTAAAGTTGTAGGAGGTGGTCCTCAAGGGGTTAAAGTTGTAGGAGGTGGTCCTCAAAGGGTTAAAATGTGAGGAGACAGTATTCAAAGGGTTAATGTTTAAGGAGGTGGTAGTTAGGTGTTGGGCAGCACCTTATACTACTTAGTCACAGACTAATGAAGCACACACCCGCGTGTCGCGACTGTCGTCACGTGGTGCGTCTAGTTGACAGTTGACAGATGTGGGTGGTGTCAGGAGTCACAGTGCTCGGTGTCTGCTGTCAATGCCCAGTGTAGCTGCACAGGTTGGTGGTACAGTGGATGTAGTACTGTGGATGTGCATGTACAGAAGACTTGATCATACACCCCTCAGGGGTAGGCATGGTGTTCCAATGCAGTGATGGTGAATAGACCCAACATTGGATGTGATATGAGGGAATTCATCCCGCATATAGATTTATGCTAAAATGAACTCATCCCATAAATGTATTTCAGCTGCTTTCCTATTGCTGAGACTGCCCAAAACAGAATTAAGACATGCATCATGAGGACCAACAAACAAAGGAGTACCATAAGCTGCATGACTCCATATTGAAGGCCACCATCACCAAGGCAGTACAACCAGTGCAGTGTAAATCTGAGTTAGTCACTCTAAGTGGGGGCTACTCCACTCTAAGTGGGGTGAATAGCTGCATGACAAGTGGGCTGTGAGTAAATCCAGTTTGGACCAATATGGCAGCCTCAATAAGCAGCGGCAAACCTGACACAAGCCACTCCCCGCCTTAACTCACTCACGGTAAAACCGGGTGTATAAGGCACGGCGCATACAGAAGAATGACCCGGAAGCACCTCATAGGACTGGCCTTAACCCTGAACAAAGGCTGCTGATGCAGGAGTGCATCATGCCCATTGATCATCACGATGCACCAATGAAGTGCTGGTGAGCAGTCTCGCCAGCACTTCATTGGTGCAGCATGCCAACCCTACAGGGTTGATACATAATAGATTATACTCCTGGAGGGTCGGCATGATGCTCGAATGAAGTGTTGTCGAGCAGTCTCGCCAGCACTTCATTGGTGCATCATGACGACTAATTGGCATGAAGCATTAATGCATTAGCGGCCCTTAAAGGGTTAAGTGTCAGTGCACCCTATTAGAAAGGACATTTCACACTAGGTAAGTATTAAAGTATTTGATATGTGATTCCAAATGTTCCTCGAAGAACTCTCTCAAGTTGCAGCTGGGATTTATTGGAATCTAGACCTACACCCAGAGGGTCCATCATTTTGAACTTTGTCGGCTCTGCCAAAATTGTTGAGAAACACATTGATAAAATATGGCATGTTTGGTACCATGTCTCATGATTAGCCCGACTTCCAGGTATAAGCTTACACACTATATCATTAATAGATCTAGTAATCAGTACCTCTCTCCAGAACCAGCTCCGGTCCTGCCTGGAACCTGTACATATTCATGAGGGGCGCCTTTTGTGTGAGGGTTTGTGGTACATCTCTCTGACCCCCCTAATAGTGTATGCACGTCTCTGCACTAAGCTGTTTGTTTATGTTGGCAATGGACACTGTCTTTGAAATTAACCCTTGGCCACACCTGCATTAATGCATCATGCACATTGGTGTGACCCTGGTGAGGGGAAGCGATATTCGCACGGGATGCCCGTGAGAAGAACACTCTTATTCGCACAGGATTTTCTAGTACACAGGACTTCAAGGAAATGGGACAGGAAAAAAGTTATTTGTTTTTAGGAAACAGGACATATTATGGTAATTATGGAAACGGGACACAATTTCAAATTTGGTAAACAGGACTTGAATATTTCATACACATGGGAAACAGGACAAGGACATCTGGTACACGGGACATATCATCCCAAAAAGGTTGTGTTTTGTCCTGTTTCTGAAATGTCCAGTGTCCAAAATGTCCTTCTGCTGTCCTGTTTCTGAAATGTCCAGTGTCCAAAATGTCCTTCTGCTGTCTTGTTTCTGAAATGTCCAGTGTCCAAAATGTCCTTCTGCTGTCCTGTTTCTGAAATGTCCTGTGTCCTAGAAAATCTTGTGCGAACAAGACTCTTACTCACACGAGATGCCCGTGCTATTATCATCGGCCCCCTGGTGAGTAACTCGGAAGGGCAACGTTCATGCATCATGATAACCCTATGGGATTGATACCTTCCAGGAAGTTCAGTATGATGCACCAATGAAGTTTTGATGAGGAGATTTCATTGATTTATCCTGTCGAGTCAACCGATGGGTATGATGCACTCATCCATTCATGTTACATCCATCTGTATATGGTGTATGGTGGGCAACGGGCTTGATCTACTCACAGAGCTGTGCTCAGAGAGTGACAGGACACAAAACAAGTGTTAGGAGAATGTCCAGCCCTGCCTCACCCCCCTGACTATAGATATCCATATTAACCGATTGACATGACTTGGATATCCCTCCGCGAGGTACTACTTAGCGCTCGGTGCGTAGTGATTCCCGACTGTCAAATCCCTCTATTATCAGCCACCCAGAAGTTCACGTTTCAGCCTGTAGGCGGCGCCCCGGCCTGTTGTAACCGATTCCCCCGCCAGGAATTGTTGCATTTAAATCTCCAGTTACACGAGGGGTATCATAAATGGGGCCGAGGCCCCTTGGGGACCCCCTTCCACCTCCCCCTCTCCGCCATTCACTCACTCACACACCCTCTCAATGCTTTCTATGCACAATCCCTTAAGTCTGTTTTGAAAGGGATCCAAACTTGGCAATAGTAGACGCTAAAAGGGAGTTTTTTTTTCCATATTCCATTATTTCTGTTTCGGTGGTCTTGATTCGATGGAGAGGAATATCTCGCTACCAGCATCAGCAAGACGATTGAGAGGATCGAGTTTTTTGTTGGTTGGCTGGGGACAAGATGAGCCATATCTATTGCTAAGTGGGCGCGTATGAATACCGCCATTGCCATGGGGAGGGACTATTTTATACAGGCACTTAACGCCGAGATGAGAGCTTAACCTGGGAGGTTAGGGACTGGCAGGTTTTTACGGATTTCATTTTGTATTTCCATTCATCTTTTTCTTTCTCCATTTTCTGTGTGTCCTCTTTGCCTTCCCCGACCTGTTTCTGTTTTATGCAGTGTTTTGTGTGAAACATTTCATGGCCGGCTAGCAGACATCAGTCCATTTGATTTCCTCTACTATTCTCTTTGTCTGGATATTTCAGTAGTGTGAACTTGAAATAATTGAATCTAGAGAAGTTATCATCATTTTCTGCCACTGGCACTGATGCACGGTTTTAGGTATGATGCATGCATGCATCAAGTATGATGCATACATGCATCAAGTATGATGCATACATGCATCAAGTATGATGCATGAATGCATCAAGTATATAAGCAAATGTCCACGACCATGGGATATTTTTACATCGTATTCCCCGAGATGGGACTGGCGTATCCCACGAAGCCATGGGTGGGTAATTCCCTGCACGAAGCCATGGGTGGGTGATTCACTGCACGAGGCCATGGTGGGTGATTCACTGCACGAGGCCATGGGTGGGTGATTCACTGCACGAGTCCATGGGTGGGTGATTCGCTGCACGAAGCCATGGGTGGGTGATTCACTGCACGAGGCCATGGTGGGTGATTCACTGCACAAAGCCATGGGTGGGTGATTCACTGCACGAGGCCATGGGTGGGTGATTCCCTGCACGAAGCCATGGGTGGGTGATTCACTGCACAAAGCCATGGGTGGGTGATTCCCTGCACAAGGCCATGGGTGGGTGATTCCCTGCACGAGGCCATGGGTGGGTGATTCCCTGCACGAGGCCTTGGGTGGGTGATTCACTGCACAAAGCCATGGGTGGGTGATTCACTGCACGAGGCCATGGGTGGGTGATTCCCTGCACAAAGCCATGGGTGGGTGATTCCCTGCACGAGGCCATGGGTGGGTGATTCACTGCACAAAGGCATGGGTGGGTGATTCACTGCACGAGGCCATAGGTGGGTGATTCCCTGCACGAGGCCATGGGTGGGTGATTCACTACACGAAGCCATGGGTGGGTGATTCCCTGCACGAAGCCATGGGTGGGTGATTCACTGCATGAGGCCATGGGTGGGTGATTCCCTGCACAAGGCCATGGTTGGGTGATTCACTGCACGAGGCCATGGGTGGGTGATTCCCTGCACGAAGCCATGGGTGGGTGATTCACTGCACAAAGCCATGGGTGGGTGATTCCCTGCACAAGGCCATGGGTGGGTGATTCCCTGCACGAGGCCATGGGTGGGTGATTCCCTGCACGAGGCCTTGGGTGGGTGATTCACTGCACAAAGCCATGGGTGGGTGATTCACTGCACGAGGCCATGGGTGGGTGATTCCCTGCACAAAGCCATGGGTGGGTGATTCCCTGCACGAGGCCATGGGTGGGTGATTCACTGCACAAAGGCATGGGTGGGTGATTCACTGCACGAGGCCATAGGTGGGTGATTCCCTGCACGAGGCCATGGGTGGGTGATTCACTACACGAAGCCATGGGTGGGTGATTCCCTGCACGAAGCCATGGGTGGGTGATTCACTGCATGAGGCCATGGGTGGGTGATTCCCTGCACGAGGCCATGGGTGGGTGATTCCCTGCACGAGGCCATGGGTGGGTGATTCACTGCACGAAGCCATGGGTGGGTGATTCCCTGCACGAGGCCATGGGTGGGTGATTCCCTGCACGAAGCCATGGGTGGGTGATTCCCTGCACGAGGCCATGGGTGGGTGATTCCCTGCACGAGGCCATGGGTGGGTGATTCCCTGCACGAAGCCATGGGTGGGTGATTCACTACACGAGGCCATGGGTGGGTGATTCACTGCACGAGGCCATGGGTGGGTGATTCACTGCACGAGTCCATGGGTGGGTGATTCCCTGCACGAAGCCATGGGTGGGTGATTCACTACACGAGGCCATGGGTGGGTGATTCACTGCACGAGGCCATGGGTGGGTGATTCACTGCAGAGTTCTTTGGGTACATTATGTAACACCTGGTACCCATTATGCGGGCTGATATCAGTGCTTATCTCGCCAGGTCTCGGATAAAGCAATCGTGGACCCACTGGACCTCAATACTAAGCCCTATAGAGTTAAAACGCTCCTTAGTTGCAAAATTCACAAATGTGGCATAGACGAGTAACCAGTGGGCACTAACCAACACTGGTTTGTACTGGTTTGGTGAATTCTAAGGGCCGATAATGCAGCATCATAATGCCCATTGGTTGGCATGATGCACCAATGAAGTGCTTCTCACCAGTAATTCATTGGTGCATCATGCCGACCCTCTGGGGGTGGATCAGTGTGGGCCTGATGCTTTGATGCATCAGCAGCCATTAACAATGATACCAAGGATCAATTTCAAAAGAAATAGTTAAAATTTATTACAGGTTGAGATCGCCTACCCTTTTCCTGCCAATCCCAAATGACATTAAATGGCAAATGAGAAATCTTGACATCAGCCATAGTAAGAACAATGACCTTCTATTCCTTACTCATGTAGAGGAAAATTGATAATAATCGATAATTATGATGGATAAATCATTCCCAGACTAAATCAGTAGGTGGCCTCATTAAATCACAAGTGAGGCTCTAGCCTCTTTCCACCTCTGAGGGGCAAACAAAGACCAAGATCTGGCATGGTGGGTTAACCATCCTGCTCCTTGTGTGAAGGTATAACCCGCAGGGTCTTTAACGTGAGGAAAAAGGTAGTTATGTCTAATAAATGCCTCACCTGCAGGAATCACTTCCTTTTCAGTCCTTTTTTTTTTGTGTTGTACAGAAGCAGTACCTTCCCATAACTACTCAAAGATATAGCAAGAAAGAGAGAGTCAGATTTAAGACAGGAACGCACCTCTTTATGCAATACGGACTATTTTCAATCAAAACAGATTTCCTTTTACTCTAATGTTATGAGTTATATTGAAGGGTGAAATAGAGTGTGACTTCTGAAAGTGAGTTTGTACCTACCTAGCGCTCTCTTTACCTTATCTACAACACTCTGGAGGGTGTTGCTCCTATTGTAAAAAGAGCTGTGAGTATGTGCCCTCTTTTCTAAACAAGTCATGCACTGCTTCACCTAAGTACTTGCACTCACCACATTAGTCTGAAAAGTCACCTGCCTTGTTTAAAATAGAGAGAGCTGCACTACCAGGTACCTACTCATGTCACACACTCTATAGTTTATTATACTGACTGACTTCTCCCAACTAGGTACCTACTCAATCCCCCTTTTTTAACACCGTACTTGAATGACCACTTGTGAGCAACAAAAGGGACAAGTTATAACTACATGAAAAGAAAGAACTGGAAACAAGGTCATTTTTAGCCAGCTCTTCCTTTTACTATAGGAGCAACACCCTCCTGCTGCAACAGCAAAACAGGCTCTATGCTAAATGGAGCAGGTCTCGTTTAGCCCGAGGTTCTACGAGAAGTGGCGGGGTAATGAGAACAGGCAGATTTACGTGAACTGGTTCCCAGCGCTGGTCTGTGTGACGGTAACTTAAACCAGCACAGACTACCAGTGTAAGTACACTGATTTCCTGTTTTCGAGATGAGATCTAAGGGAGTGATCATTTTTTTAACAACAGGGGGGGGGGGGCTGGTGGGTTTGAGAGGGGTTAAAATTTTTTCAACTCCTTGACCGGGGGGGGGGGTCAGAATTTTTTCAACACCTCTGAAGAGGGGGGGTCAAAATAATTTCACCTGTTTTCAGTGGAAAACCCCGTGCGTTACTATAGGCTAAAAGGGGACATTTGCGCGTGATTTTTGTCCCTTATGGGGGGGGGGTCGAAAAAAATTTACCCCCTTGAGAGGGGGGGTAAGAAATTTTTTTCGCGCCTGTGTAAGTAGGCCTACCATGGGTCCCAGGGTTACTTTATATGTGTTATAGCAATATTTCTTGTTCGTGTGTGCGTGCGGCCATGACAGTTTTGATCTCAGAAGCCCTCACATTATTCGCCTAGGTACCATACATCCAAACAGTATGACATGCCAGAAACCAACAAAAGCGTGAGATCGTGGTGCTCCCTGGAACCAGTCCGCTCCCGATTCAGTGCCATAGTAGCTAACAGTGAAAAAATGGTTAGTTTATCCCCCGCCCACCAGGGGGCATGGCGGAGGTCGCTGGTACTGGGCGTGTACAAAGTGCTCTGTTGTTGAACCCTGGACCAGCGAAAAATGGCATCGTGTATTGCGGCGTGCCCAAATTGTGCATTTGTTGGGTGATAATAGGGAAGTGTCAGGGACAGACGGCCCCAGGTGAAGCTGTAAATTAGGGGGTAAGAGGGGGGGGGGGTCGGGGATGGGAGGGCCCCCACCATCCCCTACCCCCTACATCTACTCGTCTACCCATGTCACCAGTTACTCAACAGCACTATTCGCTATGTTATACTTGGAGACTTTTCTTACAGGCAGACTATTTCAACAGCAAGATAGGTACAAGGGAAGATTGGAATAAAGTTTAAACACAATGCTAGGCCTACAATAAAAAAAGAATTTCATCAGTAGTCGCGATTTGGAATGAATCAGGAATTGTCATACTCCTTATAAACCTTGAGATGAGGAGCCAAAATTGTCACTGGAATCTTACAGTCGAGGTATCTCATGGATTCTATGATAGCCAGCAAATTTGAGTTTCTTTCATACCATGTATAGATGGACACATATTCCAGCTCTTATAAGAAATGCACTGCACCCACAGGTGAAACAGTAGTAGGTAGGTCTATTGAGCCTACCCTACCCCTAACCTTGAATCTGATTCTAGTTGCTAAGCCCACTCCCACCCCCGTGTACAGAGCGTTGTGATAGAAGGGCGGCAGTTGATGAGCGATAATAGGTCCACAGATAGATGAGCTGAGGGGGAGGGGGCACGGCCGCCATTGTGCACCACTTGCCGCTGGTACTGTGCCGGCTGACCTTATAAATGGGCAGCACGACGGCAACCAGCGCAGAAAATGACAAAATTACAGACCACAGAACCCGGCCCCACCTGGGCTCATTAACGGGCGCTGCGCACGCGCACACAATATGGCGGCGGCCTGCTGAGGGCTGGTGAGGGGCTGTGTGTGTGTGTGTGGGGGGGGGGGTTGACAAAACAGCAGTGTTAACTTGTGTGTGGGTGGCTGGGATTATGGGCTGACTTGTGTCGGTTGGACGCCTTATTTTATTGTTATTTTGGCTCCTTTTGTGCCCATGGGGCGTGTTGGGTGTAGCACAGGAGCTTAGGACATGTGTATGGGGCAAATTAGGTACCGTACATAAGATTCTTTAACAGTCATATTCACTTCATGTAAGTTGAAAATCCAAGAAATCTTTTTGGTTTTAGATATCAATTAGGAAGCAAGGCCAGTTTCTGGATACTTTAAATTCAGGAGGTTGTTGCTCCTATAGTAAAAGAAAGAGCTGGCTAAAAATGCCCTTCGTTTCCAGTCCTTTCTTTCCACATAGCTATAACTTGTCCTTTTTGTTGCTCACAAGTGGTCATTTAAGTAAGTTGCTAAAAAAAGGGGGATTTGAGTAGGTACCTATTCGGGAGAAGTCAGTCAGTATAATATACTATAGAGTGTGCGACATGAGTAGGTACCCGATAGTGCAGCTCTCTCTGTTTTAAACAAGGCAGGTGACTTTTCAGACTTATGTGGTGAGTGGAAGTTGAATGGTGAAGCAGAGCGTGACTTATTTTGAAAAGAGGGCACATACTGAAAACTCTTTTTACTATAGGAGCAATAGTCCTTATACAAAAAATGATAAAACAAGTATCTATCACTCTACCTTTCTCTCCAAACTGTCATTGCAACTTTCAGAAAATGATGGATCTCTGGCACTGTAGATCCCACTTAGACGTGAAGATGAGCAGTCGTAGCGTGATAAGAAATGGCCTCCTGAACTTGTTTAAATGCAAGGGGTTATGAAATTCTCTCTTTAAAAGATCCCAAATAAACACAGATCCACTCATCACCCATAATTTCTTTCAAATATGGCGTGATTTTGTAAAAACTTACTCGATTCGTACACAGATTTGTAACAGGCATACATGAAGTGTGCTCGATATACAGATTCAATTCTGTCATAATCTTATAACAATGTTTTCTGCTGGGTGTACAGATTTGATCATGTCATGCCATGGATTCTATGTGTCCATGTTTTGTCTGGGTGAGTTGTTATTGATAGCGGGCTGCATGCTAACCGCCATTACCCACCCGCACGCTGTATAATTGGACCTCATTATGGATATAATGATCTCTGATTGTCTCTTCTCATGGTCAGGGGAAGGGGGGATGATACTCTCTGTCTCTGTCTCTCTGTCTCCCTCTCTCTCCATCTCTCTCCATCTCTGTCTCTGTCTGTCCTTCTCTATGTCCGCCTCTCTGTCCCTTTCTATCTCTCAGGGCAGGGGCAGATGCCTTTCGCTGTCTCTGCCTGTCTCTGCCTGTCTCTGTCTCTGCCTGTCTCTGTCTGTCACTCTGTTTCTGGCTCTCTCTGTCTCAATGTATCTGTCCCCCTCTGTCTCTCTGTGTCTCTATGTCGGTATCTGTCTGTCTCCCTCTGTCTGTATGGTAGTCGGTCTCCCTCTGTCGC
The DNA here is from genome assembly GCA_949317995.1 of Acholoe squamosa. NCBI lineage: Eukaryota > Metazoa > Annelida > Polychaeta > Phyllodocida > Polynoidae > Acholoe > Acholoe squamosa. Next base: position 68,383,758 of record OX439048.1, on the reverse strand, counting down.
TGTCTCTGTCTCTGTCGCTGTCTCTGTCTCTGTCTCATGGTCAGGGAAAGGGGAAAGTTGGCCATATCTCCACTGATAACAATGTATGTGGACAACAGCCCTGTACAGCCCTGAACAGCAGATATCAAGTGGTGTGTAGAACATGTAACAATACATGTGTAACAAGGCCTACTTAGTGCCAACACCTCTATCATTATAGACACACCAGCTCTCCCCCTTCTTGTACCCCCGTCCCTGCACCCCTCTCCCTGTGCCCCCCTCCCCTCTAATAACAGTGACCCATCCCCAGCATTCCCCGTATTCAAAACCACCAGTTAGGCCGTGCTGTGCTTCTGTCGCACTAAAAGAAATAAATACTGAATTTACTGAGCATCCCTGCAGTACACTCTATACAGTAATTGTTGAATTACTAAGCATCCCTGCAGTCCACTCTATACTGTAATTGTTGAATTACTAAGCATCCTGCAGTCCACTCTATACAGTAATTGTTGAATTACTAAGCATCCTGCAGTCCACTCTATACAGTAATTGTTGAATTACTAAGCATCCTGCAGTCCACTCTATACAGTAATTGTTGAATTACTAAGCATCCTGCAGTTCACTCTATACAGTAATTGTTGAATTACTAAGCATCCTGCAGTTCACTCTATACAGTAATTGTTGAATTACTGAGCATCCTGCAGTCCACTCTATACAGTAATTGTTGAATTACTAAGCATCCCTGCAGTCCACTCTATACAGTAATTGTTGAATTACTAAGCATCCTACAGTCCACTCTATACAGTAATTGTTGAATTACTAAGCATCCTGCAGTACACTCTATACAGTAATTGTTGAATTACTAAGCATCCTGCAGTTCACTCTATACAGTAATTGTTGAATTACTAAGCATCCTGCAGTACACTCTATGCAGTAATTGTTGAATTACTGAGCATCCTGCAGTCCACTCTATACAGTAATTGTTGAATTACTAAGCATCCTACAGTCCACTCTATACAGTAATTGTTGAATTACTAAGCATCCCTGCAGTCCACTCTATACAGTAATTGTTGAATTACTAAGCATCCTACAGTCCACTCTATACAGTAATTGTTGAATTACTAAGCATCCTGCAGTGCACTCTATACAGTAATTGTTGAATTACTAAGCATCCTACAGTCCACTCTATACAATAATTGTTGAATTACTAAGCATCCTGCAGTCCACTCTATACAGTAATTGTTGAATTACTAAGCATCCTACAGTCCACTCTATACAGTAATTGTTGAATTACTAAGCATCCTGCAGTACACTCTATACAGTAATTGTTGAATTACTAAGCATCCCTGCAGTCCACTCTATACAGTAATTGTTGAATTACTAAGCATCCTGCAGTCCACTCTATACAGTAATTGTTGAATTACTAAGCATCCCTGCAGTCCACTCTATGCAGTAATTGTTGAATTACTAAGCATCCCTGCAGTTCACTCTATACAGTAATTGTTGAATTACTGAGCATCCCTGCAGTACACTCTATGCAGTAATTGTTGAATTACTAAGCATCCCTGCAGTTCACTCTATACAGTAATTGTTGAATTACTAAGCATCCTGCAGTCCACTCTATACAGTAATTGTTGAATTACTAAGCATCCTGCAGTCCACTCTATACAGTAATTGTTGAATTACTAAGCATCCTGCAGTACACTCTATGCAGTAATTGTTGAATTACTAAGCATCCTGCAGTCCACTCTATACAGTAATTGTTGAATTACTAAGCATCCTGCAGTCCACTCTATACAGTAATTGTTGAATTACTAAGCATCCTGCAGTCCACTCTATACAGTAATTGTTGAATTACTAAGCATCCTGCAGTCCACTCTATGCAGTAATTGTTGAATTACTAAGCACCCTGCACTACACTCTAACCATGAAACCTACTTGGGATCATGGAAAAGCTGAATAGTGAGCAACCACATCTGTATTGCGGTGAAGCAGTGTAGTTTCAACAATGAAGCCCCAGGTGGCAGTACAGTGGTACAAACAATCTCTGTGAAATAAACGACGGATCTCTGGCTCTGAACTTGGGACAAGGATTTTGCTATTATTTTGACTTTCCTTTTTACTTTACATGTGATGGAGTTGCCATTATTCTGATGACTTTGTCTTTTCTTCCTGTCTGTCTCTGTCTTTATTTCTCTCTCTCTCTCTCTCTCTCTCTCTCTCTCTCTCTCTCTCTCTCTCTCTCTCTCTCTCTCTCTCTCTCTCTCTCCCTCTCTTCTCTCCAAGTGTAGAATTTATTGGCAGCGTCCCTCATCATGTCCGTATTAAGTCATTAAGTGTGACCTCGTGGTGAAGACGTTCTCATGGCGCATGCGCAGCCCCCACGTGACGGGGCACGGATTAAGGGCTGTTTACATTCTCACGGAAAGACGCGCGTGTTGAACGTGTGCTTGGGAGGACGGGTGGAAGGAAAGTGGAATGGGGAGTGGGGGAGGGGAGGCTGAGACACATGGAACGGGTGTTCTTTACAGGTAGATCTCTAATAGTTGTTTCATCCTTTATTTGGTTTCATTTTATAGATAAACCTCAAGTTGTCCTTGAATCTTTTTAGTATTCTAAAGATGGACACCATTTTCAGGTATAATTGAGTGAATATTGTCTCTCCAATGACAAGACTCCCGGCCTAAACCTACACGTATGGGTAGGTTAGTAATCGAGATGAAAGAGTTTCTAGTACATCTAGTCAGTTTGATAAGAGAGTCGAGGAGGGAGGGGGTAATGTGCCAGTGTGTGTATGGGTAGTGTCAGACTAAGACAGACACCCTGTTATCTACCATCACATCACACATCACTTATACATCTCCTCCCCCCCCCCACACTCAGACTGTTCCTCTTGTCTCCCAGTCACCCACGTTGACCTTCCCGTACTTAGGACCTGTTGTTTACCACTTTGACCTCCCTGTACTGGGGACAGGTAGTTTTACCACTTTGACCTCCCTGTACTGGGGACCGGTAGTTTTACCAGTTTGACCTCCCTGTACTGGGGACCGGTAGTTTTACCACTTTGTCCTCCCTGTACTGGGGAACGGTAGCTTTACCACTTTGACCTCCCTGTACTGGGGACCGGTAGTTTTACCACTTTGACCTCCCTGTACTGGGGACCGGTAGTTTTACCACTTTGACCTCCCTGTACTGGGGACCGGTAGTTTTACCACTTTGACCTCCCTGTACTGGGGACCGGTAGTTTTACCACTTTGACCTCCCTGTACTGGGGACCGGTAGTTTTACCACTTTGACCTCCCTGTGTTGGGGACCGGTAGTTTTACCACTTTGTCCTCCCTGTACTGGGGACCGGTAGTTTTACCACTTTGACCTCCCTTTACTGGGGACCGGTAGTTTTACCACTTTGACCTCCCTGTACTGGGGAACGGTAGCTTTACCACTTTGACCTCCCTGTACTGGGGATGGGTAGTTTTACCACTTTGACCTCCCTGTACTTGGGACCGGTAGTTTTACCAGTTTGACCTCCCTGTACTGGGGACCTGTAGTTTTACCACTTTGACCTTCCTGTACTGGGGACCGGTAGTTTTACTACTTTGACCTCCCTGTACTGGGGACGGGTAGTTTTACCACTTTGACCTCCCTGTACTGGGGACCTGTTGTTTACCACTTTGACCTCCCTGTACTGGGGACCTGTAGTTTTACCAGTTTGACCTCCCTGTACTGGGGACCTGTAGTTTTACCACTTTGACCTCTCTGTACTGGGGACCGGTAGTTTTACTACTTTGACCTCCCTGTACTGGGGACGGGTAGTTTTACCACTTTGACCTCTCTGTACTGGGGACCTGTAGTTTTACCACTTTGACCTCTCTGTACTGGGGACCTGTTGTTTACCACTTTGACCTCCCTGTACTGTGGACCTGTAGTTTTACCAGTTTGACCTCCCTGTACTTGGGACCGGTAGTTTTACCAGTTTGACCTCCCTGTACTGGGGACGGGTAGTTTTACCACTTTGACCTCCCTGTACTGGGGACCTGTAGTTTTACCACTTTGACCTCCCTGTACTGGGGACCGGTAGTTTTACCACTTTGACCTCTCTGTACTGGGGACCGGTAGTTTTACCACTTTGACCCCCCTGTGTTGGGGACCTGTAGTTTTACCACTTTGACCCCCCTGTACTGGGGACCTGTAGTTTTACCACTTTGACCTCCCTGTACTAGGGACCTGTAGTTTTACCACTTTGACCTCCCTGTACTGGGGACCTGTAGTTTTACCACTTTGACCTCCCTGTACTGGGGACCTGTAGTTTTACCACTTTGACCTCCCTGTACTGGGGACCGGTAGTTTTACCACTTTGACCTCTCTGTACTGGGGACCTGTAGTTTTACCACTTTGACCCCCCTGTACTGGGGACCTGTAGTTTTACCACTTTGACCTCCCTGTACTGGGGACCTGTAGTTTTACCTAGCAGCCGTGGCAGAGCTTCATTGGTACATCATATCTCCAATCAGGCATGATGCACTCCTACATCAGAGTGAGTGAGACTGCTGGTATTAATTCTTAGCATTTTAGAAGTGCGTGTGTATGTGTCATATGCCATCTGACACACTGTACAGAAATTAGTGTTGAATCTAACAGGGAACCTAGGAAAACTGAACAGTGAACCACCGTAATGTAATTGTATATCATTGAACCAGTGTAGTTTTTACATGAAGCCCCAGGTGGCAGTACAACAATATACAGGGAAACCCTGTGAAAATAACGATGGATCTCTGGCAATTTGGGACTAGAATTGTGCCATTATTTCGATGACATTTTTATAACAGTGAAGTTGCCCCCCCCCCTATCACTCTTCTCTCAGACCAAATGACCATATTGCTTGTTGTTGATGTTCGTGAAGATTGGAAGAGGCATGACTTCTCTGTACCTACATCCAATAACACATAGAACGATCCACAGTCGGACAATAACCTTTGACCTATGACCTTTGTAAGGTCAGACAGAGTAGGCGAGCCAAAATCTAATAAAAATAAAATAGCTATAGAGTGTTTGTCTACAGTGTCCTACAGTCTACGACGTGTATGAAGTGGCTGAGGCTGTATTATACTGGAAATGTCAACCTGGTGTCACTGTGCATCCAATAGGAATGTGATATGGACATACTGATATTAATTACAGCTGTGTCTAATACAGAACCTGTCTAGTGTTGGTTTAATTATGGTATAGGTTCAGGCAGTTGGACGTTCTCTGAATCACATCAAGATATCAAGGGGTACGTTTTAATGCGTTGGGTAGCAGGCTCAAATCACACTTTATTCTCTTATAAACTGACAGAAATATAGCAACCAGAAAGCAAGGTCATGTAGCCAAGGCGCCTTCCATTCAAAACAAGATAAAATATTTTTAACGCGGTCATCAGTATTTCATAATTAGTCCCTAATAAACAGCAGTCGTTGACTGCCCAATCTAAGTTCTCAGTCGTTTAAATTTCAGCTTGAGCCATCTCCACAGCACTTTATTTTCAATTTTCTTTCTATTGCTTCCTTTTAATCCATTATAATTGTACTGACAGTCAATGGGCAATAGTCGGTTGATTCAATGTCCACTTTCCCTATACTACTCAGTGTTGTACAGAGCCCACCCTGAGTCAATGTCCACTTTCCCTGTACTACTCAGTGTTGTACAGAGCCCAGACCTGAGTCAATGTCCACTTTCCCTGTACTACTCAGTGTTGTACAGAGCCCACCCTGAGCCAATGTCCACTTTCCCTGTACTACTCAGTGTTGTACAGAGCCCACCCTGAGTCAATGTCCACTTTCCCTGTACTACTCAGTGTTGTACAGCGCCCACCCTGAGCCAATGTCCACTTTCCCTGTACTACTCAGTGTTGTACAGAGCCCACCCTGAGCCAATGTCCACTTTCCCTGTACTACTCAGTGTTGTACAGAGCCCACCCTGAGCCAATGTCCACTTTCCCTGTACTACTCAGTGTTGTACAGATCCCTCCCTGAGTCAATGTCCACTTTCCCTGTACTACTCAGTGTTGTACAGATCCCTCCCTGAGCCAATGTCCACTTTCCCTGTACTACTCAGTGTTGTACAGAGCCCACCCTGAGCCAATGTCCACTTTCCCTGTACTACTCAATGTTGTACAGCGCCCACCCTGAGCCAATGTCCACTTTCCCTGTACTACTCAGTGTTGTACATATCCCTCCCTGAGCCAATGTCCACTTTCCCTGTACTACTCAGTGTTACCCCACTATTTATCGACCTTTTTCCTTTGCTGTTTAAGTCAGAGATGGACTATAGTTTCGATTTTGAAAAGAAAAGGTTCTCCTCAAACCAGTGGGGTGATTTTAAATCAAAGTGCTTAAACCAGGAAAAAAAAACCGATATTCATGATCCGACCTGATAAAACACACTCTAAAACTGCAATGATTAACTCTCCTGATAAGGATGGGTTCCGGGGGGTGGGTTATTTCTTGGTTCTAAGATGGCAAGGATATTTTTGCAAACGATTGATGTCTATATTAGTCAGCTTGCGGTTTATGGATACATTGCAGTGGTGAGGCACTCTTGATATAAGCAGGTCTGGAGCTTGCAACATTCACTGATAAAATGTGACCAGCACATCCCTACAAGTGGATTTTAAGCATGTATTCCACTGCCACCGGTAGGCCAAATTTTACGCTAATCCGATCGATTTATACTTCTGCATTATTAAAAATCCTTGGATTAGCAAAATGGAATACCCGCTTTACCCAGGTACAAGTACCCATCTTGGTACATGTATATCTTATCACTGGGGTATACCCCGGGTAGCGAAATTCAAAATGGTGGATCCTCAGTGTATGGGTCTAGACTCCTATATTGGTAAGGGTGGGTTGGTGCCAGCTTGGGGTCATCAATTAGGTCAGGTAGAGGTTAGACAGGCAGAGGTGGGAGTCCAATATGGAGTGTCACAAGACACCAATGTCAATCTGACTCCACTCTAGGGTACCTTAACACTTTTACGGCTGCTGGTGTAGGAGTGCATCATGTCCACCGGTCAGCATGATGCACCAATAACGTGCTGGTAAGACTGCTCGCCAACACGTCATTGGTGCATCGTGCCGACTCTCCGGGACAGTACGAGTCCACCATGTAAGGGTCACTATAACGCATTAATGCATCTTGCCCATTGGTTGTTATGATGTAATAATTTAAGTCACACACCATACCTACCCTACATAGGTCAATGCACTCCTGGAGGGTCGGCATGATGCACCAGTCAACTGGTGGTGAGCAGTCTCTTCAGCACTTCATTGGTGCATCATGACGACCGCTGGGCATGATGCACTCCTGCATAATGCAGCCCTTGATGGGTTTAGTATCATGACGCCGTTAATGGGTTTGTTGACATCCTGTCATTGTCCTGCCCCCTCTCCAACACCTAGCCCTGATTTATGATGTTTGCTGATCACGTGATAGTCTACAGACATTCTCATTGGTGAAACAAGGTAAGGTGGGTGCATTCTGTGTGCCAAGATTCAATTCAGATAGCACTTTAGGGAAGTTCTTTACGATAGCAATCATTGAAATAGGTTAGCACCCCAGCTTTTCTGTCTTTAAGTGTCTTTTTTTTTTTACCGATTTCTTAAATCAACCTAATTACCTTTGAATTGCCCTCTTTATGCTAGCACTTAGTTTCCGGGTGTCAACTGATGTTTAAACTTAAGAAAGAAAAGAGAAATTATGATTTTGAATTCACAATGATTTGAAGACAGCAATTTGTTCAATTACCTGATTTGATTCTGACAAACCTGACTAATTGGAGGGTAATTGTCTTGTCTTGTGCCAATTTGGTAATTTGCCAGCAATAGTAAGAAATGCACCAAAGGTATCTGACAATGATCTGGGCGTCAACTGTCAGCTAATGTCTTTTTCCTTGACATTTAACACTCCTTATAAGCTCGGCAGTGAATGATGAACTTGGTAGAAATTGCCTGAAACCAAGAACATAAATACTCAAAAGATCCAAAGAACCCTAAATTCATGTAAAGTCTGATGGACACAGAGGCAGATACGGAAGGATAGGCAGAGACGAGGTAGAGGGTGAGGTCTGGAGAGAGAAAGAGACAGAGATAGATAGAGAGAGAGACACACACACAGAGAGAGAGAGAGAGAGAGAGAGAGAGAGAGAGAGAGAGAGAGAGAGAGACAGAGGGACAAAGACAGAGAGCCAGAGAGAGAGAGACAGAGAGAGAGCCAGACAGAGAGTGAGGGCTGGAGAGAGAGACAGAGAGAGAGAGAGAGACAGACAGACAGAGGCAGACAGACAGAGACAGAGAGAGAGAGAGAGAGAGAGAGAGAGAGAAACAGACAGACACAGACAGAGACAGACAGAGACAGAGACCGAGGGAGCAGACAGGTAGACAGAAACAGAGGCAGACGGGCAAACAGACAGAGTTAGTACAACCCAAGCAGTGTCCCCCCCCCACACACACACATTATGAAGGCATTGTGTTGTGCCATACTGACGAGGCCACATGAGGCATATCATGTCTCAAACAGCTGTAATTGGCGGGGTACGGTTCCTGAACCCTGGGTATAAAAAACACCAACAGGGATCATGACCAGTCAAACCACCATCCAACCTCTGATACCTGGGACCAATAGGGAGTTATGGGGGCGGCAGGGGTGTTATTCCAAGATTCGACTGCCAAGGTCATATTCATGGTGAGAAAACTACACAATTTCATAGATGAAAGTGTCAGCACCTGCGCATTAAGGAAATGACAATGAGCCATGATCATATAGAGAGAAACATCTCTTGATAATCATCTGAGAGGGCAGACTCTTCTGAAGCACAATAACAGCATCAGGTTCAGGGTCTGAAGGGGTTAAGATAATGCTGAAGGTGCCCTGAGTAAGAGTCGGAGCTATAGTCATTAGAACATGAGATATAGGTTGGGAAGGGGTTAAGACAAGGACTGGAGGTGCCCTGATGTGTCTGTGTAGCTGAACCCTGGATGGTACTGGCACTTAATAACAGTACCCCCTCCCCCCTCACCTCTGAGTTCAGCTATAGACGGAATAGCTGATGAGGGGCTGGGTGGGGGTTATCACAACATTGCTATTACAATGATATGAATATGAGCAAGTCTTGATTGAGCTATCAGTGGCTACTGGTTGTTGGAATTGATAATAACCACTGAAAACTGTGTGCAAGTGCCTAACTCACACCTTTGCTAAGATCGACAAGCATTGGGGTTCCTTAATGGGCCGCTACGGTAGATTTTTGATCGTTAAATTTACCTCAGGTCTATGGTTACAAATAGATGTCTCATACAGAGCAGGGGGAATATTATACATGTTCTAAGTGGCCATCTGGTTATTTATTATGCACTAAGCAGCCTTTAATAGTTTGTAAAACAAGAGGCCACTGTCATGTTCAGGAGCAAAGTGATATGTTTCATGTTATATTTATCCTTTACAACAACCAAAATGGACATTTTATTCCTCTGATTCAGAGAGCCTGGATACATTTGTTGTCATTTATTTTCAAAGTGCTTCCTTTTTCAAAGGGATATCCTGCTCCTTTCTTACATACATATTTAATGTCTGGTTTTGGCTGCTTGCCAGGTAGAAGACACAATACAGAGGCGTAGGAAGCAAATCTTCATTGGGGGGGCCGGTGAGGGCACCATCGCGACCACCTTAAATTGTCGGCTGATGCACTATGGCGTCTATATATGCGTATTTAGAATTCATATAGAAAAGTGATTTTTGGTAAATTTTGGATCTGACTTTAGGCTCAGACCCCCATTCTCCCTATGACATCACCATAATAATCTAATTTGAGATGTAAAGTTTTAGCTTCTTTTCCATTGTGTTTATGAGTTCTTGGAAAATATTGGGGGGGGGGGGGGCCCAGACATACTCAGGCCCCACCTCCTTCATGATTGGGGGGGCCCAGGCCCCCCTGGCCCCCCCTTTTCCTACGCCCCTGCAATATGGTTCAACAGTTGTTTGACTACTGTTCTCATTCTGACTGCCTATTCCTAACTGAAGGGCTTGAGAATTATGTGAGGGACACTATTTCTAACATAATCAGTTATACAGGGAAGAAGTAACAAATATATTGGTATCAGAGACAATCTTTAAAGCAGTCAGCAACAGGAAAACAGAAACATAAAGTGGATTATATATTGAACAGTCTAGACACAAGATCTGAAGAAAGTAAGAAAAAGGAATGAGACAATAAAGAATGTATATGAACAATGATGAAATGAAAACTTATAATGTGAGTGAAAAGGGACCTTAAATAAGTTGTCAAAGGATTCTTGAAACAGTCCAAAGGAAAAAAAAGGATTTGAATTCATCTCATTCACACTTAGTTTAAGTGCCATTCCAAGATTCCACCCCTTACCTGGGAGCCTCATTCTGAAAGTAAAGTCTCCCGCTGAGTTTAAAGACGCGGCTCACTGAGCGCGTCATCGGCCATCTTGTATGAGTCACAGGACCCGGGGCGGGTTGACACGTGATGTCACATGATAAACCTATTGTCAGATCAGTGTGTAGTAATTAGTCTGTGGTAATTAGTGACAATTAATGGTAGCTGCTGGTCCTAGTAGCCTCAGGCACTCAATAAGACAACCCGCTCTCACACTACCTGGTAAAAGACGGCCGGGGGGTCTTGCAGTTAAGTGAATAGGTAGTTTTGCTTGTTGAGTATCTTACCTTAAGGAGTGATGTGAGCAGCCATCCTTTCAGTAGTAGTCAAGCACCTTCACATAATCATAAATAGCTACTCAGAATGATAGTTGGGAAGAGAGTGGCAGGTGGGCAATACAGATTATTTTTCAAACAATACAGGTTTCTTTTCACTCTTATGTGGCGAGAGGAAATTGAAGGGTGAAACAGAGCATGACTTTTTAAAGTGAGTGTGTACCTACTTAGTGCTGTCCTTTAGTTTATTTAGTTTATATGCTGGTCTCAGACTGCATGTACCTGCTGCTACACCATACCTGTAAACCTTGTCCTCACACCTGGAGGAACTGCTGATGCACCAATACGTGATGCCCAATGGTCATCACGATGCTTGAATGCAATCATTGCAAGTAACTCACCTGCATTGACGCATCATGTCGACTCTACGGGGTAGATTCGCACACAGAGGGTCAGCATGATGCACCAATGAAATGCTGGTGAGCCGTGTCACCAGCACTTCACTAGCAGCCCTACCACAGGAATTGTACCGCATTATATAGAAAGATTGCCCGAAAAATTTGTCGGATGCAGCAAAAATGGACCCTACCGACAGAGTGGGACCAATCCTTTATGAATTTCTGTCTTATGATATAAAGAGCTGCTATGACAATAATAACAACAACAACAACAACAACAACAACCACAATGCTAAGAACACTTACTAATATGCCTTAGTGCTGTGTCTCAGCATAGTTTAACACCTTTGTTTGTAACAGGAAGTACAAAATGACAACAGGTGTCTCAGTGAATGATTCCCCCTTGTATGTTGTACACAAAAGGACCAATCAAGCTAAATGGGCAGCAAATCCCAGCATTCACTGCGCGCCCTACTGGGTAAAGCTCCTTACTATGGCCCAGCTGCATTATGGGTATTTTAACAATTAAGTCTGACACCGTATACATCATGGCTGTCTGCCATCTTTGTTTCCATGGTAACCGCTGAGTGACTCGGCTAATAATATAGACCCCGGCTTTCATTGGCCTCCTTCTCTCCCCGCGGGATACCCTAGTATCCCATAAAGCACTGGGGTATCTTAATGATCGTGTATTAATTACCCATAATTACCAGCGCTCATTAGCGACTCGGGCTGCTAATTATAACCACCACCAGCTAAAAGGTGTGGTAATGGATACCCGCAGTGAATAGAGCAGTGTGCTCTGATTGGCTGATATACACTATAGAGACAAGAGCCTTGGAATTAGCCCCCAAGGAGTGGTATCATCACAGGCTCTGTGATCAGCCAGACGGAAAAGGTACCCTGTATACCCTCCCACAGGCCCTTTCTGTCTGCCTGCCTGCTCCTTTAGTATAAAGCAGGACCTTGTACCTGGGGGCATTTTATGTATGTGACACAGTAGACAGTGTGATGTTTACCTGTTATGCACATCATTTCTAAAATAAATTGGCTTTTATGGTCTCCGGGAACTCAGGGTATGGCCTATACGCGGCAAACACTTCAGGCTCCATGTACATCATCCAGGAATGGCAAAAGTCATGGTGCGGCTTATATGCAGGTGTGAAATGCAGGGTTTTATGGTGTATGCCAGCATGGAGATCTTTTAGACTAGAATGACAATTATATGACACCAAAGTCTGGAACGAAAAATTCTTACCCCCACAGGCCATTCGGTACTGCAGATCCTATTGCTCTGCAGACCCAGACTGATTTTGGCAGGACCAGATATATCTGTTAAGAAAGAAATGCTGAAAAACAATAACCAACTGACCTTTTTAATCATTTACCCTTTAAATCTTAATAAACCGCAATGCCTTTTGTCATAGGCTGTTGAAACCCTTTTCAACCATGAAAACCATAATGTAGCCCAAGGTACAAAAGATTACAGCCAGACAGTCGGTCTCACAGTCTGGTCATTTTTGCAGGCCCGGCAGCGACTTTGACAGCAATGGCCTCGGTCCAGCAAGTTTTTGTATTGACTGGACACCAATTGCGAAAATGGTCCTCCGTAAAGTAGTAGCATCGGAAGGTTGCAGCAAAGTCCTCTTTCCAAGTTTGTATCTAAAAAGCCGTCAACAAATATACTTAATTCATTTTATCATACACATACATCAGTTCTATGATGTAGTAAGGTAGAGCAATTATTCACTGGTCTGAGACCTAAAGCATTATAACCCTATAGACATAAGGCTCTCTGACAGCCTTCACACCCACAAGCTGCACTAGGTGGCAGAACTGCTAAATAAGTAACCATCCCAGCAGGCCATTCGTCACCCCTCGCGTCTGTCCAACACTTCCGGGGTCAGGGTTCAAACTGGACATGGCAGTAAGGGAGGTGTGAGGGCCGGCCGCCAGGGGCAAAGTTGGCGCTGTAAAGGATGACTTGTGAGAAGTGGGGGTTAACCCGTTAAGAGCCGCTGATGCATAAATGCATCCTGCCCATTGGTCGGCATGATGCACCAATGAAGTGCTGGTGAGTCTGCTCACCAGCACTTCATTGGTGCATCATGCCGACTCTGTTTCAGCTCTGCAGGGTCAGCATGATACATGCATGAATGCAGCCCTGGCGAGCAACTCACTGCATCTATGCATCCTGCCGACCAATGAGCAACTCACTCACATTAATGCATCAGCAGCATTTAGCGAGGCAGGTACAGAGAGTATGGAGTGGGTGATATGTATGAAACATGAGGCTATTATTAACATGATGTATAGTAGAACAGGAGAGGGAACAATGCCTTTCATGAGGCTATTATTAACATGATGTATAGTAGAACAGGAGAGGGAAGAATGCCTTTCTATCTGGTGCTTAATGCATATTACAAGGAATCTTCATATTGTTACCTGTGGATACAGAAAAGTGTGTTGGCTTCTGATTTGACTCATGAATATCTACAAGAAACATACCATAAAAGAAGCATCTTCTTTCGCTGCATTACTCCCTACGCACTGATCTATTAACCAAACAATAGCTGCTGATATTTAACCTTCATCAAGAGCTGCTCTTCCTTACACTAGATAGAACTAAAAAAATCAACATGAGTTTCTCTCATCACTCTGACATTCTCACCTCGCCATAAGCTGCACCTCTCATAATTCTAAGCTGCTCGTATCGGTCTGAGCTCTCCTGTCCCAATCACCCTCAGACTCAATCTAAAATGCTCCCCTTATCACACGCTGCCCCCCTCACCATGAGGTGCTCCCTGAACTATGAGGTGATCCCCTTGCCATGAGCTGCTCCTCTCACCATGACCTGCTCCCCTTACCATGACCTGCTCCCCTTACCATGAGCTGCTGCCCTCACCATGACCTGCTCCCCTTACCATGACCTGCTCCCCTTACCATGACCTGCTCCCCTTACCATGAGCTGCTCCTCTCACCATGAGCTGCCCCCCTCACCATGACCTGCTCCCCTTACCATGACCTGCTCCCCTTACCATGACCTGCTCCCCTTACCATGAGCTGCTCCCCTCACCATGACCTGCTCCCCTCACCATGACCTGCTCCCCTTACCATGAGCTGCTCCTCTCACCATGAGCTGCCCCCCTCACCATGAGCTGCTGCCCTTACCATGAGCTGCTGCCCTCACCATGAGCTGCTCCCCTTACCATGAGCTGCTGCCCTCACCATGACCTGCTCCCCTTACCATGACCTGCTCCCCTTACCATGACCTGCTCCCCTTACCATGACCTGCTCCCCTTACCATACGTTGTTCCTCTCACCATGACCTGCTCCCCTCATGATGACCTGCTCCCCTCATGATAACCTGCTCCCCTCATGATGACCTGCTCCCCTCATGATAACCTGCTCCCCTCATGATAACCTGCTCCCCTCATCATGACCTGCTCCCCTCATCATGACCTGCTCCCCTCATCATGACCTGCTCCCCTCATCATGACCTGCTCCCCTCATCATGACCTGCTCCCCTCATCACGAGCTGCCCCTTCACCATGACCTGCTGCCGTCACTATGACCTGCTGCCCTCACCACGAGCTGCTGCCCTCACCATGAGCTACTGCTCTCAACATGAGCTGCTCTCCTCACCATGAGCTGCTCTCCTCACCATGAGCTGCTGCCCACACCATGAGCTGCTCCCCTCACAATGAGCTGCTGGCCTCACCATGAGCTGCTCTCCTTACCATGAGCTGCTCTCCTCACCATGAGCTGCTGCCCTCACCATGAGCTGCTCCCCTCACCATGAGCTGCTGCCCTCACCATAAGCTGCTCCCCTCACAATGAGCTGCTGCCCTCACAATGAGCTGCTGGCCTCACCATGAGCTGCTCCCCTCACTATGAGCTGCTGCCCACACCATGAGCTGCTGCCCTCACCATAAGCTGCTCCCCTCACAATGAGCTGCTGCCCACACCATGAGCTGCTGGCCTCACCATGAGCTGCTCCCCTCACTATGAGCTGCTGCCCACACCATGAGCTGCTGCCCTCACCATAAGCTGCTCCCCTCACAATGAGCTGCTGCCCACACCATGAGCTGCTGCCTACACCTTGAGCTGCTCCCCTCACAATGAGCTGCTCCCCTCACAATGAGCTGCTGCCCACACCATGAGCTGCTGCCCTCACCATGAGCTGCTCTCCTCACCATGAGCTGCTCTTCTTACCATGAGCTGCTCTCCTCACCATGAGCTGCTCTCCTCACCATGAGCTGCTCCTCTCATCGTGAGCTGCTCCTCTCACCGTGAGCTGCTTCCCTCACCATGACCTGCTCCCCTCACCATGACCTGCCCCCCTCACCATGACCTGCCCTCCTCATCAAGCATTGTAGGTATTTTATGATGTTGTGTTGGGGGTGGGGTGGTGGGTATTTGCAGTGTTAGTGTTCAGTCCCACGGCTCTCTGTCTGCCTCCACTATAGTGATTTACCCCTATATCCCCCCCAGGTGGCACCATGATCTCTCTGTGTGTATGGGGAGGAGGTAGTGTTAGTGTTACATCCCACGGCTCTCTGTCTGCCTCCACTATACAGTGATTTACTGCTATACCCCCCCCCAGGTGGCATCATGGTCTCTCTGTGTGTATGGGGGGGAGGTAGTGTTAGTGTTAGGTCCCACGGCTCTCTGTCTGCCTCCACTATAGTGATTTACCCCTATATCCCCCCCAGGTGGCACCATGGTCTCTCTGTGTGTATGGGGGGGGGGGGCAGGTAGTGTTAGTGTTACGTCCCACTGCTCTCTGTCTGCCTCCACTATACAGTGATTTACTGCTATATCCCCCCCAGGTGGCACCATGATCTCTCTGTGTGTATGGGGGGGAGGTAGTGTTAGTGTTAGGCCCCACTGCTCTCTCTCTCTGTTCTTACTACCCACTGAACACTGACTCGAGTTGGGAACGTTCACAACTTGGGCAAGCAGAACGTGATTTTCCCTGGAGATGTGGACACCCCAGAACATCTTATACTAGAGAAATTAAAACATGTCCATTTCCTGAGAATATCCCAAGTCTTTCCTGGGAATATCTCGAATCATTCCAAACCATTCTCGAGATCTAGACTAGAGAACTTTCTCAAGTATAAGATGTTTGGCGCGTCTACATTTTCAGGAGATAATCATCACGTTCTCGATTCTTGTTGTATTCACAAGTCGGGACTCAAGAAATTCCTGAGTAATTCTCGAGATTTTGTTCAGTGGGATATACAGTGATTTACCCTTATATCCCCCCCCCCCCAGGTGGCGTGTGTGTATGTGTGTGTGTGTATGGGGAGCAGGTAGTGTTAGTGTTAAGTCCCACTGCTCTCTGTCTGCCCTCACCATACAGTGATTTACCCCGACACTGCCCCCAGGTGGCGTCCTGATCTGCATGCTGTCCTGGTGCCCTCTGTTGGAGCCCCAGCTCACTAACGATCCCTGGCGGCACGTCTAATTGACTGCCGGGATTGACCACATACTGCTCACCCCCTCCTATCCCTCCCTCTATCTGTCCCGTCGACACTCTAACACCAGCCCCCTCCCCCCGTCCCTTTTCCCCATCACCACCTTGATTCTCCCTCACAGAAACAATCCTCCGCCCTGACCTAACTTTGACTGTTCTAACCTAATCTTGAGGTATCTATCTAGATATCTATCTAATCAATGTTCTTTGCATGTTACTGTATAAGCAGTTGGTATTTAAGGGCAGTGTGTGTTTTCATCGACTCAAAAGGTACTCTCATACGTATTATAGACAATGGGAATGACATCAGCCTATAACCCTTTAACCGCCGCAAATGCATTAATGCATCACGTCCATGATCGCATTCATGTAGCAGCTGAGCCACTACATTCATGTAGCCGGCGAGCCCCTACACTCATGTAGCCGGTGAGCCGCTACATTCATGTAGCTGGCGAGCCGCTACATTCATGTAGCCGGTGAGCGGCTACACTCATGTAGCCGGTGAGCCGCTACACTCATGTAGCCGGTGAGTGGCTACACTCATGTAGCCGGTGAGCCCCTACACTCATGTAGCCGGTGAGCCCCTACACTCATGTAGCCAGTGAGTGGCTACACTCATGTAGCCGGTGAGCCGCTACACTCATGTAGCCAGTGAGTGGCTACACTCATGTAGCCGGTGAGCTGCTACACTCATGTAGCCGGTGAGTGGCTACACTCATGTAGCCGGTGAGCCGCTACACTCATGTAGCCAGTGAGTGGCTACACTCATGTAGCCGGTGAGCTGCTACACTCATGTAGCCGGTGAGTGGCTACACTCATGTAGCCGGTGAGCCGCTACACTCATGTAGCCGGTGAGCCCCTACACTCATGTAGCCAGTGAGTGGCTACACTCATGTAGCCGGTGAGCCGCTACACTCATGTAGCCAGTGAGTGGCTACACTCATGTAGCCGGTGAGCTGCTACACTCATGTAGCCGGTGAGTGGCTACACTCATGTAGCCGGTGAGCCGCTACACTCATGTAGCCGGTGAGCCGCTACACTCATGTAGCCGGTGAGCCCCTAGACTCATGCATCATGACGGCCACTGATACACGGCCACTGGGGTTCGGAATGATGCGGCAAGATGCACTACTGCATCAGGATTCCTTGGCCAACATGATCAATTAGTTTGTTATATTGATCATTGACATCTTGAATAGGTAAAAAAGGAAAAAGGTATTCCCAGAGGAATTTATGAATCTATAATCTGCAAAAACCTGAGAGACTCTGGCGAGTTTTGTTTTGTAACTTCTTATTATTATTCACCTTAGAAAGACGATTCCCATTCTGTAAATATAATAAAATGAGTATAGATGTAGGTTGACCCATAGCGTTCTCGGCTTTGTACATTTTATATAGTTCAATTCCCACTGACATTAGGTAGAAAACGTGAGTCCTTTGACCTCCCAGGCTGGCTAATTATAGTTGATGACGAGTATTGGCATAGAAGTGACTTTACCTGTGTCCAATTCCACTCACGTTTAGGGACACTCGTAAATGCCTGGGCTTAGAGTATGGGTGGGTGGGTGGGGGGGGGAGGGAGATGCTGAGTGAAAAGCCCTATAGCCCATTAAAGACTGCTGATGTAGGAGTGCATCATGTCCATTGGTCGTCATGATGCACCAATATAGTGCTGGTGAGTCTTCATGCCGACCAATGGCATATGCACTAATGCATCAGTGGCCCTTAAAGGGTTAACGTGGGTGGGGGGTAGGTAAAATTTATTCTAGTCACAGAGCACTGTCAAGAGGAGGAGTGCGGGGGCGGGGGGGGGGCGTGTGGATTGTGGGGTTTTTGTGCTGAGTTTATTGTCCTTTTTTGTCTCATTTATCTTCTGTATTTTTTTTTTAATTTAGTCCAACCTTGGAGGGAAACTTGACACACGGTGTGAATGATGAACCTGTTCTATAATTCTTGTGTAGTGAGTTTGTGACTTGTTACAAAAGACGGTGGATGATGTGTGACCTTGACGCCATGTTAGATGTCAACTCAAGGTCAATTAATTCTCACCTCATCAGTTCGTAGAGACATCATCCACAGATTTTAAGCTATTCATTCATCAATTTATAAGGTCGGCATGATAGCCGCGGCCGGCCAGGGCTGCATTCATGTATCATGCCGACCCTTCAAAATGATATCTATAGCCCTGGTGAGTTACTCACCACGGTTGTAGACATGCATGATGACACCTGATATGATTGACATCTTACATTATTGTACTATGGGGTCTTAGATGGTTGATTATATCCTCATGATATGTAGAACTATTTTTGTGATCAGGTATAGAGGTATAGAGTTTTATCAAAGAAACATGTTCATTTGGTGAACGTTATTGTTCACATGCAGCAACAGAAAGACAACATCATTTTAACACTGTTCTTTGTTAAGTGTCATAGCTGTCTACGATTATTTCAAAATATCCCCCATTTACCACTGACCCGTTCCTCAATTCATACACATCCCCGCACATTGCCCCTCCAGCTAAAAATGGCCGCCAGGGCCGAGATCTCGCGACATTCTGCGTGAACAAAGCGGCCCTGGTGGCTTTTTGTCCGCCCCAGCCCCTTGATTTTTCTGTCAGCCAGATCGTTTTTCGGGTTGCCATGGCAGCCGCGGGCCGCCATTGGGGGTGGTTTGAGATGAGAGGGGGCAGAGGTGGCGCCCCCTCGGGGCATGCGGGGAGTAGGGGAACTAATGGGGTTGAATCAAGTGGGGGGCTAACGCATTAATTAACATGAAAATACAATATTGTGACAACAATGGGATGGCGGCTGCCGCCCCGATTCATGTCCAAAAGCCAAAGGCGGTATCCATGGCGACACCACTAATACCATGGTTACGCCTCCTCCCAAAACACATGTTTTACGCAATGAAATGACGCGCACATCACGCATGATCAAGAAGCCGCCGCCTGGAAAATAAAGATTTTAGATGATTAAAACGAGTAATCTAATTTAATTTTCCCAGATTATTCCCGGAGCCTCCGACTCCATAACAGAATTCATTAGGAGTATTTAATCGCTTTAAATGCTCATTAAAACAAATGCCATTTAACCCTCTAGGGGTCCCTAATACATTAATGCATCATACCCTTTGGTCATCTTGATGCATCAATGCAGCCCTGGTGAGTAACTCGCCAGTGCTACATCCATGCATCATGCCAACCCTACAGGGTTGATACACACTGAGAGGCATGATGCACCAATGAAGTGCTGGCGAGCAGACTCGCCAGCACTTCATTGGTGCATCATGCAGCCCAGTGGGCATGACGCACTCCTGCATGAGCAGCCATTAAATGGTTATAATACAGATGCCATGAGTTGCTCGTTGTTCTCATTGAGCAGCTCGTTTTGCTGATTGAGTGTGAATGGGGCTAGGGCTGAGTGAGGCAGTCTTAAATAAACATGTAAGACGTGGTGAATGTGGCTGCAGTCCTGGGGCCTTCTTAATGCTAGCACATCTATGGTGATGCCATACAGAGAAGACTGCCTTATTCACTCCACCCCTAACATAGGCTCATTCTCCTGCATAAGTCACATGTCAATGGCCCCGAATATGAATATTCTTTGCTGCCTATAGCTAACGGGAACGGGTGCCTCAGTGACTGTGGTTTGGGTATGTTAGATGACATGATTTAAAGACAGAAATAGTGGGAGAGACAGACAAGCAGACAGAGACATCTAAACAAACAGACAGGCAGGCAGACAGACAGACAGGCAGAGAGAGAGACAGAGGGACAGAGAGACAGAGAGAGAAAGAGAGACAGAGACGGACAGGCAGAGAGGAGAGAGAGAGTGAGAGAGAGAGATATACAGACAGACGGACAGAGAGACAGAAAGAAAAACAGGCAGACAGACAGACCCAGGGACAGCCAGACAGACAGACAGACAGACAGAGAGTGACATAGATACAGACAGACGGATAGAGAGACAGAAAGAAAAACAGGCAGACAGAGACAGACCCAGTGACAGACAGACAGAGAGGGTAAGATATGAACAGTGGTAAAGGGACAAAAAAACAAGTGTCAAAGACATGAATGAGAAGAGTGCGTCTGACAATAGGAGACCATTCCCTATACTACTCACAGCAATAACGATGTTGAAATCAATCCTCATAGAGTGCTCTAATTAACTAAGTCTCAAAGGTGTCGCAATAGAGAGAGTTGAGTGTAGAACCAGTCATGGACGGTGCGGTTTGCATACAAGGATAGAACCCCATGTAGGATTAGCTGAAGTTGCACCTAATAGGCGAGGGTTTGCGACTGTAGAAAGGTGCCAGATCCCTGATGCACCTCAAATTACGTCCTAGATACAGGGTGCTTCCAATACGTAAGCCACGGTAAGCTATTACAACTAGTCTTAATTGTATCTTAATGCATCAGAAACAAACCCTTAAAGACTCATTTAAGTCCATATCAATTTCTTGGCCATAATTCCGATTCAAATGGATTCAATATATCTTTTTTTTCATTTTTACTCGGCCGTGGTGGACCCAGGGTTTAAACAACAGGTGACACGGCGGCCATGTTCCCGTCATGCCCCGCGCGGTGGCGGCCATGATGAATGTTTGCTTCGTGAGACAGACGCCGTGCGGACGCAGGATAGAGGATTGGGGGAGGGGGGGGGCACGAGGCAATAATAGGCGGCTCACCCCTCACTGATAGCGACCAGTGACGCTAGAATTTCACATTTCATTCAAATGTCAAACCAAGGCGATGGGATAGGGCAGGGGGGGGGGGGTGTCTGGGATGGTACGGAGGGGGAAGGGGTCAAAGGATTTAATGGTGCGCGTTAGATCGTTAAAATCGAACAACTTAAACCCTGATTATACAATGTTTGGCTGAAATCAGGCCAAGTTGCCTTCGATGAAAATTTTGCAGGGCCTGTGACATAATCATAAAAGCTTCCTACAGCATTGTTACCCAGAAGAAAGGTCACAAGAATTAGGGACGACACATTGCAAAGATATGGAAGGAGTTGATTGAGAAATGGTCAGGGCAATCATGAGTTTTTGGCATGGCGGGTGGTGGTAGTGGGGGGGGGGGTACTTTTATATTGATAGGGGGGGTTAGGGCTGGGGTAAAGGATTTGATGGTTCGTTAAACATGAAATCAAAGCCTGTATGGAGATGATCATTATCAGACAAGTTTAATTAGTTTTGTTACCATTGGATCGGACTGATAATTGGTGACACTACACATCTATACAGTACGGTTAGCACCACTTAATTTGACATGTGACATGGGCATTTCTTAAAATCGACATGTGACATGGGCAATTCGTAAAATCGACATAGTGACATGGCCATTTCTTAAAATCGATATAGTGACAAGGCCATTTCTTAAAATGGACATAGTGACAAGGCCATTTCTTAAAATCGATATAGTGACATGGGCATTTCTTAAAATTGACATAGTGACATGGGCATTTCTTAAACTCGATATAGTGACATGGGCATTTCTTAAAATCGACATAGTGACATGGCCATTTCTTTAAATCGACATAGTGACATGGGCATTTATTAAAATCGACAGAGTGACATGGCCATTTCTTAAAATCAACATAGTGACATGGGCATTTATTAAAATCGACATAGTGACATGGGCATTTCTTAAAATCGACATAGTGACATGGCCATTTCTTAAACTCGATATAGTGACATGGCCATTTCTTAAAATCGACATGTGACATGGGCCTTTAAGTGACATGAGGAAATAACCTGATAGCAGCATGATACCAGTTTCTTAGAGGTGAAACATACAATAAGACCGAGTGTAGATTTATTTTCACAATTCTTCATATTGTGAGAATTATTTCTAAGAGAAAGGTAGATATCAAACATATATATATATATATATATATATATATATATATATATATATATATATATATATATATATATTGGATTTTTCGACAGGATTCTATAGAGATTTTTCAAGTCTATAAATTATAGGCCTGCCTCAAATATAAGGCTGCCCCAAATATAGGCCTGGTCAATTTTCCATTTGAAATCAGTATAAGGCAGGGCTTATACTCAGTATAATGCAGGGCTTATACTCAGGGATATATACGGTATATGGGGATGAAACATACCCAGAGGGTCGTCATGATGCACCAATGAAGCGGTGGTGAGCGTCCTGACGACCAATGTGGCTGAAGATAGGAACAGTAAATGAACACCATACTGACAGTGGCGGATTTACGGGGGGGGGGGGCGCGGTGGCGGGCGCCCCCCCCCCCCACACCCTTTCCCCTGTACTTATTAGAGTTTACCATACTCTTTTTATCCTAGAATTTACCCAAAATTAGGGGCTAAATGAGGGGCGCCCCCCCTTTTCAAAATCATGGATCCGACCCTGACTGTTTTCTATTACATGTTTTTTACTTAGGTAAAATGTATACTGTTTGAAGAGCGTGATACATTGATACATTTACAGTAGTCGTACAGGCTTCTTGATGACGTTTCCATATACCACTCACATTCGCTGCTGGAGGTTAGAAGGTCAATATCATGCCGGCTGTGGTTATAACAAAAATATTGCTTTGGCTCATGATGTATGTATGTATGCCTGCTACTGTTTAGAGGGGCAGAGTAGGAGAATTTATGTAGAATAGGTCCAATAGTTGATGTGTCTCTGACAAGGAGGGCAGGGGGGTGGCACGGGGGGGGGGGTAGAGACCGCGGCTCACTTTACACCGCCCGGCCTCAGCCTCCCTGGGCGCCGGTACGCATTATGCCGCTACCCGGTCTCCACTCCCGACAAGAGGCCGACAACTCCCGGGGGGGGGGGGGGGCAGAGTAAGCTGAGTGGGTTGTGATGTCAGGGGTAGAGGTGGGGGGGGGGGGTAGGAATGATGTTTCAATCGGTGCTACCCATATGGTGCCATCAGAGATGTGGACAGGGCAAACTCCCTAGGGAGGGACGGACCACCGACCGTGTGGTGTAGTCTGTGGGTGGTGTGTGTGTGTGTGGGGGGGGGGGGTGGATAGACAATAGATGGGGGGGACGGCATGGGGATATGGGGGGGCAGAGAGAGAGAGAGAGAGACACACACACACACACAGAGACAGAGACAGAGACAGAGAGACAGAGTGACAGAGACAGAGACAGAGAGACAGAGACAGAGACAGAGAGACAGAGACAGAGAGACAGAGACAGAGAGACAGAGAGACAGAGACAGAGACAGAGAGACAGAGACAGAGAGACAGAGACAGAGAGACAGAGACAGAGAGACAGAGAGACAGAGACAGAGAGACAGAGACAGAGAGACAGAGACAGAGAGATAGACAGAGAGACAGAGAGACAGAGAGACAGACAGATAGAGAGACGGACATACAGACAGGTAGACAGGCAGAGACAGAGAGAGGCAGAGACAGAGGGGAGGAGAAAGAGTGACAGACAGAGATAGAGAAAGAGAGATAGACACACACACACACACACACACACACACACACACACACACAGCCAGACAACCAGAGAGCGAAAGAGAGGGAGAGAGAGAGTGACAGACAGGCAGAGACAGACATAAAATCAGAGACAGAAATAGAGTCAGAGAGAGAGAGAAGAGACAGACAGAGATAAAGAGATAGAGAGAGACAGAGACAAAGAGACAGAGAGGGGGGAGACAGACAGACAGACAGAGGCAGAGAGGCAGAGAGAGAGGGAGAGAGATAGAGAGAGAGAAAGAAAAAAAAAATGAAAGAAAGAAAGAAAGGGGCAGAGAGATAGACAAAAGTCAAGATGAGCAGAGACAGACATTGAGACAATTCATGAACTGGTTGGGCCTGAATTCAATGCAGTGCATTAAAACAATATGGCAGTGGCTCTATCCCATATATAGGTACCAATCCAAGAGAGGAGTATGGCCAGTGTTATGACTACATTGATGATATCTAGCCCCCAGGGTAGACTCTGTGTGTGTGGGGGGGGGGGTAGATAAAAGGCGTGCTGGGGTAGTAGTAGGCGCGGTCTTTGATTACCCCGTGACTTGGGTTTCAAAGTGCATGGATGATTGGAGGTTTCATGGAACATTGATGAGCTGTGACACCGTGTGTCGGGGGGGGGGGGGGTAGTGTAGGCTAGTAGTGTAGCAGGGGAGACGAACGCCACAAGGGAACATGGAGGGCATTTTAAAATGATAACAATTGATAACATTCTCAGTCTTACATACTTACAAAGGGTAACAGCATGGTCGTCACGAGGTGCTTACCATCACTCATTGAGACCTTGAAGGTTTTGTCACTCCTTGAGAATAGTTTCACTACACACTATTGTTCCCACTGCGATTTGAAAACTCACAACACTCAATAGGTGACCGTAGAGCACAACTTATCTAACAGTGGGTTAACGATCACAAGATGACCCTACTACCTGCTCCTAAATCACAGTGCGTCCATTACGCGAGGGGCGTCTTATATACTAAGGACTTCAGCCGACCTTGCAATCTTCACCTATAGCACCACCTTTTCTGACTAAGATTTTATATTGTATTCTTATAGTGCAATGGTGTAGTCAATAAGGCCATTTAATTAAATTAACTTGTATTTCAGGATTTATTACTGATATTTTGGACGGCCAATGGTAGAAAAAAAAGTTGGATTTTGGAACCAAAACTTCCCAGCGGCCAAAGGCAAAAAGAATGCCACCCAAAACACCCCCAAAACACACTTTTCAGGCATCTAAATCGATCTTTTGGTAATCAAGTACACTTTTTGGGGTGGTTTGCCTCGGAATAATAGTAATATATACGAAGTAATCCAAACCATCGGTACGTATACCACAAAGCATTCCAACTTTCATGAACATCGGAAATATATCTGTATCCTATAATATACACCACATACACTCTGATAATGTTAAGAACTTCTTCTTCTAATCAAAGAAATGAGGATAACAAAAACAAAAGAAGATATAACTGTGAGTGAAGATGTGGAGACGTACGTCATAGCTGGGTGTGTAGGCGTGATGTTAGAACCCTGTAAAGGCTGCTGGTGCAGGAGTGCATCATGCCCAGTGGTCGTCATAATACACAAATGAAGTGCTAGCAAGTTTGCTTGATTGCCAGCACTTCATTGGAGCATCATGACGACCCTCTCTGAGTGTAGCATCAGCTCACATTAGCGAGTTACTCACTAGGACTGCACTCATGCATCATGAAGACGAAAGGGCATGATGCATTAATGCATCATGAAGACCAAAGGGCATGATGCATTAATGCATCACCTGCCCATGAAGGGTTGAAAGCAGGGACACACAGACAGACTCACAGAGTAGGACTCTATCTTACTGCGTCATATCACCACCAGGGGGAGGGAGGGGGCCGGGACTATATGGAGACGCGCCGTATTAGCTGTGTATTACTACGCGCTTTGTGGGATTCACACGAACAGCGATTAGTGGACACAGGTAGGTGATAAGATTGGAAGGGGGGGCGGGAGTATTAGGGGGAGGGTGTTGGTAGAAACATCATTAGAGATAAACAGGGAGAGATAAGGGCATGGGAGAGAGAGAGAGAGAGAGAGAGAGAGAGAGAGAGAGAGAGAGAGAGAGAGAGAGAGAGAGAGAGAGACAGACAGACAGACAGACAGACAGACAGACAGACAGACAGACAGACAGACAGAGACAGAGTGACAAAAACAGATACAAAGGACAGGGAGAGATAGAACAGACCAAGAGAGACAGAAAGACAGACACAAAGAGATGAAGAGGGGGAGAGACAGAAGACAGACAGAGAATGAGAGAGAGACTGAGGAAGATAAAGAGAGAGTAAGAGGCAGAGATATGAGACAGACAGAGTGAGGCAGAAAAAGAAAGAGTAGGCGTGAGAGAGAGAAAGAGAAAAACAGGCAAGGCCAGAGAAGGGATAGTCAGCCTGTAGTCAATCCCAGGTGAGATAGGGAGTAGTTGGTATTTCAGCACCATGATCTCAGAGGGGTGGTGGTGGGGGGGTATTATTAGGTAGCAGCCACATCTAGCCCCCCCTCCCACACCTTCAGCCCAATTAAGCAACGTTTACCCGATTTCCATGCGGCCTTTAGCCGATTTCCACGCCCGATGAGCTGAATTTTAATATCGCCTCTATGGCTTCTCTCAGAGCGAGGCTGGCAATCACGCAATGCACCATGGGAAGGCCTACAAACAAAGGTCAAAGGTCAGGTGGGAAATAAGAGCAAAGATAAACCCAGCATCTGGTGGAGAGTGTTGGGAGATTGTAGAGTAAAGCTAACATCTGATGGAGATTGCAGTGCTTGTTGCTGATAGCTGGTCATGTAGTGGGAAAGGTAGATAGTCAGAAGTAGGGGGTGCACAAATAGGGAAATTCAAGAAAAAAAGAAAAAAAAAGAGATAAAATAATAATAATAAAAAAAACAAAAACAAAAAAACAACAACAGCACATTCATGAATAGGGGAGTGCAGAAGGAGAGAAAGAGACACAGGCAGAAACAAAGAGGGACAGAAGAAATGAATGGATGAAGAATCAGAAAATTGAGTGATAGAGAGAAAGACATAGAGAGGAGTTGAAGAGCAAGTGAGAGAGACTAAGAGGGGGGGAGAGAGAGAGAGAGAGAGGGAGAGAGAGAGAGAGAGAGAGAGGGACAGAGAGAGAGGGATAGAGAGAGCGAGGCTGAGTGAAACAGATAGACAGGGACAGAGGCAGGCAGAGTCAGACAGAGACAGGGACACCTACTACACCAGACATTGACAGTCATAATAAAGTCTGATCCCCAATGGGACATTAAGACAAATGCCTAAAATTTCATACATACATGAATTCACTAATTCTGACAAGTAGACTCTCCGAGTGTGCAACATGACGACCAATGTGCAAGATGCATTAATGTACTATCTCCCTTATAATAGTTTGTATTTGATTCTGTTGTGTGAGACCTTGCCTTGTCAGTGCTGATTGGCGTCCACATGTCACACAGGTGACAGCGTAATCAGTTTGTGAGAGGAGATTCTGTTTAACCTTTAAGGACCGGTCATGTGCATCATGTCCATTGGTCGTCATAATACAGCCCATTGGTCGTCATGATACATGGATATTGGTCGTCATGATACATGGATATTGGTCGTCATGATACATGGATATTGGTCGTCATGATACATGGATATTGGTCGTCATGATGCATGGATATTGGTCGTCATGATACATGGATATTGGTCGTCATGATACATGGATATTGGTCGTCATGATACATGGATATTGGTCGTCATGATACATGGATATTGGTCATCATGATACATGGATATTGGTCGTCATGATACATGGCCATTGGTCGTCATGATACATGGATATCGGTCGTCATGATGCATGTCCATTGGTCGTCATGATGCATGTCCATGGGTCGTCATGATACATGGATATTGGTCGTCATGATACATGGATATTGGTCGTCATGATGCATGGATATTGGTCGTCATGATGCATAGATATTGGTCGTCATGATACATGTCCATGGGTCGTCATGATACATGGATATTGGTCGTCATGATGCATGGATATTGGTCGTCATGATACATGGATATGGGTCGTCATGATGCATGTCCATGGGTCGTCATGATACATGGATATTGGTCGTCATGATACATGGATATTGGTCGTCATGATACATGGATATTGGTCGTCATGATACATGGATATGGGTCGTCATGATGCATGTCCATGGGTCGTCATGATACATGGATATGGGTCGTCATGATGCATGTCCATGGGTCGTCATGATACATGGATATTGGTCGTCATGATGCATGGATATTGGTCGTCATGATGCATGGATATTGGTCGTCATGATGCATGGATATTGGTCGTCATGATACATGGATATTGGTCGTCATGATGCATGGATATTGGTCGTCATGATACATGGATATTGGTCGTCATGATACATGGATATTGGTCGTCATGATACATGGTCGTCATGATACATGGATATTGGTCGTCATGATACATGGATATTGGTCGTCATGATACATGGTCGTCATGATACATGGATATGGGTCGTCATGATGCATGGATATTGGTCGTCATGATACATGGATATTGGTCGTCATGATACATGGATATTGGTCGTCATGATACATGGTCGTCATGATACATGGATATTGGTCGTCATGATACATGGATATTGGTCGTCATGATACATGGTCGTCATGATACATGGATATGGGTCATCATGATGCATGTCCATGGGTCGTCATGATACATGGATATTGGTCGTCATGATACATGGATATTGGTCGTCATGATACATGGATATTGGTCGTCATGATACATGGATATTGGTCGTCATGATACATGGATATTGGTCGTCATGATACATGGATATTGGTCGTCATGATACATGGATATTGATCGTCATGATACATGGATATTGGTCGTCATGATGCATGTCCATTGGTCGTCATGATGCATGTCCATGGGTCGTCATGGTACATGGATATTGGTCGTCATGATACATGGATATTGGTCGTCATGATACATGGATATTGATCGTCATGATACATGGATATTGGTCGTCATGATACATGGATATTGGTCGTCATGATACATGGATATTGGTCGTCATGATACATGGATATTGGTCGTCATGATACATGGATATTGGTCATCATGATACATGGATATTGGTCGTCATGATACATGGCCATTGGTCGTCATGATACATGGATATTGGTCGTCATGATGCATGTCCATTGGTCGTCATGATGCATGTCCATGGGTCGTCATGATACATGGATATTGGTCGTCATGATACATGGATATTGGTCGTCATGATGCATGGATATTGGTCGTCATGATGCATGGATATTGGTCGTCATGATGCATGGATATTGGTCGTCATGATACATGGATATTGGTCGTCATGATACATGGATATTGGTCGTCATGATACATGGATATTGATCGTCATGATACATGACCATTGGTCGTCATGATGCATGTCCATTGGTCGTCATGATGCATGTCCATGGGTCGTCATGGTACATGGATATTGGTCGTCATGATACATGGATATTAGTCGTCATGATGCATGTCCATGGGTCGTCATGATACATGGATATTGGTCGTCATGATACATGGATATTGGTCATCATGATACATGGATATTGGTCGTCATGATGCATGTCCATGGGTCGTCATGATACATGGATATTGGTCGTCATGATGCATGTCAATTGGTCGTCATGATGCATGTCCATGGGTCGTCATGATACATGGATATTGGTCGTCATGATACATGGACATTGGTCG
This sequence comes from Acholoe squamosa, assembly GCA_949317995.1. NCBI lineage: Eukaryota > Metazoa > Annelida > Polychaeta > Phyllodocida > Polynoidae > Acholoe > Acholoe squamosa. Next base: position 68,353,894 of record OX439048.1, on the reverse strand, counting down.
TCATGATACATGGATATTGGTCGTCATGATACATGTCCATTGGTCGTCATGATACATGGCCATTGGTCGTCATGATACATGGATATTGGTCGTCATGATGCATGTCCATTGGTCGTCATGATACATGTCCATTGGTCGTCATGATACATGGATATTGGTCGTCATGATACATGGATATTGGTCGTCATGATGCATTTATGAAGAGCTGTACGCATGACATTGGAGCATCATGCCGACCCTCTGATATCGAGTGTATTGACCCCGTAGGGTCAGCATGATGCGTGAATGCAGCCCTGGTGAGTTACTTGCCAGGGCTGCATTCACGCATCATGACGACCAATGGGTATAATGGATTATTACATTAGCAGCTGTTAAAGAGTTAAGGCTATAACAGCGGATGAATATAGTATCACTGGTCACCTTAGTGCACAAAGGTTGTAACTGCATTTTACAAGTTTTGCTTGACAGGCAAAAAAAGTGTTCCAGTTACCATAGGACGAAGTGGATATCACAATATGAAACTGGGGGTCTTTAAGAACACGTATAGGCAGAGCTTCAGTATTTCACAGTAGGTAGATACGGGTAAATATATATGGTAAAACAGAAGAAAACTCAATTTTGTCAAAATATCTGTTACAACCTTTTCGCACTAAGGCGATGAACTGGTCTCCTATTATTTCTGTCCTATTTGTGCCTATATATGGGTGCTCAATGGTTTCAGGATGTCACTCATCGCCAAGAAGAACGGCAATAACAACCCCCCCCCCCCAGGAAAAATAACTAAAAAATGGCAAGTCTTCAACTTAAGCAAACTAATGCTACTTTTATATCTAATTAGACCTTATATTATTGTATATTTCAGGTGTGGAAGTAAAGAGGGAGTTTTATAGAGACTGTTACGTACAGTCTGACCACCCCCACCACCATTACCGGCACCCAGAGGGCGCCCCGCTCCCCACCTACCAGAGGCGGGGGTCCCTACAGCTGTGGCAGTTCCTGGTGGCCCTATTGGACGACCCGGCTAACACTCCGTATATAGCATGGACAGGCAGGGGGCTGGAGTTTAAGCTGATTGAACCGGAGGAGGTAAGTGCAAATATTGATGACTTACGCATTAAAAAAAAAAAAAAAAAAAAAAAAATGGATACAGATATTTTTATTGCAGGACATGTTATACAATCACACCGATTAATATGATATAATCCACTATACACAGTGCAACAATCCATCTATGTCCAGCAGCCGGAATAATGCATGAATATAGCCTCAGTGAGATACTCGTAAATGCTACATGCATGCACCGTGTCAACCAGGCTGCTTTATAATGTCCCAGAAGGAGAGCATGATGCTCCAATCAAGTCAGCTTTATCATGTTGTCCATCAGCAGTCTGTAGCGGCATTGAGTGCTGCCCCCTGTCTGACTCCTTTAGAACCACACTGTAAGTGTACCATGTCTGGTTAGGTTCTTAGTCCATGGGCACAGATATGATTGAATATCAATTCTTCACAAAAAAATACATGTCTGAACCCAGTTTACATGGCTAGCCATCTGAGAAAACCAGCTTTAGCTTCAGAATCCTCCAAGATGTAGAGCACCATTAGGGAAAAGCATAGACTTAGTATTGGTGGTAATGCAGATATCCCACTACAGGTGGCAGCACTATACACAGACTATTAGTGAATCCTTCAGTACTCTTGGCATTGCTTATTTCCTCTTAGTTATACTTATCTCGGTGACCCAAAGTGAAAGGTACATAGACAAAGGTGCACGAGAATTGGTCAGCAATGAGGGTTATCACACGAGGTGAAGCCGAGTGTGATAACCCTCATTGCTGACCAATTCAAGTGCTCCTTTGTATTTATCTCAAGTTAATTCAGTCAAATATGTTCAAAATTCCATTCATTTGGCATTAGAAATTATTTTATCATCAATCATTTGAACATTTTGGATGTTTTCCCTTGCAGTGTGATACGGGGAAGGGTTATCACACTGGGGGGTGTGATACAGAGGTTCTTGGTTAAACCTATGGGGCTCTCGTATTCAACTTGAGATAAAATCCTAAAGCATTGTTTCTGTAAAAGAAAAGGATCCCAACACAGGAGGGTATTTCAGAAGTGCTTACTATCAACACAGGAGGGATTTCAGAAGTGCTTACTATCAACACAGGAGGGTATTTCAGAAGTGCTTACTATCAACACAGGAGGGTATTTCAGAAGTGCTTACTATCGACACAGGAGGGTATTTCAGAAGTGCTTACTATCGACACAGGAGGGTATTTCAGAAGTGATTACTATCGACACAGGAGGGTATTTCAGAAGTGCTTACTATCAACACAGGAGGGTATTTCATAAGTGCTTACTATCGACACAGGAGGGTATTTCAGAAGTGATTACTATCAACACAGAAGGGTATTTCAGAAGTGCTTACTATCTGAGGACCTCCAGGGGCAGTGGGTGTAATGTCAACACAAGACCACTTTAGCAACCCAGTTGTCTAGCAAAGTGATTTTGGGTTCCCCAGACATGCTACTGTTTGTGTTAAAAGGTATTCTGTCACGTGCTACATTAAATCATGGTGATGATAAAAGTAGGTCACATGCCATTACTAAAATTTCTCCATTATTCTTTTCAGGTTGCCCGGAGATGGGGTATCCAGAAGAACCGGCCAGCAATGAACTATGACAAACTAAGTCGCTCATTGCGCTATTACTATGAGAAAGGTATCATGCAGAAAGTGGCGGGAGAACGATACGTGTACAAGTTTGTCTGCGACCCGGATGCGCTCTTCACAATGGCCTTCCCTGACAACCATCGGCCGGTGCTGAAAACTGAGGCACCCAAGGACCCGGGCGACATGTACAGGAATAATGTAATGAATGCTGGAGGCGGGGGAGCTGGAGGAGGGGGAGACAACTGTATGAGCCCAATGAAGGATCAGCCATTAGCCTTGACAATCAATACACAAGGTTTGGTCGGAACACCTGGAGCAGGATCAACATCTCCAGTACAGCCCCAAGGTCCTGGTAGCCATGGAGGACCTATGACACCGCCAACACCCGGAGGGTTGGAACCGATTCAACATAACACAAGCGGAGGTGGTGGTATGCCCGGTGGTGGACCACCACATCATCATCAACATCATCCACACCACCCGCATCATAACCCACACTCGCAGCTTCCACCACCACCACCACCACCACAACACCCACTGCCACACCATCCCCCGCCCCCACACCACGCACACCCCCACCCACACACACAGTCACCCCCACATGCACACACACAGGACCATCACATGCTGACCCCGCCCACTGCGCATGTGCACCACCATAACGCCATGCACCCCAACCAATCAGCAGCCTACGACATGACACGCATGTACAACTCAGGTCCTTATATGGAAGGCTGTGTCTACTGACCGCCCTTATATAGAGACCTGTGTGACTTTTATGGAATGCTGTGTATAATACTTCTGTCCTTCTATGGAACACTAAGTGAATTGATTAACTTTTTTGTGGACCTGATATTATGGAAAGTTGTGCATAGTAGTTGGAAAGTTTGCGAAGAGACTTATATATGGAAACATATACGTAGTACACTGAAAGGTTGTGTGCTTGAGTTGTGCACAGGGAGTACATGCTAAAAATTCTGTTAGGTTTCTCATTACCGAGCGTGTTATATGAAACACGTTGGGAAATTTTTCTATAGACCTTTTGGTGAACAATATGATAAGGTGAGCAATTATGGTCATGTTTGATATCAAATTAGAACTTAGAGTGACAGCAACAAAGTTGGCTAGAAATAGATTGTTTCCTCAAAATTTGTCTGTACCTAGTGAATTCATAAGTAGTATATATATTCTGGATTTTTTATCTGGAGACTCGCCCATTCTGCTGATGAAGATTAAACTACTACTGGATACGCATGAAACACCTATATATATATATATATATATATATATATATATATATATATATATATATATATATATATATATATATATATAAGAAGAAGAAGAAGAAATCATCAAAAGAAGCCATCACATTATTTTTCATGGTTTGGTGATGAGAAATAAGAAACTTTTTTTGTGAAGGGCAATCATCATCTCATACATTCTGACAATTTCTCTCCACTCACAATTCCCAAAACTCTACCCTCTTCATGTACACTTACTCATTTTCTGCTCCTCTTCCTTACTCAAAATACTTCACATTTCTCTCTGAACTCTCGGAGATTTCAGCAAGCCGTTCCACTATTTTGAAAATTAAATATGGACATAGCTCTATTTTTCAAATGCAGAAGGGTCATTATTCAAATATGGACACACTATTTTCATTTAACTACATGGGCTGGACAGGTGTCCTATTTCCAATTAAAAGGACAGGGCTAGGCGGAGTTCAAATACATATGCCAAATAATTAAGACAGATCACTACATTGCAAAACAGATGTCCACATTAATTGTTCAAATACAGTGAAACAGCTATCGGACTGGGTTTTTATGAAGTATGTGCTCACTTTAGTACCCATTCTTGATTAGAAAGGACACATCTTTTTAACCTTCATATGATTGCATTCTATATTTCCATGATACGCATAATCTCAATGTTTGACAGGGTGGTAAATCCGCACTGTGGTAAATACACTAGGTGGGTTTCCAATAGTTAGAATATAAAGTTGTACAGAAATACTCTCAGTGGCCACTGCACAGTAAAAAATGTCTTTGAAATAACGATGAAATCCTTGTCCTGAAGTTGCCAAAGATCCATCGTTTTTTTTTTCACATGGATTCCTTATAACACTGTACTGCCACCTGGGGCTTCTGTTAAAAACTACACTGGCTCACTGCAATACAATTACAATGGTTCATTGACGTTTCACGAGAACCCCTGATAGATTCAACAGTCATTTTGTAACCCTTTAAAGGCTGCTGATGCAGGAGTGCATCAAGCCCATTGGTCGTCATGATGCACCAAAGAAGTGCCGAAAGATTCTGCTTGCCAGCACTTCATGGGATCATCATGCCAACCCTACAGGATTGATAAACTCCCAGAGGGTCGTCATGATGCTCCAATGAAGTGCGGGTAAGCAGTCTCGCCAGCACTTCATTGGTGCATCATGACGACCAATGGGCATGATGCGTTAATGCATCAGCAGCCTTTAAAGGGTTAAAGGGCTCACTTTTTTCAAAGACTTACTGTACTAAATGTAAATTCATTAGCAGAATGGAAACACTTGGTGTTAATGATGAAATAGGACTTGTATACATGGGTAATAATACTAAGGAATGAATGACGTATTGCATTCATGTTCTAGTCAATATTACTGATAAACTGGTCACATAAATCAATGCTATTTTCTTATAAAATCTAGTCATTTATGTTGACAATGAAAATGATGATATAAATTTATTGTTATTTTGTTTTGTTCATTTAAGCTATCTTTATATAAATTTGTGTTCATCTGTATAGATATTATTGATTATGAAACTTTGTGCTTTAATTGTATTTATGTCTAGTCATTTTGAGAAAACAAGTTAGATTTTACTAGTTTTGTTAATTGGCATTTATGAACTTTGTGAACATGTATATTTATTGATAATCAAAAGGGAATGGTTTATTTTCAGTATTACCCTAGTTTGTAGATGGTTATGATCATGTTTTAAATGGAGTATGTTAGTGCAATATTATTTACAGTAATCGTTATGATATTAAGTGTTTTGTATTGTTATTTTGCACATGACATACTCATGCTCAGAGTCGTATATAACATTGAAAATTTTGAGTTTACCAACAAAGTTTGTATATATCACAAGGTATACTTCTACCAAATGTAAATTGGGTTTTGTTTCACGTATGCTATAGGAAGATAAAATACCCAATTTCTTCAATTTCCATTATTGTCAAGGAAGAAAAAAAACAACAACAAACAAATAGGTTTATGCTTGTTTAGGTTGTGTACTTTTCCAAGAGGTGCAATACATTGTTACAAGTCAATTACCTTCATATTCCATTGTTTTACAGAAGAAATTTATTATTATAATACTATGTAAAAATCAGTTTGTCCTAAGACAGTGGGTGGTGAAATGTATGGACTTATTATTGTAAATAGTTGATATATATATATATATATATATATATATATATATATATATATATATATATATATATATATATATATATATATTAGATAACAGGGGGAAATACTGTTGTCACGCATTATGATATAACTTATAACGACAAGACTGTTGGTACATCTGTTAATGTAAATTATCTATACAGTAAAATGTACAACTGTAGTGACTGTTTTCACATTGTGTTGCTATGGTGACCACACAAAGGTGACCTAACATGAGGTAATATATACATGGCTGTTAGATTATAGATAGAGGTCACTGAAACTAGGTCATTGTTATCAATGAAACTGGGTCATTGTTATAATGAAACTGGGTAATTTATTGATGAATACACTAGTCTGTTATGAAACAAGGACATGCTCACTATAGGGATGTGCCGTGTTGTTCTATGGCACTGAAATATATACAATAGTATTTTCTTTTCTGAATTGTACTCATTTCTATAGTAGTGTTCAAGACAACAAGTACTGCAATTAAATTATGATCCTTTCTGTTTCATAACAGGATCTACTCTATTGTGAAAAAAATGTGTAAAATGACATTAAATTGTGGGTATTTCACTGCCGTTGGCAGGGCAAATTTTCGCTAATCCGACTGGTTTTCTATACTTTTGCAATATCAAAAATAATTAGGTTACCTAATCTTGACCGACCGACGGCGGTTGAATAGCCGCGTTAGACATGTCTAATGGGTACTGATGTCTGGTTTGTAGCCGGGAAACATAATAAATAATTAATGGGGATTGACCTTACATTCTCTGTCCTTGACATTGATATTGATGTTGATATGACCTTGGGATTTAACCTTAGATTTGGTCTCCTAAAATAAGGTTGCTATAAAATGACCTTGGGCTTTGAATTTAGATTATGTGTCGTTGACATTCACCTTGGTGATGTACAAAAGAGCGTGTGTCTTATTTGAATCTTGGAAAGTGCGGTTTTTACGGATTTGTAACCTACTGAACGTAATGTGAAATAAAAGATTTGTACATATGAATTGTGAACAGAAGTGTTTCTTGTGTTTTTTAGTGTCCTCAATAAAAAGAGAAGATGAAACAGAATGAAAGGAATCAATGTGTCACACTGTGTACAGCTGAGCCTACCCAGCAAATTGTTGTGAGTCCTCGTCAACCTGTGTGAAGTGGCTCACACATGTCGCTAGATGGAACACGACGTCGTTATAGCACAAGATCACAAGGAATAGCAACTACTAATTTAATTGTTCCTCCTGATTCATGCGCTGAGTATATAAACAGCTTCTTTGTAAATATTGGTGAGGACTTAGCAAAAGCTCTACCACCTGGAGAAGGGGCACAAGCAGCCAATGTACCATATGGAAATCCAACCTTGAATACAAACCTCATGTATGATATCTCTTACATTGATATGATTAAAATAATAAAAGGGTTTAACATTAAGAAACCTTCTGCTATAAAGAATTGTAAATCATATATAATCAAAGATGCATTTTTTGCCATTGCGGATGTAATATTGGTATTATATAATCAGTGTCTACGCACTTCGGTATTTCCGACTATCTGGAAAGCTGGGACTGTAATTCCCCTACATAAAAAAGCAAACTCTCTTGATGTAAATGACCTTAGGCCTATAAGCTTACTACAAATACCAGGACAAATTTTGGAAAAGATTGTTTGTAATAGACTCCAGTCTTATATGAAAAACTGTAATTTACTTTGCCCATCACAGCATGGATACAGGGCTGGACACTCCACTCAGTCAGCTATAACGGAACATCTATCCACTATTATTAATAACATTATATTAAACAAACCTTCATATTGTCTATATTAAGACTACAAAAAGGCTTTCGACACTGTCTCACATTCTAAATTACTAGAAAAAATGTCTGCTTTAGGTCTTGACTTTGCTACTTGCAAATTCTTTGAAAATTATCTTAATAACAGAACACAAAATACTATTACAAATGATGTACTGTCCACCTCTAAAAACTTGAAATATGGAGTCCCGCAGGGATCAGACTTAGGTCCTGTGCTTTTCTCAGTCTATATTAACTCCCTCCCCACTGTCGGACCTTTCGAAACCACTTTATATGCTGATGATGCAGTTATAACCGTAAATACTCCACTGGAGATGGAAAATGCCATAAAAGCAGTGTACAACTGGTGTCTACATAATTTACTTACTGTCAATGAAAAGAAAACTAAATGGATGTTATATAATGGCACAAAAAACGAAAATAGTATATTTATGTTAAAAAATTCTGTATTAGAGAGAGTGTAGAATTTCACGTACTTGGGTATAGAACTTGACCCAGAACTAAAATTCATAAATCATAGGACAAAATGTACACAGAATATAAGGCATAAAATTTTCCAACTTGCTAGAATCAGAAAATTTGTTGATAATTCCACTGCTCTGGACATTTTCAAAACTATGATATTACCATCTTTTGACTATTGTGATTTCGTGTGGGATAGGGATTATAGAGGAGAAACAAAAGAATTACAATTACTACAAAATTGGGCATTAAGGGTTGTTTATAAAGTTAAATTGGAAGAAAATCCAACCATGACAACAGAGCAAATTAAAAACGCAAGTAAATGTATGGAACTTGCCGATAGAAGAGATCAACATCTTTTATTCTATGCCTTTTTCCTGTCAAAATGTGAAAACCTGGTCGATAATAGAAACATACCCACTCGTTTTCATCAAGGAAAAAGATTGTTATTGCCACATAGTCTTAAACCTATTGTTATCAGAAGCGCTTTATATAGAGCTTGTGCCAGGTGGAATCAACTAAAAGCAAAATATACAACCATTGAGACCCTCTCTGAGTTTAAGAACTCTATTAAGAAAGACTACCCAGACTGTTTCATGTAATAATTTGTGTGACCATGAAATATTAATTCTCATCCTCATCTCATCTCATCATTAACTGATCGCTAATGTTTTTTTAAATCTTTTGATACGGTATTAATGACATACTGTTGATGTATATTGCAGTTATAGGGCCATTACTGATTAAATTTATATACCATGACTGTCTTAATCAGTGTTGAAATATGAAGGGGGCTTGGTATAATTACCACAATGCGTGGGCACCAGGTTTCAATTGCACTTACTTTGTAAATGTAATTATCCCAATAAACAACTTTTAAAAAAAAAGCAATTGCTATGCCACGTAAGTCTAACACACAGTGGCGAAAGATGACGGAATGAGTTATCACTCAAAAAGGAGTCACCATTGATGACCAATCATAGCGACAGACGACAACAATTTGCCAGGATAGCTGAACAGATAGATTACAACTTATTCTTTATGACATCGAAATTGGCCTAGGCACAAATACATACCTTATGGGTCAAAATATAGACTTTGGGACTTCAGTCTAATCTGAAGGTAGACTGTCTTGGATTTCAAAAACAGGTTTATTCTGCTGTTTGCACCAATTGCCTTACTGTGACTTGAGATGAATATTAAGGAATTACGACTGTGGGATACGAAAAGCTTGCCATTGGCTCATAACCAAGACGCATGTCGCAAGCACCTTTCAGCTACAGCAGTGCAAACCTGTATCTCAAGGTCACATGCACAAACATACTGACGAGTGAGTGAGTGAGTAATAGATGTTTAACGCCATTTCGACAGCTAAGGTCATATTCATGGTGAGAACTACATTACACAATTTCACAAGGGAATGTGTCAGTGCCTGCGCATATGTGCACCACACACATCCTGAGGGGATAGGAAAGAGTAGAAATAGACCCTTTTAAGTGGGCTAGCGAGGCCCGACAAACATACTGACAATGGTGCAGCTGATGCCAGCAAATTTCACACCAGAGAAGCCAAGATGGGAGGTGTCATGGTGAGGACAGTGCGCTATACAGGGTACCCATTATTCCTTTGGACGTGTTTATTACATTAATGAACTGTTATGGTCATTTAATAATGCTATAAATCATGACAGTGCAGAGTTTTTGATCACACACCAACCCAAACATAGTGGACTTCCGGAGGGCAAATTGACTTTTCCTTACCATTGCAGGGGTAGCAAATCGACTTATATTCATGTTGCAGTCTTTGTTTTTGATAACCATTCGATGGGGATCATCAATTCAAATCCATAGGTGTGCTTGGTTAGGCAATACAACCAATACTAAGCTATTTACAGCAATAGTTGTAAGGAATTCAGTATATAACTATTATGTAGTGCCCTGTAAAACTGCTGATACCAGCGGTTTCCGACAGTTGCGCCCCCTGGTGTTATATATGCACCAACTGCCGATGCATACCCAGTATAACAACCTTTCATAAGCAGACTGGTTCTTGAGCTCAGCACATGAATGCTGACATCAGCAACTTTCTTGTCCTGATATTGCACCAAACTTGTTCCTGGCATCTCATGCAGCTTGAAAGTATGATACCTACTTAAATATCACGAGAGATTCCGAGAGATCAGAACTATCATGGCCTTGGACACGCAGTCCTCCCAGCACCCAAGTTCAGGCTTCTAGTACATGCTTGAGCCACCATGGCAGCACTGTCACTTACCACATCATCTGATCATAAGAGGAGGGACACAGTCGGTGCGTTCAGAGTACAGCCGAGGGATCAATGCTAGTTTGTAAGGCCATCCCCTATTGGTCTGTCCCATGTGGGTCAATGTTGATCCTGTAGTGAACTTACTCTGCTCCCAGGTGTAGTAAATAACTTGTACCTAGCCAGACCTGGCTGGGGTGGAAGGGGGAGGAGGGAACCAGCTGAAGTGGGGTAGTTAGCATTCAAGGTCACCCCTACCCATAATGCAATAGATATCGTTAGAAAACTGCTGCCCGAACGCCCCGAGTCAAAGCACATCTAGTGGTGAATAGCTAAACTACAATGGACAAGCCCCATTGACCCAACACTTACATATACCACAGCATCCTCTAATAAACTACTCAATTTACACACGTCTATTAATTCATTGTTGTAGTTACAACGAATAGTGTTTCAGCAATCTACCTGATAGAATTTTGAGACATGCGGATGCAGGACAATATACAGATCCAACTGAATCATTTGGCATTTGGTTTTCTAACTTGCCAAAATTAGTCAATTTGGAGTAGATTCTCTAATCTTGTTAGTGAAGGTTTATTATATATTTTCCCAGGAATGGATAGTCTGGTTTGCCCTGATTGAGATACTAGGGGAGACCCTGAGGAGACACTATGCTTATGCCTGACAAGTATAGTTCCATTAGACGAGATTTGTATAGTTTATGCAAGTTATCCCCATAATAGGTAGGCTAGCCAGATGCCTAACCATCACTTCTATATCTGGTGCAGTGCTAAATACCTCAACATCACACATGCCCTAGCCTGTCCCAGATGGATGTATACCACATCATATCAGTAGTAAAGGAGGGGTCTATATCTTTATGACAGTGTAAATTTGAAATTGTTTCACCCATACAAAATTCCTATTTAGATTGTGAAAAGATTGCTGACACTCACATGCGTTTTGGGAGAGGGGTGTGTTTTTACTGGTATTTGCAAAAAATTTATGTTCATGAGACATTGGTTGTGCCATAGAACTATAGCATTGTTAGCTGACTTGGGTATTAATGGCATAAGTATACAGTAGGGGTCAGCACCTCCTTACCCATGATCCAGGTAAGACTGCTGATAGCTTTGATTTGACTTTGACAGGGATGATTGATCTGGAAATACTTTTTAAAAAATCATAATAAACCAAACAAGATAGGAATAAACGGATTGCAGATACGGATTGTACTAGATTTCGTCTATGAGGTCCACCCTAGATTAATGTCCGACCTATAAGCAGGTGAATTATAGTAATGTTCCATAGAATGGTAAAGGTGAACGATGACTAGTTTGAGCCGACCGTTTCTTCACGAGCCCATTTCGCACGAGGCCGAAAGGCGAGTGCGGAGCGGGCAGGACGCGCGAATGAAGAAACAGGAGGCTTACACTAATCAGCGCTCATCTTTACATTTATTTCAAGGTGTTTCCAGCCATAGATGTTCAATTTCTTACAAAATGAACCCAAATTAACCTGTCGTCAATGCGAAAATGCTGACTGCCGCCATCTTGGTTGTTTATGTTTTACTGAGGTTACACATGCGCGGTGGGCATATGACATCATTGTGCAGAATTGGCGCGGGTTATTCAACGCAGGGGTACAATACGCGGTCTCAGTGCTTTCTCTATGGTGCATAGATATTCACCTTGACATATAATATAATATGTCCTCACCTATATGGCGCATATTAACTTGAGGGAAATGTTATCAGTTACAGCAAGGTGTCATGCTAGTGTACAAGGACTGCCTTATTCTGAGGTAGCAGGTTGTCCCATCGGTGTCGCCATAGCTTGTTACCAACGAATTCTACTGATAAGACCTATCAGATGGTTACCAGTTGGCCCCCGAGAGGGCCGCAGTGAATCGTTGGGTATATCTCATTGGTTAATTATTAATCGTGCTAAGTCTGTATAGGTATCATGGTATGTCAACAGTTCACATAGAGTACGGGCTCTCTGCCACCATTAACTCACCATCAACAGAGAATGCAACTGTGAAATGACAGCTCTTAAAAGGGCTTTTGTATCATTATCACAAAACCATGCATTTTATAGGGCATTGCTTATGCTTGAGGATAGTTGTCCTCCTAGGAACCCACAAGGGGGGACAGAAAGACCTTTTATATGAAACATGGCACTCCCCCCCCCCCCATCCCCTAAAGCAGTATAGGGGAATCATGCAGGTCCAGGGGGTTCTAGCTATAAAAGGGTTTTTGAATTTTCATAATTTATTGAGGAGAACCACAGTTGTAGCATTCCTTTTTCTTTGCCCAGCTTGACATAACTTAGAGTTCATGCAGACTTGTTTTGAACATTCAAAGATTTGCAATTTCAGCATGTTTACTCTTGAAGTTACCACCACCTGGTGTCGGATGGCTGCACTAATACCATTACCTAAACTCTGCGGTTACCTATGTTACTGCCTGGGCATTACTAGGCATCTCACAGGATTCTAAAGCTTAGTTGGGTGACTCAGCTAGAGAATTGTGTTTCCCAGATAAGTAACAATCATAGAATCATGCGGAGGTTTACTGTGCTATTGTTACTGAGGAATGAACCGGCTGCTCACAGCCTAATGCAAACTGGCCCCACCTCGACCACCTCCGTGAGTTGTTGCTGGCTTAGAGGGATTTTGAGATAAAGTAGTTCTACTATAGCAATAATATGTAGGCTGGTGCCATGCTTAGTCTATGATGTCACAATAGACTGAATGCATCAGTTTAAGTATGGAGACAGTTACAATATACAGTTTTGATTGTAACCATAAGGTGTAGACTCATATATAATGACTGACAACTCAGCAGCCATATTCATGGCCCGAACAGAACAGAAATATGCAGTACAGTGGGAATTATTTGCATTGTATGTATTAAGACTAATGGAAATAAACAAGCAAGATGTGTGTTGAATTCATATTTAGCATTGGAAGATAGTTATTACTTTATTCAGCACAATTGTGAATAGTCATATCTGCATGACTTAGTGACGGAATGCATGGTGAGTGGCTACAATGTGGTTCAACACAGGGTTGTTGCTGATGTCGTCGCTGGCGTTGTTGCAGTAGCTGGGGATATCAAAGACGCTCCTGTCCTTGATACCTGAGGTGGCATCAGAGTAGATCTGTCCCTGCAGCAAGTCTACGTTGTTAAACCTACCCCTCAGGTGCAGCATGGTCTGAAGAAAAACGAAAAATTAGATAAAGAGATGAGTTAATTCTTAAAGGGCCACTTGGCCAATTGGTCTTCATGATGCACCAATGAAGTGCTGGAGAGACTGCTGGCCAGCACTGTTTGGTGCATCATGCCGACTCTCTGGGAGTTTGTGTATCAACCCCATAGGGTCAGCATGATGCAAGAATGCAGCCCTGGTGAGTCACTCATCAGGGCTGCATTAATGCATCATGACGACCAATGGGCATGATGCATTAATGTATCAGCGGCCCTCAAAGGGTTAATTTAACCAAGGATGACCTCTGTAGCCATGCAATTTTGGACCTGTCCACCAGTAAACATGACAATGAATTTTAATTCATTAGACACCTTTACTTTAGAGGTCCATGAATACCTTTGGATATTGTTGAAGCATCCTTTGTGACCTGAAAGTTGAAGGGCCATCATAATGCAGCTGTTTTAAACAGTCGGTGAATTATTCAGCATTACTCTGTTGGTGTTCTATTTACAGGTATCCACATATACTATCCTACTGACTATTTGTAGATTTTATCTATCCTAATTCAGTAATGTCTTTCACTCTGTTGGTTCTAAGATCTTTGATTTTCTAAACCAAGTCTGTTTGCTAACTAGTTTAAATTACTAAAAAGCTTGAGCTGGTTAGTCACTCATTGGTGCATCACGCTGTTCTTCTTGCTGGCATGCACCCATCAGTTACTCATTAATGCATCATGCTGTTCTACATATGGCATGATGCACCCATCAGTTACTCATTAATGCGTCATGCTGTTCTACATATGGCATGATGCACCCATCAGTTACTCATTAATGCGTCATGCTGTTCTACATATGGCATGATGCACCCATCAGTTACTCATTAATGCGTCATGCTGTTCTACATATGGCATGATGCACTACATTGTTACTCATTAATGCATCATGTGGTTATACTTACTGGCATGATGCATTACGTTGTTACTCATTAATGCGTCATGTGGTTATACTTACTGGCATGATGCATTACGTTGTTACTCATTAATGCATCATGTGGTTATACTTACTGGCATGATGCATTACGTTGTTACTCATTAATGCATCATGTGGTTATACTTACTGGCATGATGCATTACGTTGTTACTCATTAATGCGTCATGTGGTTATACTTACTGGCATGCACTCATCAGACTGGTACTGCTTCAAGTACATTACTGGTGATGCGACATCAATTTCAAAGGCATTCATTTCCATGGTCTGCTTGTTCCAGCCCATCTTACGACGTCCAAGGAACCTCACTTTGTTCTCAGCCTGTGTGTCAGCATGCATGGTGGCGAGGGGTGTGACAATGCACCATTTCTGGTCGGGGCTGTAGATGTACATCTTCTTGGCGGCATAGTCCTGGACACTGTTGTACTTCTCAATCTTAACGCTACCATCCTCCTGATCCTCGCTGACCTCCTCTAGGACTGCGAACCTGTAAATTACACATAGAAATTACGGAAAAATGTTTTTTGTGAAAAATAAACGCCAGCTAATTTTCTTGTCATTCACCAATGTTAAGGGGGAGATAACCATAGCAGTGCTGGCTGGTCCATATGAAAATTTCACCAAAGAATACCAAAAAGCAAAGCAATTATCCTTGTCCTGCCCTTACTATATCAACTTAGGTCATGGAAGCTGAAGTATGAACCATTTTATTTTCTTTTCTAGTGTGTAGCTGTTATACTGTGAATTACCTGATCCTGAATGCAGAGTTAATGATAATGCACTTTGCAGAAAAGACTTACTTGAGACTATTTTCAACAATGCTTTTTAACTTACAAAAGTTCTGCTGATGATTTTCAAAAAATTGAAAAAAAAGCGATAACAACAGACTAACCAACAAAAAAAGTCAGGACTATAACTTTGAACAGCACTGGATACCTTCATAATTGGAATATCAACAAGAGAACAAAAAAGAAACGTAAAGGAATTAAAATCAATTTTACTCCTCAATCACCCAATTGTGACAATTGACGTTTTTACATTTCATAATGCAGTTGAAAAGAAAAGGCTGCAAAAGAACACTCCTGTTCCTTTAGAAAGCACATAAAATCCTCCTAACTTGAAAAAGGAAAATATTGGGTCAAACTGATAACTGTAAATAGTCTAAGCACTTGTGTGTCAGAAAGTGCAGGGAAATGTGTTATTCTGGATGACGGTATAATTCTACCTTTAATAGTCTGATGGTTTGGGCCAAAAACACAATCTTCTCCAAAATAACCAGGATATAAACATAGATCATACTTTCTTTGGTGACTACTTTATTGGCGCTCATTTCCCATAACTAGGCTCATATTTGAACGAATTGTCAGTTTTATACCCTATTTCTTACTTTTGCAGTGCATGCCAAAACTTTATCCATTGGAAATACACTGTTAAATGTCTGTGGCAAGGTTTATTGGACCTCCTTTCCAAGCATGTATACACTAGTGATAACAATAAATGGTCCATAAATGTCTAAATATTGTGTTATTACATTTGAACAAAATTTGAAAAATGAAAAAAAAAAAAATCAGACCATGCCAAAAAACTAAAATGGTACAAATGACACATACTTGCTGTTTTTTAAGTCCATGTGGAAGGTTCCCTCAGCCATGACACCAAAACTGAAGCCAATACCCTGCATGGCAGTGGTTAAGGACAGCTTAGACTCCCACGTTTCGGGAAAGTTGCAGCCATTCTGCTGGGTGGTTGGGGCAGCGAGGGTGAGCCCTAGGCATAGGGCAAGGCACAGCCGCTTCATGGTGTGTTGTTGTTAGTTAGTCGGTAAGTGACGAGTGAGGGACATTGCGGCTTTATAAAGCACACGCTAGTAGAGATCCAAGCCTTTATCTATGTCAGGGCCTTATCAGGGAATCCAGATAAACACAAGGCAACATGAGAATTAGTCACCACTGTGGATTATCACAAGAGGTGGAGTCGAGTGTGACATCCTTCATTGGTCACCAATTCAATTACCATAAAACCCCACCTATAAGTCGACCCTGTCTATAAGTCGACCCTGTCTATAAGTCGACCCCGTCTATAAGTCGACCCTGTCTATAAGTCGACCCCGTCTATAAGTCGACCCCGTCTATAAGTCAACCCCATCTATAAGTCAACCCCACCTATAAGTCAAACCCATCTATAAGTCGACCCCACCTATAAGTCGACCCCACCTATAAGTCAACCCCACCTATAAGTCAACCCCACCTATAAGTCGACCTACCTATAAGTCAAACCCATCTATAAGTCGACCCCACCTATAAGTCGACCCCACCTATAAGTCAACCCCACCTATAAGTCAAACCCACCTATAAGTCAAACCCACCTATAAGTCAACCCCATCTATAAGTCAACCCAACCTATAAGTCAAACCCATCTATAAGTCGACCCCATCTATAAGTCAACCCCACCTATAAGTCAACCCTACCTATAAGTCAAACCCATCTATAAGTCGACCCCATCTATAAGTCGGCCCCATCTATAAGTCAAACCCACCTATAAGTCGACCCCATCTATAAGTCAACCCCACCTATAAGTCAAACCCATCTATAAGTCGACCCCATCTATAAGTCAACCCCACCTATGAGTCAACCCCATCTATAAGTCGACCCCATCTATAAGTCAACCCCACCTATAAGTCAACCCCATCTATAAGTCAACCCCACCTACAAGTCAACCCCACCTATAAGTCAACCCCATCTATAAGTCGACCCCATCTATAAGTCAACCCCACCTATAAGTCGACCCCATCTATAAGTCAACCCCACCTATAAGTCAACCCCACCTATAAGTCAACCCAATCTATAAGTCATCCCCACCTATAAGTCGACCCCATCTATAAGTCGACCCCATCTATAAGTCGACCTACCTATAAGTCAACCCCACCTATAAGTCGACCTCACCTATAAGTCAACCCCACCTATAAGTGGACCCCAACTATAAGTCAACCCCATCTATAAGTCGACCCCATCTATAAGTCAACCCCACCTATAAGTTTAACCACCTATAAGTCGTCCCCATCTATAAGTCAACCCCACCTATAAGTCGACCCCATCTATAAGTTAACCCCATCTATAAGTCGACCCCATCTATAAGTCAACCCCATCTATAAGTCAAACCCATCTATAAGTCGACCCCATCTATAAGTCAACCCCATCTATAAGTCGTCCCCACCTATAAGTCAACCCCACCTATAAGTCAACCCCATCTATAAGTCAACCCCATCTATAAGTCGTCCCCATCTATAAGTCAACCCCATCTATAAGTCAAACCCATCTATAAGTCGACCCCATCTATAAGTCAACCCCATCTATAAGTCGTCCCCACCTATAAGTCAACCCCACCTATAAGTCAACCCCATCTATAAGTCAACCCCATCTATAAGTCAACCCCATCTATAAGTCAACCCCATCTATAAGTCAACCCCATCTATAAGTCAACCCCATCTATAAGTCAACCCCATCTATAAGTCGACCCCATCTATAAGTCAACCCCATCTATAAGTCGACCCCATCTATAAGTCAACCCCATCTATAAGTCGTCCCCACCTATAAGTCGACCCCATCTATAAGTCGACCTACCTATAAATCGACCCCACCTATAAGTCGACCTAATCTATAAGTCAACCCCATCTATAAGTCGTCCCCACCTATAAGTCGACCCCATTTATAAGTCAACCCCATCTATAAGTCGTCCTACCTATAAGTCGACCCCACCTATAAGTCGACCCTATCTATAAGTCGACCCTATCTATAAGTCAACCCCATCTATAAGTCGTCCTACCTATAAGTCGACCCCACCTACAAGTCGACCCACCTATAAGTCGACCTCATCTATAAGTCAACCTCATCTATAAGTCGACCTACCTATAAGTCGTCCCCACCTATAAGTCGACCCAATCTATAAGTTGTCCTACCTATAAGTGAACCTCACCTATAAGTCGACCCCATCTATAAGTCCACCCCACCTATAAGTCGACCTCATCTATAAGTCAACCCCATCTATAAGTCAACCCCACCTATAAGTCAACCCCACCTATAAATCGACCCCATCTATAAGTCAACCCCATCTATAAGTCGTCCCCATCTATAAGTCAACCCCACCTACAAGTCAACCCCACCTATAAGTCAACCCCATCTATAAGTCGACCCCATCTATAAGTCAACCCCACCTATAAGTCGACCCCATCTATAAGTCAACCCCACCTATAAGTCAACCCCACCTATAAGTCAACCCCACCTATAAGTCAACCCCACCTATAAGTCAACCCCATCTATAAGTCAACCCCATCTATAAGTCAACCCGACCTATAAGTCAACCCCACCTATAAGTCAACCCCACCTATAAGTCAACCCCATCTATAAGTCAACCCCATCTATAAGTCGTCCCCACCTATAAGTCAACCCCATCTATAAGTCAACCCCACCTATAAGTCGACCCCATCTATAAGTCAACCCCACCTATAAGTCGACCCCATCTATAAGTCGACCTACCTATAAGTCAACCCCACCTATAAGTCGACCTACCTATAAGTGAACCTCACCTATAAGTCGACCCCATCTATAAGTCGTCCCCATCTATAAGTCGACCCCATCTATAAGTCGTCCTCATCTATAAGTCAACCCCATCTATAAGTCGACCTCATCTATAAGTCAACCCCATCTATAAGTCAACCCCACCTATAAGTCAACCCCACCTATAAATCGACCCCATCTATAAGTCGACCCCACCTATAAGTCAACCCCATCTATAAGTCAACCCAACCTATAAGTCAACCCCATCTATAAGTCAACCCCATCTATAAGTCAACCCCATCTATAAGTCAACCCAACCTATAAGTCGACCTCATCTATAAGTCAACCCCATCTATAAGTCAACCCAACCTATAAGTCAACCCCACCTATAAGTCAACCCCACCTATAAGTCAACCTACCTATAAGTCGACCCCATCTATAAGTCGACCTACCTATAAGTCGACCCCACCTATAAGTCGACCTCATCTATAAGTCAACCCCATCTATAAGTCGTCCCCACCTATAAGTCAACCCCATCTATAAGTCAACCCCACCTATAAGTCGACCTACCTATAAGTCGACCCCATCTATAAGTCGACCTACCTATAAGTCGACCCCACCTATAAGTCGACCTCATCTATAAGTCAACCCCATCTATAAGTCGTCCCCACCTATAAGTCGACCCCATCTATAAGTCAACCCCACCTATAAGTCGTCCCCACCTATAAGTCGACCCCATCTATAAGTCGACCTACCTATAAGTCGACCCCACCTATAAGTCGACCCCATCTATAAGTCAACCCCACCTATAAGTCGTCCCCACCTATAAGTCGACCCCATCTATAAGTCGACCTACCTATAAGTCGTCCCCACCTATAAGTCAACCCCATCTATAAGTCAACCCCATCTATAAGTCAACCCAACCTATAAGTCAACCCCACTTATACGTCGACCTACCTATAAGTCAACCCCATCTTTAAGTCAACCCCATCTATAAGTCAACCCAACCTGTAAGTCAACCCCATCTATAAGTCAACCCCATCTATAAGTCAACCCAACCTACAAGTCGACCTCATCTATAAGTCAACCCCATCTATAAGTCAACCCAACCTATAAGTCAACCCCACCTATAAGTCAACCCCACCTATCAGTCAACCCCACCTATAAGTCAACCCAACCTATAAGTCAACCCCACCTATAAGTCAACCCCATCTATAAGTCAACCCAACCTATAAGTCAACCCCACCTATAAGTCGACCTACCTATAAGTCAACCCCATCTATAAGTCAACCCCATCTATAAGTCAACCCAACCTATAAGTCAACCCCATCTATAAGTCAACCCCATCTATAAGTCAACCCAACCTATAAGTCAACCCCATCTATAAGTCAACCCCATCTATAAGTCAACCCCACCTATAAGTCAACCCAACCTATAAGTCGACCTCATCTATAAGTCAACCTCATCTATAAGTCAACCCCATCTATAAGTCAACCCAACCTATAAGTCAACCCCACCTATAAGTCAACCCAACCTATAAGTCGACCCCATTTATAAGTCAACCCCATCTATAAGTCAACCCAACCTATAAGTCCACCCCATCTATAAGTCAACCCCACCTATAAGTCGACCCCATCTATAAGTCAACCCCATCTATAAGTCAACCCCATCTATAAGTCAACCCAACCTATAAGTCGACCCCATCTATAAGTCAACCCCACCTATAAGTCAACCCCACCTATAAGTCAACCCCATCTATAAGTCGTCCCCACCTATAAGTCGACCCAATCTATAAGTCGACCTACCTATAAGTCGACCCCATCTATAAGTCAACCCCATCTATAAGTCAACCCCACCTATAAGTCAACCCCATCTATAAGTCGACCCCACCTATAAGTCAACCCCATCTATAAGTCGACCCCATCTATAAGTCAACCCACCTATAAGTCAAACCACCTATAAGTCGACCCCCCAACTTTCAATTACAATTTGAACTATACAAAAAAAGAATAATGCAAAAAAGCAAAACCCTATCTATATGTCGACCCCCAAACTGGGGGCATTAAAAACCCCTAGGGCCCCTATTTTGTCTGTTAAACTAAAAAAATGTGACAGAAATTTAGACACTTTTCAAACTAGTTTTTGATAAAAACCAGCCTAAAAGTCGACCCCCTCTTGGAGTAAAAAAATTGACTTATATGGTAAATAATAATTTAGTCTGATATGATCAAATCTCATTGATTAAATCAGGATCACATGCGTGGTTTTACGTAATATAAACTAGATCTTTACAATGAGCTCCACATGGGTTTTGAACAAAAAGTTACATAAGTGCCACAATCCATCCATTCACATAAGCTGCACGCTGGTTTTGGGGGACATCCAATAATTCACCATAAGTCTGATATTTCTCATAACCTGTGGCTCATACAGGGGATTTATGGTAGTTATTTTTACACATGTGACTGTTTTTGATCACCTTATCAGTGTGTTTGTAATGATTGTGTTAATCATTTAAGTGTCACTGATGCCGGAGTGCATCAGTGACCATTGGTCGTCATGATGCATCGCAGTAGGGCTTGCGAGCAGTCTCTCTAGCACTACATTGGTGGATCATCCTGACCCTCCTGGAGTATACGTATCAACACAATAAGGTCAGCATGATGCTCCAATGAAGTGCTGGCGAGCAGTCTTGCCAGCACTTCATTGGTGCATCATGACGACCAATGGGCATGATGCACTACTGCATCAGCGGCCTTTAAAGGGTAAAAAGGATAAAAGATAAGAATAAAGATGCAGAGTCTATGAGGTAACAGACACACCAGGTGGTCTTAGTAACTTGGTCACCCCCCACCCCCCACAGTGGGCACATAGAAGTGAATGACCTGGGATAGTCTTCATTTTCATGGATCCTACCAAAAAGGGGTTGGAAAAATGTATATGACGGTTGTTCAGTTCTGTATTTATTCCCTGTTATATTGGTAAAGAAATGCTTATATCCAATGAGAGTAGCATGTAAGTATAATCATGTGACCAACAGTGGCGATCAAGACGTGTGAAGTCTACGGGGAGTTGTTATTCACATGAAATAAAAAACATTGTACAATCAACAGTGAACCACTGTAATTATAAAGCAGTGAACAAGTGTAGTTTTTACAAGAAGTCACAGGTGGCAGTGCAGTGGTACAAGGAATCCCTGCTGAGATAATGACGAACCTCTCGCCACTTTGGGACGAGGACTCCATCGTCATGTAATCATACTCTAGTTAACATTGTTGGTGAATGAGGAAGACATTGCCCCTCAGCGCAAGAAGGCTGTAACTCACATTCTAGCAAAATTGAGTTTTCTTCTGTTTTAACATCTATTAACCCATATATCCACCTGCCATGAAGGCACTGAGGTTCCGTATATGTGCCTACAGGCCCAAGGGCATTATCATTGGATCAACTACACACCATATTAATTGAAACAGCTCTTTAGCCTGTCCAGAAAATTTTGTGCACTAAAAGGCGTCCACATATAGGCGAGGTTTTATGTTATTTTGGTATGCACAATGTTGTACAGTGCTGTTGATACACAAGGATATGATAAATCATGATAACATTGTCTTATATAACCTAGCTAAAAAGACAAAGAACACCTGTTACAGTGAGCTCTAGAGAAAGCAGTTGTTAGAAAACAACGGTGTGACCCATCCCAGCAAAATGAGGAACAAGTTGTAAGTGGGCAAGAGCTTTCCTAGTTCAAATAGAAGTGAATGTAAATATGACAAATTAGACTGTATTTTAGAATATTTTCTGATAATAAGATTGAAATGGCTATAGGATGCATCCCATTTTCCAAGTAGAGTCAACCCATATTGAACACAATATTGAACAATATTGAACCACAGTTGTATACAACAACACTTATTTGAGACCCCAGGGCTTAAACAGTGTTAAACGGGCCCTTACATCATAAGCTCTATGCACCCTTTTCTATATGTAATAGAGGGAAAGCTTATAAAGTGATATTTAGTTGCCTACACAAATGAAAGGTTTCACTTCCATTGCTATTCATCGCACTCTGTTGGATAAGAAGCAGCCTGAGAATCTGACAGAACATACCTTTATATCTGAACATGTGACTTAATCCTAATTCCAAAAGAAATTGGTCACATACATGAAATTAGGTGTTACTGTTTATTTACTCATTAGAGAGTCATAAAGCACACCCCTGTGGGGTGTTTCAGAAGCAGGTAATGTTTACAACCGGTCATAAGGAGATATGATAGCAGTTTTAATAGTGATTGTAGGCTTATAACTGCATGTGTTTCTAAAGCATTACCATTACCTTACTGTGTCTATAACTATATATCTGGTGAGAGATGATAATGGTTGCAATTGTAAGTTTAGAATCTAACAGTTTTAGAAAGAGATATTTAATGTTCATTATCATGTCCGGCTTCTAAAACACCCCACTGGCCAGTCCAATTAGGGTTCCGCCCTTGCCACACTAAAAATATGTGTTTAAACAAAGTGTTTTTCCCAAAAAGGTGTTTCACAAAATGTTACAAGAAAGTGTTTAAAAACTGAACACAGTTTTGGTGTTCATGTATATGATACAAGCGGCACTTTATACATAAGGTAATATAGGAAACAATCAAACCCCGAGCCATCTCGAAAAACTAAATAGTTGTATCTGGATGAGGTAAAAACATACACAATTTTTCTTTGCCAACTCGTGCCAGGTACTTTTTTTGCTGAAAAAAGATGAAATCGGATGACGTCTCCTCCCTCACAGAGATAAAAAAAAACTTGATTTTTCCCCAACCCCCCTCCTATCTAGCATCCCCAGTAGCTAAAAAGGATCACTCCCTTTACGAATATAAGCATCCAGTTCATTATTCTTCACACCTGCCACTAAATTTACATAATAATGACATCGCACCCTGCTTACTGACCTCTATGTACCCTGGACGTTATTTTAACACTTAAAAGACGGCTGATGCAGGAGGGCATCATGCCCATTGGTCGTCATGATGCACCAATGAAGCGCTGGCGAGCAGTCTCACCAGCACTTCATTGGAGCACTATGCCGAACCTACGGGGTCGGTACATGTACTCCCGGAGTGTCTGCATGATGCTCCAATGAAGTGCTGGTGAGTAGTCTAGCCAGCACTTCAATGGTGCATCATGACGACCAATAGGCATGATGCACTCCTGCATCAGCGGCACTTAAAGGGTTAAGAGTACAACATGCAGGAAGATAAGGGCAGACAGATTGCTTTAGGGAGTGAGTGAGTAATAGATGTTTAACGCCATTTCGACAGCTATGGTCATATTCATGGAGAGGACTTCATTACACAATTTCTCAGAGGAATGTGTCAGTGCCCGCACATATGTGCACCACACACATCTGAGGGGATAGTAAGGAGGAGAAATAGACCCTTTTAAATGGGCTGGGGAAGCCTGGTTGTCTTAGGGAACAGATAAAGAGATGAAAAGTAAAGAAAATATACAGTCCTTTTAAAACAATACCACATGCAAATTCCTAAAGAAACATCCTTCCCACTCCAAAAAAAAAAAACCAGCAAATATATTGAAGTTAATTTGATTTAAGTTTGAATTAGGAGAATTTCTGTACTGAGGCCTCTACTAGGGAATAGGTAAGAGTTCCTTGATAGTGCTGTGAAGTGAAACATACACAGTTAGAGTTGTTGGCCTTACAATGGTGACTATATATAAAGCTGCACAGACCCTCTCCCATCACTAACCACTAAAACACCATGAAGCTGCTGTGCCTCGTTCTGTGTCTCGGGCTCTCCCTGGCTGCCCCAACCACCCAGCAGAATGGCTGCAACTTCCCCGAAACGTGGGAGTCTAAGTTGTCCATTACCACCGCCATGCAGGGTATCGGCTTCAGTTTTGGTGTCATGGGTGAGGGAACTCTCTCTGTCGACTCAAAGAACAGCAAGTAGGTCACATTCTTACTAATGCAGTAGCCAGTTTGAGTGCCAGGTCTTTGCATGATTGCTGGTCCAAAATATGCGCCATTGTTTTAAAATTGAAATTTGCACTATGATCTATGTCTTTAAAAAGCTCAGGTCTCGTATAAGCACTGCGGATGGAGTTGTTTTGAAAAATATAATCCCTGTTAACTGTTCAATCTACCAGGGAAGCTAATAAAATTAAACCACTGACATTGAAATGCACTGAACCAGTGTAGTTTTTACAAGAAGCCCCAGGTGGCAGTACCGTGGTACACAAATGATCAAGGAATCTATATGAAAATAATGGCGGATCTGAGGCAACCTTTGGATTTCTTTTTTTGACTCGCTCATTGCATCAATGAACTGTTATGTTCATTTTAGTGAAGCTATAGAGCAGACCAAGTTTTATTAGATTTTTCAACAACAAAATAAGGAACAGCAACTACAAAACACAAAACATGACAATAGTCAATTTGTACAAGATCAACAACATTGGAGAGTTCAGGAGCTGGTCGACTGATCATAGTAACATACACACATGCATTTTTGTTATAAGATAGTATAAGATATAATGTACTGGTATAGTAGCTAAGGTTTACATAACATTTGACATTCATGTTAGTGTATTAGGCAGTAACATAATGGTAATTAGGATTCAACACAATTATCTGGGTTTATAATGTAATCAACAACCCATTGAAGTTTCTCTCAAACTTTACTTCATCAATGATCTTTCTACTACAGACATGTCATATATAAGGCAAGATAATGCTTACTTTCCTGATAATCTGGTTACTATAGTCTTGACCTGAACTGCAGTAATGTCTTTATGCCCTATTTCTTTCATAGATAAAGGTGGTTTACAGGAGGCAAAAAGGAGTAATTGTCTATAGGGCTTAGTATTGAGGTCCCGTGGGTCAGCCATTTCTTGATCTGGCACCTAGCGAGATAAGCACTGGAAACAGCCACATGGTAGGTACCAGGTGTTACATAATGTACCAAAAAAAAATCTGCAGTGAATGGAAGGTATTATTTGATTGGTTGATAATGTATCCCGGGTGAAGCCTATTCTGACGTAGCGGGATACATTATTGACCAATGAGAAAATTTAGTGCAGACTTTAGGGTGCATTACATAACACCTGATACCCATCATGCTGGCTGTTATCAGTCCTTATCTCACAAGGTCCCAGGGGTCAGCCCATAAAGGAATCCACTAACCGGGAATAATGCTTGTGTTTGATACAGGGTCGCCATCAAGCAGATAGTCAGCAGAGACAGTACAGATGGAAGTGTTAAGCTCGAGAAGATCGACAACGTCCAGGACTATGCTGCCAAGAAGATGTACATCTTTGACAGAGTCAACGGATGGTGCTTTGTGACACCAATTACACCTCCAGGCCAGGGCGAGGACAAAGTGAGGTTCCTTGGACGTCGTAAGATGGGCTGGAACAAGCAGACCATGGAAATGAATGTTTTTGAAGTCGACGTCGCATCACCAAAGATGTATATGAAACAGTACCAGTCTGATGAGTGCATGCCAGTAAGTATAACAGGGTGATGCAACAGGTGTGCCAGAAGCCATGTCGACAATTCAATTTTGACTTTTTAGAGGGTTTAAGGGTCATACCCTAAGGCAAATTACGAAAATTGTGACAATTATGAAATCTTTCCGACTATTTTAGGTCAATTCTGCCCTCCCCCTGCCCTGGGATTGGAGGTGGCAATGCCCCCTATTTCCAACACCCTTGCAATAAAGTAATGAGTCGAAAATTGTTGCTATATGTTGAGCACAAAGAATAATCCATGCTAGGCCTTCACATATATGTGTTATTTATACCAACTCAACTCTTACCCTTTCAGGGCCGCTGATGCATTAACGCATCATGACCATTGGTCGTCATGATGCACCTATGAAGTGCTGGTAAGACTGCTCACCAGCACTTCATTGGAGCATCATGCCCACCCTCTGGAATTTATATATATGCTCCCAGAGGGTCAGCATGATGCACTCCTGCATCAGCGGCTTTTAAAAGGCTAAAACACAAATTATCTTTCCCTCAGACTATGCTGCATCTGAGGGGTAACTTCAATGGCGTCAACCTGCTGCAGGGACAGACCTACTCTGATACCACCACAGGTATCAAGGACAGGAGTGTCTTTGACATCCCCAGCTCCTGTAATGAAGCCAGCGATGACATTGGTAATGACCCAGTGTTGAACCACGTTGTAGCCACTCACCTCGCACTCCGCCGTTAAATCATATGACTAAAGTTACTTTGTGCTCAATAAATAAAAAAAGGCAAAGGGAATTGGTGTGAGTGTTATTTATTTCATGTTCTTTGGTTAAAACCTTCAAAGGTTTGCTTTCTTGAATTTAAAGGCTAATTCATGGCAAGCATAGGTGTTATCCAGGTATAGAATATGCAAATAAAACTAGAAATCATGCTCTGGATTCTACATGGCTTATCATATACATAAGCAAATGTCCACGACCATGGAATATTTCTGCATCGTATTCCCTGAAGTGGCATTGGTTGTATCCCACGATGCCTTTATTTTTAAAGTGTTTTATTTGGTCTAGAAGAACAATAACAGAGAAATTGTCCCTCACCTAGTGACCTTGCGTTAAGGTCTCATTAAATGTCATGCAGCTGTATCAATTTACATATAAAGTGACAATATATAGGAATGACGACCTCCAGTTGATAATATTCATATTAGGCTATTCAGTAACCTAAATTCAAAGACACAACTTTAAGCAACTCAGGTTGGGGGGGATGAGATAAGATGAAATATGAATATTGAATAAAAAGCCCATAGCATTTTCAGATTATGACTGAAACATGCAGCGTAATCTTTACTAATACTAGATTTAAAAGTGTAGTATAGTGTATACCTGGGCTTGAGTTGGTTCCACCTTTCGATGGCTCTATATAAAGTATTATACCACGATTTCTTGGTTACTCAGTGCTTTTTGGTGGATATTCCCATCCACATATCTGTCGATATTGCACACCCTGTAGGCTGTAACATCAATTTTGTAAGGTGTGCGGTTATCCATGGAAAACCTGCACCCGGTGCGGGTTTTCCATGGATAACCCGCACGCCTCTCATGTCCTTACATGTCACATGTTACATGTTAAAACCTGCAGAATATTTCATTGCCATGGTAGGGGTCGAACCTGCAATCTCAGGTCCTTAGTCCAACTTCCTATGCAGTGCGCCACAGGGACTGACGAGAAATGCTCGATTCGAATCATGTCTGGATATGATACAAAGGCCGGAAAGGCGACGACTGCGGGCTGTCCGCTACCATAACCACAGGACACATTCAAACTTAGACAAGCCAAGACAGCCGCTGAAGGAGGAGACGCGGTGGTCTAGTGGTTAGTGCATTGCGCTCAGTCCTTCGAGTCCCGGTCTGGGCCAATTTTTTTTTCGCCGTGTGCGCTGTCACTGTCCCCTGCCGGGCGACAAGGTGTATTATACAACAAACATAACTGTGAGAAGCTTCTTTTTTCACCGTGTGCGCTGTAGCTGTCTGCTGCCGGGCGACGAGGTGTATGTATCTATTGTACACAAACATAACCGCGAGACGCATTCAAAGCAAGCCAAGCCGAGACCGGGGCTGTCGCTGTCTGCTGTTGGGCGCCGAGGTGTATGTACGGATCGTGTACACACAATGGCTGGCATCGAGTCCCGGGGAGGGGGAATAATTTTTGTTTTCAACTTGAATTTATTGGTATTCTATTGATTATTTATTGGTTTCGTGGAATAAAATAAGTAGTCAATGAATAATTCATGACTCGTGTGTGTAAGCAAAGGCTAATTACACTCGGACTGTGGCCTCGTGTTATTATCCTTCACTAACACACACTCGTCATGAATTATTCATTGATTACTTGTTCACTATGTATTACAATTGGTTTCAGTGACCCTTGATGGTATCTGGTATAGGCCATGGGCTGAGAAAGCCCACCATGCACCCCCCCACCACTCAGTGAAACTGGTATTTTTTTGTTTCTTTGGGTCCTCTGAAAAAGATTCAAGATGTTAACATTAATTATCTTGGGATGCACTACCGGTTTTTGCTCATTATTCATGTGTAGGATCAGACCACTTTTGGGTCAATTTTGGTACCATGTTATTCAAGGGGTATGCTCAATCCCTAAGCTCCAATACTACCTTATTTTGTCTGGATCCTAAAGCTTTTGGCCACTTGGAAAGAGGACATAATAACCTTTTCATTAAGCCCTAATATGTGTTTTAAGCTCAGATTTGAGTGTACCAGAGGGTCAAGAAGATGGGAGATTGAAATTACAAAGTTCATTTTTTACTGAAAATTTTCAATACACTCCAGATACAGGCATGAAACTTATGCTTATCCCCCATCTAACCACAGTATGTAATATGATTCTTGTAGGCTAAACCTTTTTGAGTAATATGAGACATTTTGCAGCGTTCCTTGATGAATATACCCCATGTTATTGCTTTGGACGCGAGGAAACTACCTTGAGACAATACAATGCTGTTCTATTTCAATAGATGCCCTCTTTATGTAAATGGATGTTTTTGCATGCTAAATCTTTTTCAATTGGTCTTATTGTTTTGTT
This sequence comes from Acholoe squamosa, assembly GCA_949317995.1. Taxonomy (NCBI): domain Eukaryota; kingdom Metazoa; phylum Annelida; class Polychaeta; order Phyllodocida; family Polynoidae; genus Acholoe; species Acholoe squamosa. The sequence goes on along the minus strand of OX439048.1, from coordinate 68,323,900 downwards.
AAAAAGGGTGCTGAATAAGAATAAGGATGTTTCTACAGCCGAAATTCAAAATGGCCAACAATAGATACAAATGTCTCCCTGCATTACATAGATATGCATTCTAGAAAGTATCTGGTGGGTCCTACCCCCTATATAATATGTGGGATGCCCAGCCTGTTGTGAATGTATATTGAATGCACTGCCTAATGCAGTCCATATCTCACTTATATCTCACTTAAGCCTGGGGGTCAATTCGAAAGATTCTGCCATTGCTACCCCTGTGATGGTAGCATAGGCACATCTTATAAGACCTATAAGTCGACCCACCTATAAGTCGACCCCATCTATAAGTCGACCCAACCTATAAGTCGACCCCACCTATAAGTCGACCCCATCTATAAGTCAACCCCACCTATAAGTCAACCCCACCTATAAGTCTGTTTCTAATCGAATCTGCATTATGCAGGTTCAGGACTAACCTGTTTCTTAGTGAATGGTGTGTACTAAGAACTTAATACCCTTGTTTATCTTCAAATTTCTCTTACTTTCTTATCAAAATATATAATTTTGATGTCACAATAGGTAGCAAAGGTCTATGATTTACATACACATTTTTACAGAATTAAAATCGGAATATTTTCTGAGAAATGGCTATATTTACAATATTCCCCCCAGTCTTGTTATAATAAAATTGATTTGCTAATTTTTTGTTTGATTTGCTAATAAATGTGAAAAATAAAAAAATAGATAAATGCCTACAAACTGACCTTTTCATTTTAGCTATGTGTTGTTTAATAAGGGTGTAAATGTATCATTTAATGTAAATATTTATACCAAATTTATACCAAATGGTGGAGTGGTTTCACCATCCAACCTTTGACCCCAATATAGTATGCACAGGTAGGTGTCATAGTCCAGTGACCAGGGCTCTGATTGGCGCATAAACCTGTAGAGGTGAGTGTCATGGTCCAGTGCACACACAAGGGTACTAAGATGCGAGTATACCCTAAGACTGTGCATGCTATCAGAATGTTAGCACAGACTAAAATCAGACTGTTGTACTATGATCCTGGTGTGTCCCAACAAGATATTCCAGTCCCCTAACTGATTATGTTATGTTTCATTGTAGTACCACCCCACCCATCTGCGGTCAGCGTATCCGATACGGTGACTGAGCACTCGTGGTCAGCCTATTGGATAGGCTGACATTCCTGTCACTGGTCACCCATCCTGTATACAACCAATAGGGACATTATTATTAGGGTTTAGGGATGTTCCTCTAGTTTTATTAGAAGAGTGGGATGTTATCATGGTTTGAATAAGCCATGATTTCTTCTTTTCAAACCATGATAACATCCCTCTCTTCTTATAGAACTAGAGGAACAGCCCTTAACCCTAATGATACTGTCCCCATTGGTTGTATACAGGGTTTTCTTTTCAATTTGGAATAGAATATAATTTTGCCCCGCAGGGCTATAGGTTTGAAATTGTTCCTCAAAAGGAATAGAAAAGAAGGTTGCCCCACAGGGCTATTAATTCAAAATTGTTCCTTACAAGGAATAGAAAAAAAGGTTGCCCCACAGGGCTATTAATTCAGAATTGTTCCTTATGTAGGGGCCGGCATCATTGTATATATATTAGTGCGGTTCATCCGAGACGTGTTCGTGTGGTGCTCGTTCCTTCTATGCCACCTAGGTGTCGCTTTGCGATACCCGGCTGGTACAAGAGGGGGCAGCACCATGCCTCGTGTCCAGCTTCTACTAAGGAGCTGGGCGAGCCGCAGAAGGGGACTGGACGTAGTCCGGGTCAAGACGTTCAACTATAAGCAGGTGAGAAGTGAATAAAGTCCTACCCGAGAGGTAGGGGTATCCAGGGCTTTGCGCAACCCGAATCACTCGTGTTGTGTTGGTATCTCTAGTGATAAGCAAGCCAACGAGCCACCCAACATATAAGTCGATAGGAACCATTACACTGGTGCCGTGACCAGATGGTTTGGGGGTGGAGCGCGGCCACATTGGCCGAAAGCCTCTGGAAACCCGATGCGGACCCCTCCAGCCCTGGGCTAGAGGGATTCGAAGAGGATGGCTCCACATCCCAGCATCTGTTGTTAGACTGGAAACCGGGTCAACAACATATGTTCAACCCGGAGGGTGTCCAGACTGTCTTCTCGACACCTGGTCTAACAGACGGTGCCACCAGAAATGAAGATGGCATTGTTAAGTTGTATCCGGGCACCCCTCAAATGGTAGCCCCGGATACAGGACTGTTTAGGGGGGTACTAAGACCCCCAACCTTGAACTTGAGCAATTGGTCCTAAGTTATAACTAGCAGATGCCAGCTAGGACCTATTATACCAGCAGGGTCGGCTAGCAACTTGGGTACCCCAATAGCCCAGAGCCCTATACAGCGTACCGCGACCCCACCGGGAGCGATACCAGAGGGGTCAACCGGGGTAGCCCCACTAATGACGTCATCGGATCATGATAGCGATGATAGTAAAGCCGTAAAGGATCCAGAGGTTCCTACTGAAACCCCAAAGACTAGGCCCCGGGATGCCAAACCGAGGAGCTCGGAAAGGCACTACCTAGGCCTATCTCTGGACGAAGGCTTGTCTGACTCCATGTTTAACCCTGGAGGCAGTCGCAAGTAGATATACGGACGTCGGATGGGCCCCGGGTATAAAACTACTTCGGCCTATTTGAAAGCCAAAGAGCAGGTAGAGCTACAGGCTAAGAGGCAGCATGAACAATTCATGGCAGCCCAAGCGAAGATAGAGGAGGAGACAAAATCTCGGATCGGCAAACTCCGTTCCATTGAACAGGAGGCGATTCTAAAGGAATCTGACCTCAAATATCGCTTATCTTCCGTAGCCCATCGATTGGAGCGAAAGGAGAAAGACAAGGAAGAAAAGAATAAAAGATTGGCTGAGCTGGAGCTCGAGGAAGCCAATAGACTCAGAGCAATCGAAAAGGCTAGAGCCGAGGAGGTTGCTAAGGCCCGGGACGTAAACAGATTACAATTCGAGTTGCATGCCATGGAGGAAAAGTTAAAGAAACTTCAGCTCCGTAAAGCAGAGACAGAAGCCAAGTTAATCTCGGAACAAGCCGAGATCCGGAGGGAGACCAATGAATATCAGTGGTCTCAAAAGGAAAAAGGTGAAAAGTATCGTCTGTTGAAGGATACTTTTAAGTGGGAGGCAATAGCCGCCCAAGAAGAGCGTAACCGAGCTGTAGCAGATAATGAGAAGATTCGATCCGAGATCTTGTCAGAGAATGCACAGCTAAGGGAGGAGCAGCGAAACCTTACTACGGACGTTGCTACCCTCACATTAAATAAGTCTCCTATGGAGAGTTATTTACAGGAACAGGAGCAAACGAATGCTCCTCCGGCGAGTAAGGATTTAAACCCGAACTCGATGTTTGTTAAACAAGGAGACCCAGTCTCCTGTTCAACACCTAAGCATCCGCAGTACAATCCTTTTGTCAATGACAATGCAACGCGGAATGTAGATCAAGGGGGAGTTTACATTAGAACCCAAGATAAGCACGGCCGAACTAGTAGAGTCCGGATAAGTGAGGTTCCGATAGTCCACAACTTAGACCCGGACTACGTACCTCGGGATGCCTCCGACACTAGCGCGGAAACTAGTGGTTTCCACATACACGTGGATCAGACAGAAGATGTCGGATTGGGAGCTGGTAATTACAACAACCAACAAACTCCACCAAACGGTGGTAGTCAACCAAACCATACGGGCCAGCCGTCCGGTGGCGTTCGCCAGGGTGGCACCAACCACACTGGTGCTCAGGGTGGGGACGGTACTTCGGGTAACGCAGGTAGCGATGGTGCCTCGGGTACTGGCCCTAACCAAGGGGATGGTGGCTATACGAACTACAGTGGTACACAGTGGACGTATAGCCAACCACCACCACCGCCTCCACCAAGCAATACAACCTTTGGTGGAATGGGAGTCAATCGAACCTTGAATGAAACCAAGGCGATTGAATGGAGTAAACAACAATGCACTAGATTGATGTATGCTCACAATTCAGCCCGAAGGGTAGCCGTGATTCCTAAAGAATACGACGGTACTCGACCATGGAAAGAATGGTTTGAAGATTTCATCGATGTGATGAACTGCAATGGCAGTAGAGCAATGGCGGACCCGGTATGGTCTCGTAGGAAATTTTGAGCAGTTAGTTGAATCTGCTAGCGGACTATTGTGTAACATGGTCAAGGAGGACCCAATGGTCCGCTTTAAAAAACGTACACAGAAGCCAAATGAAGCTTTCAGAGCATACGGTATGGAACTGCATGCCCTGCTGAGTAAGGCCAGACCCGGTACAGAAAACCAGGACTGGTATATGGATGATTTGATTACACAATTCGTCAAGGGTCTGAGAGACCGAGACGAGCAAATTGCTGCTAGAGATGCCTGGAAGGAAGGCATAACGTTGCACGGCATATTTAATGGTATAGATATGGCCGTGAAGAAGCGAGCCATGCTAGCTGGAGACATCCCGAATGCCACGGGCTCGGCTCCACTAGCATCGGTAGTCCAGCGATCGGAGGTAGATAATATCTCGGATGATTTCGAATTGATTGACATGGAGCAGGAGGATGGCACCTTTTGCTTGATGCAGCTTAGGAAAAACACTTCAGGTAGGAAGTACATTCCCAGGAAGGCGTTTAGTAAACCGAGGGATTCTAAACCGTCATCTGAGGTCAGGAGTGACCGCGTAGGCCGCGTCTCGCATGTCAAGTCGAATGTTAGTTCGGATCTAGTCCCCCTAGTCCGCTGTATCCTCCGGGATACAGAACACGCACCGAGTGCATGGCCCATGTGGACGTGGAGACCGGTGTCGTGTACACCTCCTGGGGGACCTACATCCCCATGCATCCCTCTATGTTCGGATGTGGTCCGCTCGCGGAGACACCCGGCATGCCCGATGCCATACCAGATGACTTCAAGACTCTGGTCATGGACTCGTGCACCGACGAGTTGGCAGAAACCATGCCAGTTTCTTGGCTCCGCAACTACCAACGGTTGGCGGAGGAGATGGCGGTCAACGAGAGCTTGGCCCGAGCTGTGCTGCTTTCCGAAGGCATTACCCGGAAGGCCGCGCAGTTAAGAGAGTCTGAATCCGACATGGATACAGACTCCACCGTCACACAGTCGTCGGTGGAATCCGGACGGGTCAAGCGATTGAGCCGTAAGGCAGCACCAAAGGGTCCTCTCACCGAGAGCGACCTGGAGGTGGAAGACATCCGCATTGCCATCGAGAGGTCCACGACCGAGCAGGAGCCGGGCGCCAACATACCGGAGGTGGCTGGTGAGATCTCGGAAGAGGACATCTCACGGCAACAGGCTGCTGTTGAGGCCAGGCGAGCTGAGCTGGCTAAACAGCAGAAGGAGCTAACCGCTACCCGTCGGGCCCACCGGAAACAACTGGCCCAAAGTAAGGCGAAGGCCGCCTCCGACTCTGACTCCCCGGTCAGCGGCAGGAGGAGCCCTCGTTCAAAGGACAAGGATCCGCGTTAGTCGGATTCTAGTCCCGAAGTGCCGGCGCAGCCATCCAAGGTCGTGCACCGCAAGAAAAAGAACGGAGCGAAAGCGTCTCCGGCGGAGCCCGCGCCCCCCACCAAGCCGAGGGGTAAGGGCGACCCGAAGACGCCCGCCTCCAGGACCCCAACAACCACAGTAGCCACCTTGGCTACTGCAGCATCCTCTGCTAGCACCAGTGGGACGAGCGCCAAAACCTCTACCAAGGCTTCGACTGGTACTACTACCACCAGCCGAGCCGGCTGTAAAGGGGAGGGCATCTACACGAACAGTGAGGGAAGCGCAAGCGACCCAGAGCTGCCCGAGTCAGCCAAATCTGATTTGGAGTCTGTGACGACGTGGGAAGAAATGACCAAGGACGTTCCCAAAGACGAGAATCAGAAGTGGATGTGGAAGAATGCAGCCAAGGGGTTCGCGGACTGTGCTTACGACACGGTCCACTACATGTGCCCGGGCGCCGTCAATAAGGATGGTGATAGTGATGACGAGGAGTGGATGAAGTCCGGCCCCTCGGATACGCCAGTAGGTAAATTCTACCTCATTTGGATTGACCAGCTCAAATCCAAATTGGGGTCGATTTACAATTATGAGGCCCGGACGAAAGTTCAGTGGGCTATGACCCAATGGGGACCAACCGGCAACCGCCGAAAGTGCACATTCGAGTCGTGCCAGCTTGCCCTCACTGGAGAGAAGATGTTTGAGACGAAGCCTTGCTTCGCTCGACATATCGTGGAGCATCATATGCACCACAAGCCACTTCTTCAGTGTGTAGTCGGAGACCGTCCGAGCAAACTCTGTGACGGCTCGTTTTCTACCAACCGGCGTTGGGACATGGCTTTGCATCTGCAGAAAGCCCATGGCACCGGCCTGGAAAAGACGAGGAAACGGGCCGTAAAGTGCTTCAACGAGCTCCTGGCTAACTGGGCTTCGTTGAGCGTAAAGGACGTTAAGGAACAGGCATTCGAAACCGGATTCTGTTCATGGAGGAGTGGCAACCTCTTGGCCTACTTCCAAATTAACTTCTCGCTAACCAAGTTCGGGATGCCCACCGAGGTACACCTGAAGGTGAAGAAGTGGAGAGGGGACGACAAGCGGGAAAAGGGCAAGGCCCGCTCGAAGGGTCCTAATGGAGGCACGGCTACCGGTGCTTCCAAAAGGACCCGCGCAGACCGATCCGTAAGCCCTTCGGGTAACAAGGATCAGCCCAGACCAGCCAACCCAGCTGATCGTCGCCAGTCGGGACAGCAAGTCTCGGCTTTCGATATGCCTGGCAACCAGACCCGTAGGGTGGTTAGCCAGGCGGCCACTCCAGCCACCCCAGCACCAACACCCACTGCACCCGAGGAGCACCCCCCGAGTGAAGCCACTGGCAGTCCGGATGACTGGAGCACATACTTTGCTGCCCCATCCGGATATGGATCTTGGTGGGCTGGTGAGGGGTCATCCGGCAAGCGCCCCACGTATAGTGAATACGCGGCGAAGTTCCCTGCAATGGGACCAGCGGGACCCAAATCTCAGGTCCTAACCTCCTTGGGCCGGTCTAAACCCCGGGGTAGGGGCCGTGGTGGCATGGAGTCCACCCGAGCTCCCCCTGGCGGCGGCCGAGGCCGAGGAGGTGCGACAGTTGAGGGTCCCTCGGTCCCTCCAGCAGGCTCTTCATCTGTCACTGTGGAGGCCGCCGCGCCCCCACCGGTTATAGTTCCACCAACGGCCCCTCGGGTGCCCGTTATGGAACTCATTGCAGGTACGCTGTCAGGTCTTCAGGATCCGAACACGTTTGTGCTCCGGTTGTACCACCCGAACCCGAGGCAGTTGAGAGTCTGTCCGAGGGGATGGGCGCGCTGAGCTTGCGTAGCGAGTCTCTCAGCGAAACCCCAGCGCTGCTCTCTGGGAGCAGTTGCAGCAGCTCGGCTCCGGCTGCCCAAGCGGAGTCGGCTGAGAAGATGGACACTGATCCCGAGGATCTTTAAGTGTCCATCTGAAGGAGCCTGTGGTACCCGAGGGTAAAGGCATTTACCATGCCAGAGGTTCTTATCCTTATGCTGGACTCGCCGATCTGGAACCATACCTGCAGCGAAGGTGGACGCTACCCGAAACACTAAAAGGATTACCACACCAAACCGGGGCTCCATCTTCCCATCTTCATCAGGGCAAATCACAACAGCAACGTGGCTTGCCACCACACATATGTCGCCGGGTGGAGCTGCAGACACCAGTTGTTCCAGATTCGCCGGAAGTTCGGTATTTTGTAAGGGCGATCCTACTACCCTGGTAGGACGTCTATATCCATCAGTATTAAAATTTTGTGTAAAACTATTTTTATATACTTCATTATATTTTTGTAATCAAACTAAACAAAATTTTTCTCGGGTTATTCACCCCACCTCGGGTCGGTTCCTTACTGTTGTAAATTAATGTTAATACCATATCATTCAAATCCATCACTTCTATCACGTCTTTAAACTATAATAACACTGTAACATTGTTACCATTTATCACCTTAGGTCGATGGTGCATAAGGCACCACTTCCTAATTGTTATTATTAGTTACTTCGGGTTATATGCGACGATGCCTTATTATGTAAAAAGTATTTATAATGCCCCTTTAATGTTGTATATTCTATACGAACACTTGTGTATAGACTTACCTATGTATATATAACTTATTATTGTATAAAGTTAACAATAGGTATTTGTTAAATACACCCAACCCTAGGTATAGTCTAGTGGGGGTGGTGTAGGGGCCGGCATCGTTGTATATATATTAGTGCGGTTCATCCGAGAGACGTGTTCGTGTGGTGCTTGTTCCTTCTATGCCAACTAGGTGTCGCTTTGCGATACCCAGCTGGTAGAAGAGGGGGCAGCACCATGCCTCGCGTCCAGCTTCTACTAAGGAGCCAGATGAGCCGCAGAAGGGGACTGGACGTAGTCCAGTCAAGACATTCAACTATAAGCAGCTGAGAAAGTCCTACCCGAGAGGTAGGGGTATCCGGGGCTTTGCACTGGTGGGGAAACCGAGTTGGTCCTGACCCGTGTGAGGGGGGACTAAGAGAACTCGGTACCTGGGCTGGTATGACACGAATGACGATTCAATTTGCTAGTACTGGGGAGACTTGGAAAGAGGTGGCCGGTATGCGACTCAGTACTAGTCCCGGGTATCTGGTACCTATAGTGTACTGAACCCTATATTGAATCTGGTAGGGAGGAGTGTAGGGGCCAGCTCTGCCGTAAGGCCAGCAGCCCCGTTTCTGGAGATCCCAGCCCCCAGGAGCTGGCATCCGGTGGTAGCTCCCCCCTACGTGTGTGTCATACCAATCCAGGTGTAGGTGCCTGGAACGGTATAATACAGATACGCTTCGACCCTGGCAGTACTGTGTACTGGTAGGTCAACTGGGAAGTCAGGAGTGCCTCACACTGCTTGATAAAGCCCAAACCGATCTGGTTGGGAGGAATGCTTGGTGTTGGTTGGCCATGGTTGAAGCTGGTTGGGAGGAGTGTAGGGGCCAGCTCTGGCTGTAAGTCCTTGGCGGTAGGCCATCTGCCCCGTTCCGGTTGCACCAGCCCTCAGGGGCTGGTCAGCTGGTATAAGCTGCCCCCCTTGTGTATTATACCAATCCAGATGTAGGTGGAAGGTAGAGAATGTCAGACGGGGAAGTAGCTCAGCGGTAGAGCTTCCGCCTGCAGGTTGGAGGGTCCCGGGTTCGACTCCCGGTTTCTCCAGGACGTTTTCCGCCGACCTCTACACTTACAAGGAATAAAATAGAAGGTTTCAAAAGCATAGCCCTGCGGGGCAACCTTCTATTCTGTCCTATATTAGTAGCCCTGCAGGGCAAGCTTCTTTTATATAGTATAGAATTCTATTTTATATATAGGAATAGGATAGAAGCTTATATAGGAGAAGTGCACCTCCAGCCTTTATATATTACACCCAGAGAACAAGTCACAGAAAGGGTGTTCAAGGTAATGGGTGGTGCAATACAGGGCTATTAATTCAGAATTGTTCCTTACAAGGAATAAAATAGAAGGTTGCCCCGCAGGGCTATTAATTCAAAATTGTTCCTTATAAGGAATAGAAAAGAAATTGTTATCCTGCGGGGCAAAATTCTATTCTTTTCCCTAAAAGTATCTGTTTCAAAAGCATAGCCCTGTGGGGCAACCTTCTATTCTGTCCTATATTAGTAGCCCTGCAGGGCAAGCTTCTTTTCTATACCTGGAATATAGTATTGTATAGTATAGGCTATTTATTCAAAATTGTTCCTTAGAAGGAATAGAAAATAAAGGTTGCCCTGCAGGGCTATTAGTTCAAAATTGTTCTTTACAAGGAAAAGAAAAGATGGTTGCCCCACAGGGCTATTAGTTCAAAATTGTTCTTTAGAAGGAAAAGAAAAGATGGTTGCCCCACAGGGCTATTAGTTCAAAATTTTTCTTTACAAGGAATAGAAAAGAAGGTTGCCCTGCAGGGCTATTAATTCAAAATTGTTCTTTACAAGGAAAAGAAAAGATGGTTGCCCCACAGGGCTATTAGTTCAAAATTGTTCTTTAGAAGGAAAAGAAAAGATTGTTGCCCCACAGGGCTATTAGTTCAAAATAGTTCCTTACAAGGAAAAGAAAAGAAGGTTGCCCCACAGGGCTATTAATTCAAAATTGTTCTTTACAAGGAAAAGAAAAGATGGTTGCCCCACAGGGCTATTAGTTCAAAATTGTTCTTTACAAGGAATAGAAAAGAAGGTTGCCCTGCAGGGCTATTAATTCAAAATTGTTCTTTACAAGGAAAAGAAAAGATGGTTGCCCCACAGGGCTATTAGTTCAAAATTGTTCCTTACAAGGAATAGAAAAGAAGGTTGCCCTGCAGGGCTATTAATTCAAAATTGTTCTTTACAATGAAAAGAAAAGATGGTTGCCCCACAGGGCTATTAGTTCAAAATTGTTCCTTACAAGGAATAGAAAAGAAGGTTGCCCTGCAGGGCTATTAATTCAAAATTGTTCCTTACAAGGAATAGAAAAGAAGGTTGCCCCGTAGGGCTATTAATTCAAAATTGTTCCTTATAAGGAATAGAACAGAAGGTTGCCCCGCAGGGCTATTAATTCAAAAAATTGTTCCTTACAAGGAATAAAAAAGAAGGTTGCCCCGCAGGGCTAATAATTCAAAATTGTTCCATACAAGGATTAGAAAAAAAGGTTTCCCCGCAGAGCTATTAATTCAGAATTATTCCTTACAAGGAATAGAATAGAAGGTTGCCCCGCAGGTCTATTAATTCAAAATTGTTCCTTACAAGGAATAGAAAAGAAATTGTTATCCTGCGGGGCAAAATTCTATTCTTTTCCCTAAAAGTAGCAATTTCAAAAGCATAGCCCTGTGGGGCAACCTTCTATTCTGTCCTTTATTTGTAGCCCTGCAGGGCAAGCTTCTTTTCTATACCTGGAATATAGTATAGAATTCTATTTTATATATAGGAATAGGATAGAAGCATATATAGGAGAAATGCACCTCCAGCCTTTATATACTACACCCAGAGAACAAGTCACAGAAAGGGTGTTCAAGCTAGGTAATGGGTGGTGGAAAACTATTTGATAGGGCTATTTGATACTATTTGATAGGGCTATTAAATCAAAAATGTTCCTTACAAGGAATAGAAAAGAAGGTTGCTCCACAGGGTTATTAATTCAAAAAATTGTTCCTTACAAGGAATAGAATAGAAGGTTGCCCCGCAGGGCTAACAATTCAAAATTGTTCCTTACAAAGAATAGACAAGAAGGTTGCCCCGCAGGGCTATTAATTAAAAAAATTGTTCCTTACAAGGAATAGAATAGAAGGTTGCCCCGCAGGGCTAACAATTCAAAATTGTTCCTTACAAAGAATAGACAAGAAGGTTGCCCCGCAGGGCTATTAATTCAAAATTGTTCCTTATAAGGAATAGAAAAGAAATTGTTATCCTGCGGGGCAAAATTCTATTCTTTTCCCTAAAAGTAGCAATTTCAAAAGCATAGCCCTGTGGGGCAACCTTCTAATCTGTCCTATATTAGTAGCCCTGCAGGGAAAGCTTCTTTTCTATACCTGGAATATAGTATTGTATAGTATATGCTATTAATTCAAAACTGTTCCTTACAAGGAAAAGAAAAGAAGGTTGCCCTGCAGGGCTATTAGTTCAAAATTGTTCCTTACAAGGAATAGAAAAGAAGGTTGCCCTGCAGGGCTATTTATTCAAAATTCTTCCTTACAAGGAATAAAATAGAAGGTTGCCCCGCAGGGCTATTAATTCAAAATTGTTCCTTATAAGGAATAGAAAAGAAGTGGGAATGTGGGGATATGTCAGTGGACTATTCTATGTATTATAATTATCAACGACATATTCAAACCAAGCTGACCAAGCTTCCCCCTGTATAACCCAAGGTTCACCTATTTTTAACCTGACAGGGTGAGTGACTCATTCCCCCCGGTCTGACTCACTCACCCCCGTCTTCCCCCAGTGAGCACCCCCAGGACATGATATCGTATGCTATTATTAGCCTCATCTGCCGAGATGACTGACTCCTGAGAGCAGCTCCCTCCCTCCCAATCCGGAATGGACTGGATCCAACCAGATAGGGGCAGAGCTGCTCATTCCCCAGGCTGAGTCACTGAGCACCTCCAGAAATAGCATATGACGTACACTGAGTGGGACTCCCTTTATAAACAGGCAGATCCCCACTCAGGACATCTTATTCTTCTCCAACCTAGACCCTACGACACTCATGTGCCTTGGCCCCAGGTTATGGCTTGGTCAGACTGGCGAGTACTATAATGTGTACCGTATTGATTACTCTCAACCCCAGGATACCCGTTCAGGAAATCGTAGGAAATGCCGCAGGAGCGTGAACCCTCGTGTATCCCCGTTTCTGTGTGTAGTGCCAGGTACTCTCTCACCGCTTCCTTTTTGGCAAAGTTGGGCACGTAGGCGTCGTTCGGCACCTTCTGGTCATTCACTATCACTTGAATCGAGTTGACATTGCAATGTTTCAGTTCGAACGAGTTCTTGGCGTAACTCCCGTAGAAGGCGTCGTGGTCCAGGAAACAAATCATCATGGACTTGGGCAGTTGACCTGTGTTGGAGTGCGTGTAGGTATGATCTCTGTTACCTGCAGGGATGGCATAGCTCATCACCTCCACGCTGTTGACTGGGTAGTTGAAGGGACCCTGTTCTATCACAGCCTTTTCATGCGTTTCCACAGCATCAGCTACCAGTGCGCGACGCACATAGAGCTTAGCTTTGTGAATCTTGAGTTTGTATGCTGTGTCGCCGTCGCTCATCAGATAGAAACTAGGCAAAGTTTGTTTCAGAGTCAGATTGATTTCCGTCTCTCCAGCTATGAACTTTGGTTGATGAGCCAGGTCAAAGTGGAGTCTCGCCATCAGCGGAAAGCGCCCGTTGGAGATAAGTTCTTTGCATGCCATGAACCCCGGGTTCTCGTCGGATAAGGTGACGAATTTACCAGCCGCGTCTTGGTGCCAGCCTTGCATGCTCATGATGCTGGCCTTCACCCCTTTGTCGTAGTTGAGTAAACCTTCCAGGTAAGCTCTGTAGGGGAATATATGGACAGAACCCAAGCACTAAGAAGTTTTCACCTCCAAGCGGGTCTTTCGACGAACTGAGCGCTGGTCACCGTGAAAACGGGTGGCATGGGAAATATGTTCGGGTTGAATGTTCGCACCTTTGTTGTTTGCTCCATTTTCAGAACCAAGTTTTGCGCAAGCAGACTCCTCATTCTCCGCCTTTTCTGGAAAGTCGACAGGTAGTCTTTGAACTGCAATTTTTCCCGTGTCAACGCAACCTGCTTCGACTTTTTCCCAGGTTTCAATATCTGGTCCTCCAACTCTTTTTCTAAGAGCTCCATCTTTGGGTTCTCGCCAGAAAAGTTCTCCTCCGTTTCATTCAGAGGATTAGTGCTGTCGAGGATTTTCTTCAGGTTGATCAGCCTGTTCACCTTTGCCCAGTCCACCGTCATTGGTTCCATGTTCGGGACATCGTCGTTTTCCTCTCTTTTCAAAACTTTTCTCGCCTTGTCCAGCAAGTTCGCTGTGCGCAGAGGAACGACCATGATCATGTCGTCGTCTCGCACGTTGCTCCATTCTGTCGGGAGGATGATTTCACTGAGAGCCGCTTCGTGGTCCTCTGACAGAAGGAGCGGTGAGTGGAAGCACGTTCGGAAAGTGGTCAAGGTGTTGTCAGGGTAATAGTCCATAGAACTGTTGCTAGGTAGGGTGACGATCATTTTATTATTTCTTTTTTTTTTTCTCCTATGTAATTTGCTTGACAGGAATCCACTCGTTGAACTTGTCGCCGTAACCCTTCCAACGCACAAAAGCTAAGCGTTTACCCTGGATGGTCTTGTAGCGCAGCACCTCGTCTATCAGGTACCTGCTCTTGCCGTAATGACTCTTGTAGACCTTCTGAACCTCCTCCAGATAGAACACACCTTTTATCTCCTCCCCGGTGTCGTCTGTCAACTCAAACCCTCTACTACCCAACGTCTTAGCGACGTTGACCACTTCCTCCCTCCAATTTCCCTCGTACCCTTTGTCGAAGGCACCTTTAGCTCTCAACATTCTCACTATGTCGCCTGGAGCTATGACGTCGGTGACGGAGTGGCGAGCGTCCATTTCTTCTTTTTTCCATATTGCCTTGATTTTTTTCTTAGTAGGGAGGTCGTGCTCCACTAGACTAGCTTTGATGTCATCGTTTTCGCTAGTGAAAAACTCTATGTCTTTGCTCTTCAGGTGATCTTGGAAGGTCTTGTTGAGAAACTCTTTTCCCTTGTCCGTCTGAACGGTAGTCATCTTTTCGAACGCCATGTTATTGAGGGGTGGTTTTAGTGGGAGCAGCCCGCGAGTACCTGGCGAAAACGTGAAAAATGACCGTGACCACGTAGCGGAACCCGTCGTTGTGAGACGCCAAAGCTTGCATGTCCATCAAATCTACGTGCCACTGTTGATTGATTTTCCCGGTGATGGTTTTGTTCCTCGCGAACTTTCTCCAAATGGCTTTATGTTTAGTGTAGGCGTCCAGAGACACCAAGGCGTCTCGGACGAAGGCGGGATCTCGGTGGCAGAAATGTTGTTTCTAGAGTTTGGTGACGCTGGTGAAACTGGAGGGGGATTTCACGTTGGTGTATTTAGCCACCACGCATCTCTTTTCTGTTTTCCTTTTTGGTCAGTCTTTTAGACCTAGTAATGGCGGGGTGGCATGACTGTGTGATCTCCTTTTCTTTCATTGGGTGCTTTTCCTGAAGGAGTCAGATCGAGGCATTTTTTTACCGGTAGTCAGAGTTTTGTAAATTTTGTCCTCGTCGTTGTCACCCCCCTTACGACGGGAAAAAAAGGGAAAAAAGGAGGAGGCAGCCACGAGGAGAGTGTCGTCCCCGTCGTAATAGTTTTCGTCAAAGTCATCGTCGTCTTCCGCATTGGTGCTTGGTCGCTTCCTCCCTCTGCCGAGATGTGTACTGTGCGAAGCTCTGGCACCACTGGTTGTTTAATAGAGCTGGTTTCCGGTCAAGGAACCCATGGGATCTTCCACCCTCAGCACTTGCTTGAACAGTGTGTACCCCTCGGGTCTCGTCGTCTACGTTTTCCTCATCCTGGCTGTGTCATTCAGTAAGTCCACTATGCTTATTCGGTCATTGGGATTCATTTTCTCACCCATTATTTCGCTCACCGAGCCGTCGTCTTTCCACCTGACCAAGTCTGATTCTGCAGTTTCTTGAAGAGTTTGGTGGTGGTGTTGCATTTTCTCTTTGGAACCTGTTCGAGCAACCCCTCGAGGAGAGAGGGAGGTTTCTTGGGCGGCGGTCTCACAGGAGTAAAAGTGGGAATCATGTGGTTGTTTGGATTGGCGAGGAAAAATTGTAACCTGTTCAAAAGTTTCTTGTATTTCAGCATTTTTTCGCGTGATTTCAAAGTGGGGTCGTTCAACACTAGGTCCAAGTCCCTGTAGACAAACTGTAGCACCTGGTGTAATGCTGCGTTGGGATGTAGTGCTTGTTCCGCCTGTCTGTAGTAATAAGCCATGTTATTGAGGGGTGGGGATACGGCGGCGGTGTCAGAAGCAGAGGGACGGTTTATAGTGTTTTCATGCTCAGCAGGAGGTACACCAACACCAGCAGCACCGTCACCGTCACCAGCAACAGCAGCAGCAACAGGAACAGCAACTGTGGGGGTGACATCAGGAACTCCTCGTGATTTTGGGAGGGTCTTAGGCAGGTTCGGGACTAACCTTTTTCTTAGTACGCCCTAAGATTGAATGATAGTCCCTGGATCATGGGATGTACTAAGAACTTAGTACACTGTTTTATCATCAAATTTCTCTAACTTCTTCATCAAAATACATAATTCTAAAGTCACCTAAAGTACATGGGGACTATATTTTATATATGCACTTTTTTACATAACTAAAATCAGAATATTCTCTGAGAAATGGCTGTATTTATAAATTTCCCCTTAGTCCTGGTATAGTAAAATCTATTTGCTATTTTTTTGTTAAATTTGCTAATAAATATGAACCCACAAGATTAAAGAATAGATAAATGCCTACAGAATGATGTTTTCATTTTAGTCAAGTGTTGTTTAATAAGGGAGTAAATGTATCATTTAATGTAAATGTAAGTACAAAATAGTGGAGTGGTTTCACTATCCCACCTTTGACCCCAATAATGTATGCATAGGTAGGTGTCATGGTCCAGTGACCAAGGCTCAGATTGGCCCATACACCTACAGAGGTGAGTGTCATGGTCCAGTGCTCACACAAGTGTACTAAGATCCCAGTACATCCTAAGACTGTGCATAGTATCAGAATCTTAGTACAGACTAAAATCAGACTCTTGTACTATGATCCTGGTGTGTCCTAACAAGATATCCCCGTCTCCAACCTGTTAGGATCGACGAGAGCCAAGCGCTTGTAGTGTTGCTCCTCCCGGTCCATCATCGTCGAGGTAGGTGGCGGTGGTGGAGAGGTGTCGAATGACGAGCTCTATATGCAGAGAATCCTTTTTATAAGGGGTAAGGCCATGCCTATCAGAGCGGGAATTAGAAAACCACCTCTTTGAACCAAGATGTTTCTCTTTCTTTTGACGGACATAGCTTTTTTGCTCACTGTCCTCAAGACGTCAGCAGATTCTCGAAGACTTTCTAGTTGGTCCTCGGTGAGCGGAATGTTTCCCTCCAGTAAATTCTGACAGATTTCGCTCAACGTCGTGATCAAATTGTCGCTTCCAGAGCCTATTCAATGCTCACAATCCTCAGGCGAACACTTTGCAAAGTGTTTAAGGGTGCCGTAATGTCTTTTGAGGCGATGAGTAGCCATTGCTTTCTCTTTTTCTTTTTGTCTAGCGGAACGAACACGATCTGGTCGTCTATGGACGTCAGGGAGGAGCGTATTCTCAGATCGTCCGGTGTTGTCTGCTTGAAGTCCAGAAGCAGGTATGAGTGAGGACGCTTGAGTTCACAGGTAAATATACTCGAGATGGCCGTCGCCCTGGAGGGAAACACCTGACGAGACAGAATACCTATCTGTCCCATGTCGTGAGAGTTCTTGAAAATGATCATGTAGTGAGCGTTCAGACTCATAGTTCGAAATTCGGGTGATTTCTGGAACAGGTTCTGAATGATATATATGACGCTCATGTTCCAGTGATGGGATTTTTTGGTGTTGGCTACCACTTGCTGATTGGAACTGCTCATCAGATCGTCTAATATCAGTAGAGTGTGCGGTCTAAGAATGGTGGTAGATGTCAATGATGATTCTTCGTTTCTCGCTATGTCTTCTTTGCTGGGAAGACCTTCTCTGAATTCCACTCCGTAGTCTTTTTGCATTTATTCAAAGAGGGGCTGCCACTCGCCGTAATGGTAAAAGATCTTTTCCACCGGCAGTGTGACCAAGTTGTTAACGTCGCTCAGAAATCGATTCACCAAGTGCGATTTTCCACAACCGGACGAACCGCTGATGATACAACTGAATGGTCCTTGTAATCGGGGATCAAAATCTATTTCAGAGAAGGGTGTGATTTTACCGCAAGTCGTTTTTCTGGCGGTCATCATAATGGGGAACGTCGCAGTAGTAGTAGTAGTAGTAGCAGCAGCAGCAGCAGCAGTAGTAGTAGTAGTAGTTGGTGGTCCTCAGTCGAACGCTTGGTGATGAGTGGTTGTCAGGAAAGAGTGGTAGAGAGTTTTATTCTCCCTTCTTACGTTTCACGACACCCGATAAGCTCAACGTCTCTCATATTTTTTTAATTTTTTTTGGCAACATATTTCTTTTTTCACTCAATTTAAAAAAAAGGGCCTCTTCTTTTAACAATTTGCGCAAAGCTAGTCGCTTTGCCTACTTATTCTCTTAAACATAACCGTATTAAAAAAACTATCAGGGGTAACAGCACAGTGGTGACAAACACAAATTGGAATGTAATCTTGAAAGTAGTGCGTTCCCTTTTTTTCAGTTCGGCCATGTTGTAATACGCCGGATAACAGGTGACGACTTCAAATCGATTCCAGATCGTGTTCATGTCGGCCACCACGCACACCCACTGAGTGGAAGCGGCGGTTACCCCCTAAAATCCAATGTCCTCGCCAAATTTTTTCATAGCACTTATTCTAACCATATTAGAACGTCCCCTACATAATATATCAAACATGGTATACATGATCCAAGACAGGACAAGATATACTAGATTTGGCCAATAATGTTTAGTGGCTGGCTAAGCGCCCTTTATTAATAATATTAATTAACAAACTAAACATAAAAAAAGAAAATTGACACCAATACACCAGTACATACTGAGTGGGTGAGGAGGTGGAGGAACTGTGGTTGCTACAACAGTGTAACTAACCAGTTAGGAATTAGTTAGACAAGTGGAGTACAGGTGGAGACACCACAGTGGGTGCAGGAGGGAGAAATAATACTGGTACCTCACTAATACTCATATAATGCATTATATCACACATTAGAACGTCCCCTACATAATATATCAAACATGGTATACATGATCCAAGACAGGACAAGATATACTAGATTTGGCCAATAATGTTTAGTGGCTGGCTAAGCGCCAAACCCCCAAACCTGCCAGTCACTTAGGTGGAACGGGATCTGAGAGCACCGAGTCCAACTCCTGAGCAACTCTAAGATCAAAAGCTATCCTTGCTTCAATCGGTTGCTGTATATAGATCATCACAATATCAGACTTTCAGTCTCCACGAGTTTTTAACTCTTCAATTGTAGCTCCAACAGAGCGTAAGTAGGACGTCCCTCCCCGGCGGAGGCTATGTGAAGAATAGTCATCTGGATTTAACCCTTCCTGTTCTGCCACATACTTGAGAATATCCATATAGGCCTGATAAGACATGGGCTCACCGGGACTTAACATGAATGCTGGTGAACTGTCTGTCCCTATCACTTCGTTGAAGTGTTTCTCGGTCCAGTAGACTGCACACAACTGAGGGTCCTTCAGTTTTGCAATTGGGACTCTGAGAAGTCGATCGCCATACTGAATGGTCTTCATGCCCTGAATTGTTATCATCATACCCCATGTTGTCATGTGAATGTCTTCCCTGCACAACATTACTGCTGAGTCTGTCAGGTGTTGCTTGCGCAGGACACCCGGGAATGAAGTTAGTAATGCAGCTCTGAATGCAGTGTGACCCTTGTTTCCAGTAAGATGGTTGAACATCCTTAACATATGTTGAGGGAGAATCGGGGAGGCTCTTCTTACGGCCATTCCCAGCTTCCTTTTGATTCCCTCTATGGACATGTTTCTGGTAGTCCTGGTAATTGATTGGAGGGAACCCATTCAGTTTTAGATGATGGTTTAGTCCCAATAGGTAGTCCCTGATTGATGACACCTTCATACTCCTTGCCATGTATGCTATATATAGCATAATCCTTCTGCTGGTACATGGGAAGGGTGTCAATTGGAATTCCTCGCAAAAGTCCATGTATTTCTTTAGCTGTGTTGAGCGGGTCTGGATGCTTGATGGGGCATAATGCATGCGCATGATCACCTCTGCTTCCTTCTCTAGTTTCACCATCCCTACAGAACAAATCATAGCAGCACAAAGAAGATTCAGACATTTCATGGACCAAAGTTTTGATAGCCATAGGCTTATTGAGCCTACTGAGACTATCGCAAACCTTGTTGTGCTTGGTGTTGATATATACTACATCAATGTAAAAGTTGTGGTCAGCTGACAACCAAAAGAACTCGTGCAGCATGGCCATTGTGTGCTTGTTTTTGCTTCTGCCTGTTCTTACAGCATAAAGAACTTGAGTGTTATCTGTTATCAGGCATATACGGTGGTTTTTCCATTTGTCCCCCCACCTTTTCAAGCCATCAACCACAGGAATCATTTCCAACACATTTATGTTATCCACTACAAGCAGCCAACCAGTCACCTGCATGGTAGGCGGCATAACCATTTTCACTTGCATCTGTGTACATACTAATCATGGTGTCACTGCGGTACAGAACCTTTGCCTTGCCGTTGAACTTGGGAAGAAAGTCTCTCCACCACTTAATATCCTCTCTGAAAGCTTCCTTCAGTGAAAGCTTAGCATAGCGAGACTTGACAGAGGCGGATAGATCATAAATTTCTACGACAAAAGCGGACAACCTTGCTACAATGTGCCAATAATCCGGCAAGTTCATCAATGTCATTTTTTGTAGCTTTTTGAAGGTCACAAAATTTGTTTACCATTTTCTGGACCCTCACCAATTTATCATTGGGGAGTCTGAGCTCCATGTTCACAGTGTCTATGTCAATACCTAGAAATCTCTTGCATTTAGCTGCAGGGCTACACTTCTTGAAGCTAACATAGAACCCTAACTGTCTGAGGATACATATTAATGCCCTCTGAGCATCTTCACATTTTTCCTTTGTACTCTCCCAGATGCAGAAATCATCCAAGTAGTTAACACAATTATTGTGACCTGACCTACTTAAACAACGAGTGATAAAATCAGATGTGCGATTGAATACATAGGGAGATGAACTTAAACCCATAGACAGACGGTTATCACGAAGGTACTCTGGTCCATTACCAAAATCCCAGCACAATCCCTGACATTTGCTACTGTCAGGGTGGATATGGAGGGCCCTATAGGCGTCTCTAATGTCTATGGTACATAACCAGTCCTCGGGGCACAAATTATCAGCTACGTCATCAACAGTTTTGTAAGAAAATTTCTCACTTGTAGTTGGAGCATAATCATTGACATTACCACTTTTGGGTGACGAGCAATCTATTATTACTCTGATAGAACCATCACCCTTAGGGACACCCCCTATAGGATGTATGCAATACATTGGGTGACTCACTCTTGAGATAAAACCCTGTTCTATTTCTGAGGTCAATTTTTTGCTAACTACATCGTGTTCAGTACCAGCTTTAATATAATTTGCACTTTCGTATTGTAATTCACAATCTGGGTCAATGACTCTGGCCCCAAAACTACTGTTGTACATCAACCACTCCCAGTCTTCATCTACTTCACCCCTCATGAAAAATTCACAGAATAACCTACACGGCTTCAATTGGACCTCCACTTCATTTACCATGAATTTACATGCACAAGTACCAGTATTACAGGTGAAAAAGACATTAAACTCACAAAATTCGGTGTAACCGGTTCCCTCTTCCCCTCCTCCATGGGCGCGGCCATTTTGTGCCTCAGCCCTAATCCTCGCTATAAGAGGTTCACTGATTGGAGGAGCGGACGGGGGTGTGACCAGTTTAAACCAATCAGATTGAGGGATACAAGTGCCCGTAGGCGTACATTGAACACTAGGGGAGCATAGATCCGCAACAGATGAATTATCTAGTCATTGTTTCTTGCACTTGGACGCCTTGTGGTTGCCATCCCCACACTTGCGGCACTCATGAGGGTATTTGCAATTTTTGTTATCACATTCCTCCTCGTAGTTCCACTTGAGACAGCCTTTTAACTCCCCATCAGTGGACGCCGGTTTAGCCTTGCGGCGCCTCCCTTTTGAATCAGCAGATGCTCCCTTCGCCGGGGGCTTGTTGTTAGCGGTGGCCTTCTCCCTCTTCTCCCGGTAAAGCTCGGTAGATGTAAATCCATATTTTGACATGGATACCTCACCATCTCCACGGGAAAAAGCCTGCCAGCTTTTAGATAGACATTTCTTCCTTACACCGGCATCGTATTCCACATGAGAGCCATCCACATAGGCATCCTTTTCTGCGGCTTTCTCGGCGATGTAGGCCAAGTGGGCCAAATAGCCCCACAGGTCGTCAGACGTTGCCTCCTCGGCCTCCGAGCCCCAAGACAATGCAGCAACCATGAACTCAGGGTAAGTTGGCTCCTTTTTTACAAGGGGGTGAAAGTGATCAGTATAACTCCACTTACTCCGCTCCTTTTCCAACTCATCAGCTGATAGACCTCTGGGGGGCCCTCCAGGTAGGCCTCCCGGCACCCCACCTCCAGGTAGGCCGCCTTCCGGTGCCCCACCACCTGGTAGAGCTACATGCTCCTCCATCAGTCTAAGTCTCTCTTTTAGGGCCTTTTTTCGCTGATCACATTGTAACTGCTGTAGCTGCTTGATCAGCTCGTTTTCCTCCTCATCATGGATTACTGGAATGTCCTCCATGCTATCAGCCCTACTAAATTCTGTAGGTTGGCTCACCGGTGCAGGTGCTAATCCTCCAGGTGGGACAATGGCTACCTGGGATACCTGTCCACTCACCCCACTCCTGCTAGTTCTCTGGTGTAATTCTTCTACAATAGGGCCTATGCAGTTTTTCCCCACTGGCCTAGGTGATGCTTGCCACATTTAAAGCAAAACTTTTCACCTGGCATAACCGATCCTGTCTAATTATTTAGACAAATTGACACCAATACACCAGTACATACTGAGTAGGTGAGGAGGTGGAGGAACTGTGGTTGCTACAACAGTGTAACTAACCAGGTAGGAATTAGTTAGACAAGTGGAGTACAGGTGGAGACACCACAGTGGGTGCAGGAGGGAGAAATAATACTGGTACCTTACTAATACTCATATAATGCATTATATGACACATTTGAAGACCCTTTACTTTCATGAAACGCCAAACGAGTGGGTGCACTGAGGGTGGTTATCAAACAGTAATGGAGCGAGTTCTTTTCTTTAAAGACAGCTTTTGGCCATATTCCTACTTTTTCTTTTTTTACTACTTCTACTGCTTTTGCTGTTGCAACTGCTACTGCTACTGGTGCTACTGTTACTGAAGATCTACTACTTGTACTACTTCTACTTCTACTATGGCTGCTACTACTACTACTACTACTATTACTACTACTACTACTACTACTACTTTCCCTGGTCTTGCTACTTGTTGTCCTTCTACTACTTCGACTGCTCCTACTACTGCTTTCGCTATTTCTATCACTGCTGGTGGTGTTGCTAAAGCTTCTACAAAAGGTCTCATCTTTGCTTTCACGAGATTATTCATCGCCTTAAAAGAGGCGTGAGACTGAAATATGTGCTGCTGTCTACATTCAGATAAAAAAATAGATAGGGTTTCCCTGATCGTTCTTTTAAAATCTCAATCCATCTCGAGTGGAATAGAGTGAAATAAAATAAAAAAGCTAAAAAATAAAAAAAATAAAAGAGAGTGATGGACCCCTCCTGGAGGGAAAAGTTGGTGTAAGTGGTGAACGGGCGACGGCGGCAGCAGCGGCAGGTGACGCCAGTCATGTGCGGTAGCAGCAGGAAACAAGCAAGTAGTAGTAGAAGTGGTGGTGGTAGTGGCACCAATGGTGGTGGTGGTGGTGGTGGTGGTGTCAAAGGCAAAGGCGGATGTAATGTACCCTTCCAAAAAAAAAGATGGGTCCTTATATAGTGGAGAGAACGCTCTAATCTCATTTTTACCTGGATCCTCCCACCCTTTTGGGGGTAAGCATGTCAGGTGGGATAACGGGTGTAACAACTGTGATAATTACCTTAATGTGTCTTACATGTCTAAGAGGATTATGGTTCGTTAGGAGCTTAAGGTGTTCAAAGTCTACATACAAAAACTACAGGGGGTGGTCAACAAAAGGTAGGGTGATTTAATTAGATTACTCCCTACTAAAAGGTGTGGGGCACGCCGCAAACTTCATCTCAATGTATATTAGAGTACAGGGATACCCCAGGGTGCCAAGTCTGTCTGCCTCTCTCTCTGTGACTACAAAATGTGTGCGTGTGGTAAGCGGCTTAAGTCTAACAAATCAACAAAGTTTAAACCTCCTCTTGTCACCAACCTGGAGTGTTGGTGAGCCTCTATGTCTGTGACAACACTTTGATGATCTAAGACTTCTGCAGTGAAAGGTGGGGGGGACACAAACAACAGGTACCCTTTGTCATTATGCAATCAGATCCTTCAAGTCTTTTATCTTTTCCCTCTGGGACCAACCGCGCTTAATGATCTAAGGGATCCATGCTTACAGCGACCAGCAGGTGAAAAAATTTTTAAAAAAAGAAGAGAAATACCCTACCGAGCGAAGGTCTCTGTGAAAATGGGCTTAAATCTCTTTTAAGTCTTTGATCGATTGAAACCTGCAGTAAAGAGGTTTATCTCGGACAGGATACATAAGGGAGAGTGACTGCTTGTCCCCATCACACTTTCTCTGCCTCCTTCATCATGGAAACACCGACCACTCTACAGACTGTCAACTTTGAGAACGCAAGAACTGTTACAGCATCACCATATCCCCCCAAGGCAATGGACTTGTATGCTTTTCTGTTTGAAGATGACGCTCACGCTGCCACCAAAGATTATATCAACCCGTGTCTATGGTTTAACAACGTTGCTGATGAAGGTCCTACTACTGGTGGTGGTGGTGGTGGTGATGATGACGACGGTGGTGCTACTACCTCCTTCACCACTCTACAGACTGTCAACTTTGAGAACCCAACAACTGTTACATCATCATTATATCCCTCCATGGTAATGGATGTAGATGATTTTCTGTTGACAGATTACGTTGCTGACGCCGCTGGAGATTATATGGACCTGTCTAAATGGTTTAATCTTTCTAAAATAGGTACTCTTGCTGGTGGTGATGATTGTACTACTGGGGGTGTTGCTCTACAGCCTGTCGACTTTTAAAACCCAACAACTGTTACATCATCAGCATATCCCCCCATGGTAATGGATGTGGATGATATCATGATGACAGATTACGCTGCTGACGCCTCTGAAGATTATATGGACCCGTCTGAATGGTTTAATCTTGCTGATTTAGGTACCATTACTGGTGGTAATGATAGTACTACTGGTGCTCATGCTAACGAGGACCTTTGTACGGATGGTTGAAAGCTGCTGATGCTGCTGCTGGTGCTGCTGTTGGTGATGACGGTAATGATTGTGCTACAGCTACTACTGCTGCTGCTGCTGCTACTGCTACTGCTGGAACTGATGGTGCTGATGCTGGTGCTGGTGCTGGTGCTGCTGGTACTGATAGTGCTGATGTTGGTGCTGATGGTGCTGATGCTACTACTACTACTACTACTGCTGCTGCTGCTGCTGCTGCTGCTACTACTACTACTACTGCTGCTGCTACTGCTGCTGCTGACGAATACACACCCCTTGTTACACCTGAACGTACAGACATCACAGCCACTAAAATAGGTAAACTCACCGACTATCAAGCCAGTTTCATTAATTTCTTGTGTCGCCACTACTGCTTGTAGGGTTGTTCTAACGTTCAACGTAGTACTACTACCTTACCTACTTGTATATTGTTTAAGGAGGAAAAATGTGTACTTGCGACCTGTCTTACACATGGGTAATAATCGATGCAACAGATGTGCTGTTTTTTAAAGCGACGTTGTTAAAACATGTACGTAAAGGTCTCGTTTCTAATCAGTCATTCAATTCATTGAAAGAGTGTTTCAACGATGTTTTCTGGAAAGATACCAATGTCTTCGCAGATAGATGTATAGGAGTATATCAATTTCACAATCAGGAAACCTGTCCTCTCATCAAAAGACGTTATACGTTAGAATCTCCCGATGCTTTCATATTTCTTCTTGAGAAAAACTCAGACCTTTAACGACACCTGTCAAGAGTGTTTATATTTTGTGCTCTGTAGCGAGTTTCAATTTGAAAATATACAGAACGCTTTGCTAAGAAGTGTCATGTCCGCACAAAGTGAATGGAATACTTAGTATTATACTTCAGTAGATTTCTATTGTAATTTAGATGAATTGTGGGCAGGAAGAATGACTTACACCATTCCTACATTTCGAAAGAATCCTCACATGAAAACCTTATACAAAGATTACACTATGTACAGTCTGAATTATGATTGAAAATCAATGTATATACTTGTAAATATATTTTATCAAATAAAAATATAAAAATTAAAAAAAAAGATTTTTGGTATATCTCATTTGCATAATTAACCCCGCCCACATGACCACGTGACCACTAATCCCCTACTAGGTCATGTTACCAAGGTTACCAAGAATGCTGGCCTCTGATTGGCTGAGAGGTGGTCACGTGACCCTATAAGTTGGTCACGTTACCATGGCAACGTGTCACATGACCAAATGGAGCCCTCTGATTGGCTGAGAGGTGGTCAGGTGACCCCCTAAGTAGGTCACGTTACCATGGCAACAGGTCATATGACCAAATGGAGCCCTCTGATTGGCTGCAGGTCGAGTGAGTAATAAACAGTACTTAACCATAGTCCCGTTCCGATACCTACTATACTACTGATATGGATTTATTACAAAACATCACTGAAAAGGATAGATTGCTAGCTCGCTCTTGGAAAACGAAAAACAAAGTTGA
Organism: Acholoe squamosa; assembly: GCA_949317995.1. NCBI lineage: Eukaryota > Metazoa > Annelida > Polychaeta > Phyllodocida > Polynoidae > Acholoe > Acholoe squamosa. The sequence continues at coordinate 68,297,563 of OX439048.1, read as the reverse complement.
CAGAAATATTGCTAAAGATGCTAGGAAAAAGCTCAGAGGTAAAGTTCATAAAACCAGAGAAAGTTATGTGTTAAAATTGACTGATGAATTGAAAAATGACCCTATTAGGTTCTGGAGAGAAATCTCCAAACTATTACCTAGTAAAAAAGGAGATAAGAAAAAAGAAAAATATACAGTTGCTTGATGATCAGGGTAACTATATAAGTAAGCAAGACATTTCATCTTTTGTCAATGAATACTTTGCAAACATTGGTCAAAACTTGGCACAGAATTTTTCTGATGTGTGGACATATGATGGTGATACAAGTCATGAGTGTGTGATTGATAATATTTCTACATCAGAAGCTGAACTAGAAAAATATATTAATGATATTGTCACTACAAAATCCTCTGCAATAGAGGGTGTCAACTCTAAGATTTTAAAGTTTATTTTTCAAAATTCAAAAAGACATCTGGTTCATATCTTTAATTCATCGTTTAACAAAAACATTGATCCTAGTTCATGGAAGGTTGCTAAGGTTGTCCCAATTCCAAAAGGTGGCGATGAGAGAGTTATAAATAATTATAGGCCTATATCATGTCTTGCCTTACCTAGTAAGATTATCGAAAAAGTAGTTCATAATAGGCTACTTGATTACCTAGAAAGTAATCAACTATTATCATCAACACAATATGGCTACAGAAAAAAAAACAGGTCAACTCTTGATTCTGTAGGTTTATTAACAGATGATATTCTTATAAACAAGAATTCAGGTGAAAACACTTTAGCAACTTTCTTTGATTTAAAAAGAGCTTTCGACACAGTAGACCACAATATTCTTATTAAGAAATTAATTATTCTAGGAGTAAAGGGAGCATTTTTAGAATGGATCAAAGATTATTTAAAAGATAGAAGTCAATATACCATCATAGATGGTACAAAATCTAGTAGCAGAAATGTCACGTGTGGTGTCCCTTAAGGTTCTATACTTGAACCTATATTATTTCTAATATATATATATATATAAATGATGTACAATATGTTTGCAAAAATACAAACATTTGCTTATTTGCAGATGACACTGTTAGATATACGGTTCAGGAAAAGATGAATATGTTGTCTATGTTAAGATTCAGGAAGATATTGATAACTTTGTGACATGCTGTGATAAAAATAAGCTAACTGTCAATGCTGAGAAGACTAAATTCATGGGATTTGGACATAAAAAAATGTTTCAAAAATTCTATTTTTGAAATAATAGGTAAAAGAATTAGTAGGGTATTAAGTTATCTAAGAATTATTCTTGACCCAACCCTGAATTACAATACATTTTTAAAAAACCAAATGAAAACTATTGCATATAGATCTTATCAACTAGCTAGAATTTCTAGGTTTCTCAGCACTGATAGCTTGCTTAAAATATATAAAGTATATATTTTACCAATTTTCGACTACGGGGATATACTATACAATACATCATGTAAAAACCTGCTTGATAAACTTCAAAAATGCAGAACAGAGCTATTAAAACCTGTATTAACTAAAGAACACCCACTAGTGAGGTCCATAACATTAGTAAATTGAATTTCCTTGGTGATAGAAGGGATTCTCATGTTAAGATAGAAGGGTACAAAAGGTCTAAGAAGAGAAATAATATTAGGAATATAAATGTCAATTTAAGAAGCACCAAAGGCATTTTATTGAAAAACTATATTCCTAAATGTGAAGCATATAAAAAAAGTTTACATTACCACTGTTCTGTGACATGGAATTCCCTTTCATTTCATTTAGGAAATACAGATACTCTTTGTCATTTTAAATATCTGCTAAAAAAAGAGTTAAAAGAATTGATTCCAACAAAAAAAGATATCACCTGAATTGGTTGATCTTTCTTTGATGTTATAAATACCAAAGTGTAAGCTCACTGCCAATATATATCTACACATATTAAAATATTTGACTGAATTTGGCGTACAATTATAGAATAACACTCTTCCTTCCTTCTAGACTAGCACTTGTTTTGTTGAGTACTGTTGTAAATATTTGTCTAAGTGTCTTGTTATATATGCTGTTTATGTCAAAACATTAACAGCATTATCTATTTGTTATATTTATATGTATTTTATTTATATTTTATCATACTCAATAATATTGCACAATATGTTATAAAGTATGCTAATAATTGATTTTACATAAAATGTTGTACTATCTTTATATAAAACTTGCATTGCATTTTTGTAAATAATTGTAAATCATCTAAAACAATCTAATATTTAGCACATTACCTCAATGAATAACTACTTCATCTATCAATTTGTTTACAACAACAAGAATATTAAGATTTTGTGCTACTATTTAGTAAAATAGGTGGGCAACTAAAACTAATTTTTATTATTAACTTGAAGGGAAGCAGGGTCCCAGGAAAATGGCCTCTTTTTGGGAGAGAGGAAAGAAAAAAGGGGCTGCGTGAATGCAGCCCTGGTGAGTAACCTCATCATAACTGCATCCTTTAATACATCATTGTGATTGTTCCTTTCCAGGCTCCATCCCTGTGGCCTGTACCAAGGGTTTTATCAAGACCATTATCTTTCAAATAATGGGTATCCTCTGTTACCTGGTTGGGCATGACAAAGGAAATTTGCATTCTCAATAGGTTTCCATAAGGAAAATAAAAGTCTGAGAAGTCAGCCTTTCTTGACATGTTGGTCCATAGATTTAGAGGGATAAAGAGTTCCATTGATTATGAAGACAGCTCCAAGCCAGCATCCACTCACTGTCCAGGTTTGGGCTGTGTCAGCCCTTACCCCTGCCCTGGGGTTTCAGCTATTACATGGCCTGATAACTTATCTATAGAAGTTTGCAGCAAATTCTGATTGGACCAACCATGTCTCGTCAGTGCATGAAATAACCAGTTTAAAAGCTTATTTTTGGTTTTGATGACTTAACTTCATTTTGAAGCATATGTAATGGATATTTGGGAAAAGGTTTGATTTAATGTAGCCTAACAATAACTTTCAAATCGATATTTCAAGATCATACATCTGTATGGCCTGTTATTTTGACGAAAAAGACAGTGACCTCAATGGTACATTCTACACTACAGTTACGGTGACATTTAGGACGTGTTGTGACTTCTGTGTTGGTTCTTTTGAATATTTTGGGCTGCAAGTAAGTGGATGGGCCATGTTATATCCATACAAGGTTCATATCAGTAGTGCAGACTGTGTGCTCTATTTATCGAGTTCTATTACAGTACACAGTATGTTTGGACACAAATCGTTATACCTGGAAAACTTGTCCATAAAGACTGTGGGCTGATACAAGATGTACTGTGCTGGCTTGGTTAGGTTGATACAGGTTTTGGGGTTTGGTATAATGCTCTAATAAAGTGCAGCTCATCTGTTTCACCAAAACTATGCATCATGTGGATTTATGGGCATGATAAAGTAATAGGATTTATTTCATGTCTGATCGAAAGTTCTATAAGAAAAACTTTTGGTTGCTGATCTGCACAGCCGTTTGCACTCCCTGTTTGGGGACTGACAAAAGCTTTAATTTTGTTTATTTCATGTATCTCTGCGTATGTACCTCATAGGAAAATACAGTGTAACTGTGCCTGTATACCTCACAGGGCTAACATCAGAGTACCCCATAAGGACCCACTGTGTAACTGGGTCTGTGTACCTCACAGGGCTAACATCAGAGTACCCCATAAGGACCCACTGTGTAACTGGGTCTGTGTACCTCACAAGGCTAACATCAGAGTACCCCATAAGGACCCACTGTGTAACTGGGTCTGTGTACCTCGCAGGGCTAACATCAGAGTACCCCATAAGGACCCACTGTGTAACTGGGTCTGTGTACCTAACAAGGCTTACATCAGAATCCCTCATATGAACTCATTCCGTAACTGTGTGTGTGTGTGTGTACCTCATAAAGACACAATGTAACTGTGTGTGTAACTCATAAGAACACTCTGTGTAACTGTGTGTATCTCATAAGGCTAACATCTGGGGGACACTGCACAACATTATACTGTAGCTCACAACCCCTGTAACTAGGATAATTGTCAGGAGCGACCCACTACTGGTCAGTATAATCAGCCCCTAATATGTAAAAATAAAATGTGGCCAACAATATTGGCTGCTATTTAGCTACATGTACCCCACAGGGTTTTCCAGTTAAAAAAGTTACACTATGTTGTATTCTTGAATAGACAACTCTGAAATAATAGTATGTAACAGATAACTCGCTCTGATTAACACAGAGTCAAATAATATTTCTGTAGATGAGGCTATATATTTATGTCCTCCTCTAGGGCACAGGCGCAGCACTTAAACAGTCATTTCTTTCAACTATTCTCCACCTTGTTTTTTTTTTATTACACAAAGGTTAGACGAAGCTGTCACTTGTGGTGATGGGTGGGTCAAAGTTTTCGCTTGAATGTGATGTCGCAGTACATGCAGAGATAAACTGCAGTGACTTCCACCACTTCCTCCTTGTCCTCCTCCTCCTCCTCCTCCTCCTTCCTTCATCCTCCTTCATACAGCATCATCTCCATTATCATCCTTTTAATTTTACAAAATTTTACACCCAATAAAACACACTTAGTAAAACACACCCAGTAAAAACCCACCCCTGTCCCTAAGCTTTTAGCTTGCTTTAATAAAAAAAAAACTAAAGGCCCCCCAAATTTTTTTTTAATGCAAGCTTTTAGTTTTTTTTTTTTAGCTTTTTTTCCATAAAGGGACTAATAACTTGGTAAACAAATCAATAAAAGTATATCAATTCAGGTTAAAATCTATCAACGCTTAAATATTTATAAGTATTCAAGGGTTGTAACCTTTTATGTAAATGAGCACTAATCCACTAATTAGATCATACCCAGCAAATTGTCGTTATCTGTCGCCATGATTGGTCATCAATGGTGACTCCTTTCTGAGTGATAACTCACTGCGTCATCTTTCGCCACTGTGTGTCAGTCTCACATGGCATGGCGATTTATCACAACAGTCGCCAACATGATCTCACTCACTGCGTGAGTATGTGCCACCCCTTGTCATCCCTCACAAAGCATGGCGATTTATCACAACAGTCGCCAACAGGATCTAACTCACTGTGTGAGTATGTGCCACTGCCTGTCAACTCTCAGTCAGAATGGCGGCTTATCCCAACCATCGCCAACATGGATCTGAATCATTGTGTGATTATGTGCCACTCCCAGTCAGTTCTCACTCAGAATGGCGACTTATCACCAACATCGCTAATATGGATCTCACTCCCTGTGTGATTATGCGCCACTCCCAGTCAACTCTCACTCAGAATGGCAGCTTATCACCACCATCGCCAACATGGATCTCACTCACTCCGTCAATATGTGCCACTGTTTGTCAACTCTCATTCAGAATGGCAACTTTTCACCTGCATTGCCACCTGGCTCTCACTCACTGCGTGAGTTTGTATCACTCCTAGTTAATCTCTCAAAATGGCGACTTATAACCACCATTGCCAACATTGGTCTCACTCAATACGTGAACTTGTGTCACTCCAAGTCAATGCTCTCTGAGGATTGCATCATCTGTCACTCACTCTCACTCACAGTGGCAACTTATCACCACCATTGCCAAAGTTATTGAGACAGCACCACTGTTCAACATGTAGCCTATCTAGGAAGTGTGGGCATGAAGTATAAGTCCCATATGTATCAAATGTGCTTTGTTTCACACTGATTTCCATGTAATACTTCAGAGTTGAATCAAACAAGATTATATAGAGAGAATATCAATTGAATTTAGATAGAGGTATCTCTAAAATGAAAGCAACTATCCATAAACACCTTTTCTCTGGTTACAGGAAAAATACATAGGGAAATATCAACATGAACACCTTATCTGTGGTTAGAGGGAAGATACATATGGCAATACCTTCTCTGGCAAAACATACTTTGATCTGGCAGATGTGAGGCTGCATGATTACCAATGTCGATGATCATGAGCTTTTCATCTAACAAGGTGAGTGATCACCAGCGTCGCCATCACTGGTGAGTCTGAGTGATCACCACTCTCGCCATCCATGGTGAACCTGTGCTATGACGTGGTGCGCGTTTCATCTAGCGGGGTGAGTGATCAACCGCCTTGCCATCCCTGGTGAGTGTGAGTCATCACGATCCTCGCCAACCGTGGTGAACCTGTGCTATCACGAGGTACGCGTTTTATCTAGCGAGGTGACTGATCACAATCCTTGCCATCCGTGGTGCATGTGCATTATGACGTGGTGTGCGTCTCGTCTAGCGAAGTGAGTGATCACTCATGTCGCCATCCCTGGTGAGGATGAGTGATCACTCATGTCGCCATCCCTGGTGAGGATGAGTGATCACGATCCTCGCCATCCCTGGTGAACATGTGCTATGACGAGGTGCGTGTTTCATCTAGCGAGGTGAGTGATCACCCGCGTTGCCATCCCTGGTGAGTCTGAGTGATCACCATCCTCGCCATCTGAGGTGAGGCCATGTGATCACCACCATTGCTATTCCTGGTGATCTTGTGCTATAGCGACGTCGTGTTCCATCTAGCGACATGTGTGAGCCACTTCACACAGGTTGACGAGGAGTGACGACAATTTGCTGGGTAATAACCGCTACTCATTAACATAAGGGGAGTGTAGTCTATTATGCAAACTAGGTCACATGGTGATCACATGATCACCTAAGTTGGTCAATTGGGGGTCACGTGACCAAATGGAGGCCTCTGATTGGCTGCATGTCCAGTTAGTAATATCCTGTACTTAACTATAGTCCCGTTCCGATACATACTATACTACTGTCCACCCACACACCCACACATACACACATGCACCCTTCGGTTCCCCAAGTATGGATGGGGACATCTCATGCTGGCACTCCCTGTGTGAAATATGGTCCTCAAGGTGGATGGCACTCTCGCTAGATATTTGTACTATATAAGGGAAGTACCTAATGTAAAGAATGTGAGCAAGTGGAAAGACTTGCTCAGAGTTGGTATAGTTCCCTTTTCATTCCATATTTCTTTCAAAATACATCATTCAAAAACCCTTATGTTTGTTTAAAACTGCCCTGACATCACTGTGTCTGTTGTTTTCATTATGCTGGTTATTTCTGTGTATTACGTAACCAGCAGTCACTCTCCAAGCAGGTATTTTGAAGGACAATACTGGCACTCTTCAAGATACTCCTTTTACTTGGAGAGTGCTATAAAGAGTCATGTTATTCTAAGGGAATGGGTGTGTAAAGGCACCACCGTCTCCAGTGTCAATACAGTATTCGGGGCAGTGGTGGGTGCAGGTACCAGTTTAGACTATCCTCGTGAGCATCTATTTACCTTCCTTTTTCCTGACTTTCCAAGAATGCTTTGTGGCTCTGTTAGAGTAAATAGTCTTCCCCGTGTGATCAGGCAGCATCGGGCTTCAAGACGTAGAATTTTCCACAATCCTTCTGTCTGCCACCTCTACCTGTTCACAAGTAAGCACTGAATGTAACCCAAGGTAAGTTATGACTAGTAAATTGAACTTTCATTTTTTAAAGAACAAAATCATGCATGTCTCCCTAATTGATAAAAACTTGTTGTACTAACAATTCTAGACCTAACAAAATGTGAAACTTCATGAATATTCAGCTGCCGATAGTTTTATCATTGCTCTCTCATCTATGTTGTACAGATTATTTTCATTTTTAGGAAAGCAGAAATTGAGAAGAATTATCCATTGATAATCATCGCATATGCAAGCAGTTCTACTTTGGAATTCGATTCTGTTGTTTTTTGCCTTTAATTTGGTTATCAACGTTACTAACATATTTTGTTAGAGATTGTGACTTCCTCATTCACATGGTCCGAAAAGTATAAAAAATATGCGAAGGTTGCCTCTTATTTGAAAATACTAATTACTTCGTGGAGACCCAACCGATGATGTTATGTCATGGGCATTTTCTAAATGCTTTATGGGCTTTAAAGGCTATAAACACTATAAGAGAAAAGGGTACATTTTCCAGTGAGGTTGTTGTCTATCCATGTTTTTGTTTGAATGACAAGTATGATCATTTTGTCAATATCCAATATCTTTTCTTGCAACATGAGTACGTTCAGAAGAATGTCACCAATTGGTGTATCCCTTTGAGTTCCAAAATACCCTCATTGAAAATGAACTTGTTAATAAAATAAGATCGTTCAACATAATATTGGACTTAAAAATGACTTGTAAATTGGCCAGTGTACAAAGAAGCAAGCCTTGGTTGGTTACAAAATAAGCTTTGAGCTCAGCAATTTTCCTATGGTAATCAATTCCTCAACATATTGTATATTGTATGATCAACAGGTTAACAAGGACTACAATCAAGATGAAGACTGCAATCATACTTATGATGTTCCTGGGCCTCATTATGTATTGTAGGTTTGCATGCCTCCTGTTACTTGAAGCTTGCAGCTAGCAATGTGCTGCATTTAAGGTCATTATTTAAGACATTGCTGTCAATTTTAGTGAATGGTAAAGTTTTATCTATGTTAATGTGCCTCGTAAACAATGACTTGGTCCGGAGCTAAACCTCTCCAGCTGAGTACATCAAAAAGAAATGAAAAATATGAGAATCATAGATGCGAGGGCATTCTTACTAACACCAGTACTCCAACTGTCTGACCCCCTACAATATGCCTGATACATTAATTCAAGTTGGTTGGATGAGTATAGATCCGTGAAATCCTAGCTTTTGACACATCTTTCACATTACGAAAGTTTTGCAACATAGGTTCAATAAGTTAAAGGTACCATTTAAAACGGGTGCTCAGTGTTTTAAGATATGATCATTTAATATTGCAGTTCAAAATCGAACAAACCTTTGCCTAAGGGAATGCCTACTGAATAAGGAAATCAGTACATACTAAGAAAAATGGGTATTTTGATTAGAACTATGTTATCCAGTGTCTCCAGCCATCAGAACAGTTGTCCAATAACTGTCGACCTCTGTTCAGTACTTTAGTTATTGGGTTTTTATACAGCTTCAGCTATCACCTGCTACAAATGTGACCAGAATTCTAATTGTGACTGCAACCTACGGCCAGGTACTCCCGGTGGTTGTACTAGCACTGAGACATGTCTCACATCAACACAGTGTCTAGTAGGTATCAGTTTTTATTTTATGGTAAGAATGTAGTCTACTATATATTAGTACAGGAATCACATTCCCGAGGTTACCGTGAAGAAACCCATTTGCATTCTTCATGGTCCATCTTTTCCAACCGTTCCACGGCTGGCTACCTTACGATTTCAAAATGGCGACAACAACATTGCCGGGCGAGCAAGGAGGCTAAATAAATGCGAGTTTTTTCTGTAATTATCCCTATAAAACCATGAAGTAAATACATAGTTCCACTGTAAAGTGTCTCCACTCTCATTTTTCGCACTTGTGATGTTGTTGTTGTTCCGAATGAGCCCGGATGCAGAAAATGTTCATGCCAACACTTTACCGTGCAACTATGTCTATAAGTTGATTCCAGTTCTACCTGGCGCCTGTCAACACATGCCTGTTTTACACCCTCTTTCCTGGTTGATGTGCTGGCAGATGCCAAGATTGTCCCATAGAAATAACCCTTACCCCTAATACACAACCATAGAATCAAAGTTCCCTTACTAATAGTATCAATTTAGGATTCACCACATAAAAGCTTAAAGCTAGAGTATAGCCTCATGTCAACCCCTAATGGACAGTGTCGTTACTAATTGCAATCTCACCCTATGTGTATGATACATATGATACAGACAATAAGTTGATGACCAATCAGGAGTCAGTTTGTCATATTGAACTTCCTGCTATCAAAAATGGTACCTATGACTTTACTCCCCTCTTCTATGAAGTAGGTACATGTTTGGGCCCTCACTTGTAGATTAGATGATAGTCTATAAAAACTAAACATTGGTTCATAGATGTTTCACTGATGTCTACTCTATATTCCTGTTGCCAGACTAAAATGCCGCTCTATGGGAAGAATGCAAACAAGATATCGAGATCATGTGTACCATTGCTCTGTCTTGGATCTTTGCTCGACCTGATCAACTGCTGCAACACGTACTATTGTAATAATCTAATAGCAGGTGAGCTGGAAAAGCAATGGATTGGAAAAAAGTGATCGTTGATTGGACCAGTGTGTCTTAAACTACATTGTTTCAACCTTGAGGCGAGAACTTCCCACTAGGTCATGAAACTGCATATCTAGATATCTATCCACACTAAGCTTATTTACTTCATTGCCATCACCACCCTAACTGTTCCATAAACATCTAATTCTCACAGAATTACTTAGATCAGTACCTGATGAGGACAGTCTCTTTTCTCATGTATTGTTGTAGATGTTATTTTGCTTTAACTAAGCTCAGTACAACATTTTTATTTTCTTGCTTGCAATCCTGTGTAGAGAAAAATGTGACTAATCCCAAGGCCGATTATTGATGTATCAAAACTGCAATTTAACTGCTTAGTAACATTACATATACTTTTTTTGTGTTCCATTGTAATTCTTTATACATGTATGTTTATGAACTGTTAATATCCTTATGTAACAGAACTGGAACAAGCTGTGGTCGATATATCAGACACAGCAAATGGTAACTAATCGTGCACCCCATCTGTATAGAGATATTGAGTACTACATCTGGCTTTTAGTACTAAAAGAGTTCTTGATGCACTATAACAAATATATATCAACCAACTTTTGTGACACAACACATACATTATGAGAAATAAAGTGCGTACTGTGTTGACAAAGGGAATACCAGAGTCTGTTATTTATCACAAACATTGTAAAAGCTTGAGACATACACTCTATCAATTGTAGGTAACTAAGTTAATAATGATACCCTATATGATCACAACAATAATGCAAGTTGTGACTGAACACAGGGGAAAAAATGTTTCTTATATGTAGCACGGATAACAGATCACATGAATTCTGATTGAACACCAGGGTGATTGACGTTTTACAATGTATAGCACAGATTTCAGATCAGATACATGCAGTGTACTCTGCACAATAATGACCTCAATAAACACCTTTTGAATATAAACATTTGATTTTTGTTTTTATTCACACCTAAAAAATGAGTGTTCAGCCATCCTTGACTAAGGAAACCTACCAACTGACACTGCAGGTGAAATTTGTAAATAATGATGTTTATTCAGGAAAAGAGGTATGGTTTAGATGGGGAAAGTTAACTCACATTGTGAAATGATCGACCCCCCCCCCTCTTCAGATACACCCCCATTACTCTGACCACACACACACATCAGTCCACCAAGTGTGGATGAAGACATCACAGCTCGGCACTACCGCTGAAGGTTAATTCAAAACATCCTACCATCAATCCCCTAGCGATGGTAGTGTTGGCAAATCCTGTGGATTTTATAAGACCTAGTCATTCAACACTATCTATCTAACTTGTGGTAGCTCAGTCAGAAACAGCAGTTGTTATTGAGTTTCCAAAGTACTGGTTACCAGTAGGAAAAGAAATCAATACTGGATTGCCCCAGTACTAGCTGTTTGTATTAATACCGCTCCTCTATTCAGTCACTTATGTGCTGAATCAACTGTACATGTCCTATCAAGTGATCCATTCTCCCTCCCTCGGGGGGAGCCGGTACACACTATAGATAACTCATAAAATAAAAAGGAATCATTTTTTATGGCCTCTTGTGAAAAGGAGTCTTCCACAGCTATTGATTCAATTTGTCCTTCTCGCCCCTGTGCACAGTGTGTTTTGCTTGTGAGAGTGTATGCAGGGTTCAGCCTACCACCAATTAATCAATAATGCTGGCTCTTTTAATACTTGAAAGTCACACACTACCATCAGATAAATCAATAGGGCTGGATTATCCTACAATTGCTAAGGGACTGATGGTAGGATATTTTGAATTAACCTCCCGGTGTTATTTATGTTGGGTGTGTAGTGTTCTACCCCTCGATGCTAATCAAATCTTTCGATAGACAATGAAGAACAACTCTTCAGGTTCCAGTTAAAACCTTATTGTTAATAATGCATAGGCATCAATGGCAGTTTACAGGTAGTAGTGTTTGAACTACTAAGCACTTTCGACACTAGACGACTAGCACAGCCTTCTAGTATCTATGTTTAAGCGCTGATTCCATATCCGCCGTCCCACCCGTAAGCAAGGTCTCCCGTAAGCAGTCTATCCGTAGCTTTGCAACCCTGAACGTAGGAAACCTGTGTCTTTCTGTATACTTTTCCCTACTTTACTTTTTTTTGGCTTCCACTGTAGGTCCGTAAGGCTGTATCCGTATACTTTTTCCGTATGTCATAGGAGGCAGACACGTGTTTCTTTTGAATAAAAGTTGTTATTGTTTTTTCATCTAGTCACATGACTGTCACATGACTCTGTCGTCCGTAGAAAAGGCGCCTCTTTAGGTAGAGGCAAGACAAGAGAACCATGTCTAAAAGGCGTTTCATGAAGCTGCAATGTCAAGGGTTAAAGTAATATCCCTGGCTGTCACCGTAGCTATGCTGGATGATGAGGACAACGACGTTATAGTCCTTGGAGGCATGAAGAGACGACATACACATGCTTTCTGGATGTCCCCTTTCCTCAGAGCTAGGACAGATCCCGATCAGCGGAATACATTGGCAAAATTGGAAGCAGATTTCTTGAGGGTAAGGAGCTAAAATATGACTGTAACTAAAAATAAAAAAATAAAAACATTAAAAGAAACAAGCCGTACGTGTGTAGTCCTTTCCTGTATGCCACCTCTTCCTTTTTCATTTCTCTGCAGGTAGACATGTATGTACCGGTACACCCCCCCCCTTTTTTCTGTTATAAGGCACACCATAAAGACAGGACCTTTCTCTTACTTGTTCTCTCTATACCCTGTACTTTTTCCTCTGTCTGGATGATATTGTCACACAACTCTGACCGTGTGAACATATTTTCAGCTCGGATGTCAAGGGGAGTACAAGAAGACTACGCAAATGCCACCAGGACTGTACAAAGAACTCCTGGACCTGGTGAGGCCGTTAATAACCCGTAAGGACACGTACTGGAGGCAGTGTATTACAGCAGAGGAGAGACTCAGCATTACCATACGTTATCTGACCAGAGGTAAGAAGTCTACACTGCTTCAATGAAAAGTGGAGGTTTTTTTTTTTGAAACACAGATAAAATTACTAGTCTCTTTTTATGTTTTTTTTTTTCATGTCCCCTTGCCTTCTTCAGTAGGAAAGAAATAAGCTAGAAGTGCACTTGCTCTGTTCCAGGAGACAGCGTGACAACCTTACACCAAGGCTACCTGGTCGGTGAGAGTACTGTGCTTCCCTTAGTCCGTGACACATGCAAGGCAATCTACCAAGCCCTACATGAAAAGTACATGAAGGTATGTTTTCCTTGCTTTCCTTACTTAGATCTAGCCCTCCCGTACACGTGGAGCTTCCGGAAAAAGTAAAGACGTCTGGCTCTAGGTGACTTAATAAAGTAGAGGAATCAATCTGTTTGATTTTTTTAAGCAGGTCTGTAAATAGTATTCATGATCCAATGTTTCAGTTCAGTCTTGCTTATGAAAAAAAACTTTTCTTTTCAGACCCCTTCTACTGAACAGGAATGGAGGGATATAGCCAAACTCTTCCATGATCGTTGGAATCTTCCACATGTCCTGGGTGCTCTAGACGGGAAGCATGTGAGGATCAAAAAACCACCTAAGTCTGGAAGTTTGTACTACAATTATAAACACTTCTTCAGCATTGTGCTGTTTGCCCTGGTAGATGGGGACTATCGCTTCAGGTACGTGGATGTGGGGGCGGAGGGGCGGTCGTCAGACTCCACCCTGTGGAAATATTCTACTTTCAAGGAGGATCTAGAGAGAGAGGACAACCCCTTAGGAGTACCAGCTCCTGAGCCTTTTCCTGGGTTTAAAGGGGACCTGCCCTTCTTCTTCGTGGGGGATGATGCCTTTGAGTTGTCAGAAAATTTAATGAAACCGTACCCACAACAGAACCTCACATTGAGGCAAAGGATATATAACTACAGGGTCTCCAGGTGCAGGCGCATAGTGGAAAATGCCTTTGGCATATTGGCTATGCGATTCAGGATACTTCGCAGAGAGATAGAGATGCGCCCTGAGTATGCAGCCATGATAGTCCTGACATGTTGTGTCTTATATAACTTCCTACGTGAACGTGCTGGAGCTGCTTACCTTCCACGGGAGGCTACGGACTGGGAGGACAAAGACTATAACCAACACAAGGGAATCTGGCGGGGAGAAGCTGCTCTGCCAGGGAGAGAGGCTTCCAAGGCCAAGAACGCCAAACAGGACGTGAAGGATCTACGGGACAAGGTGGCCAACTGGTGTCTCACCGTGGAGGGTGAGCTAGCATACCAATACAAGGTAGTCCTGGGAGAGGAGTTCTTCTTTGCTCATTGACTTTCTGTGGCATTGACATGTTGGAGATATGAGCATGTGAAGACCTTTCTCATAATGTTGACAATGACACTTTTCAGTAGAAAACAGATCCTTTATTTCTGTAGCAGAATATGGAACAAGAACACAGAAATCTTCTCTGGACTAGAATAAAAATATACCTAACATACTTGTTGAATCCTGAGATAAAGTTACCATAGTCAAGCTAGAAGTGGGATTTACCCTGTTCCAGTTAAAGCCTTAGTCACCCGTATGTCTCTTGTACATTGAAAAATATGGTAAACTTTCTTCTATGTATACGGACAAAAACATACTGAAGGGCACTGGTGCTACCATGTTTAACATGTGTACTTTCCGTAAGACAAATATATTCCCTCATACATATACTTATACTAGCACCAACCAAAGAGGAACATACCTTTGGTCTTTTACTCTCTATACCCTTATGTATCACTTCAAGTCTAAAATAAAGATCAATCATTGCCTCTAATGGAACTAAAAATAAAACTTCTGCTATATAAACTCCAGAAGAAAAGAAATGAAACCTTTTTGAAGCACCTTGTCACAAAGATAATGTCTTTCTTTGTTCTTTTGTACATGAAAAATACAGGACCTCTAACTTTATCATCACATTAAAAAAGAAATATTTCGATTGTCACTGCTTAGAGGAAACTTTCGAACATGAACATCAAGTCAACGTCTTATCCTAGAGTCTGGCTAAAGAAAAACCTTCCTAATTGTTAATCAAAAAATAATATAGTGTCGCAAAGATAAAAAAAATTCTACATGTCTTTGTCTTGAATAAAAAGGAGAAGCACCATAAGTTTAATGGCGGTACGGATAAAGTCAGTCATCTTCTCCTCCAGCTTTGGCTTGGAAAAGAGCCAAGACCACATGCTTTTACTTAGCCTTTACGTCTTCCGTCATGCTTCTCATTTCAACCAAGATGTAGTCTGCCCATATCTGATCCTGCGGGTTCTCCTGACTGGGAATGGGAACAGAAGGCCCTCCTTTCATGTTCTGTCCTATTTCTTGGATACTCTGGGTCAGGGTTTTCATGGTGTCTGATTTCTCCTCCATTAATTTCAGCACTGGATCTTCCTTCTTCCTTCTCTTGGCGTCCTCCTGCTCCTTACGGTATGCCGATCCTTGCTGCTCAAACCAAACACTTTCGTCCACCTTTGCAGAATATACAGGTTTGTCCGTAGAAGTAGAAGGACGAGCCAAAGCATTGTATCTGTCCTTAGCCGTGGCTTTCTTAGGGGGTGGGAGAGGTTTAGGGGCAGGTTCAGTAGATGTCAATAGAATGGGACTGTCTTTTTTTTCATCAAAGCAAACCTTTCTGCTGCAGACTTGCCTTTTCTGCTCTATTTTTCCTGTACAGGCTGTGCATCTACTGACCCTTTCATGACTTCCTCTGATTTATCCTTTGCCTTACGGGGGGGGGGGGTCTTACGTAGGGGTTGTTTGTAACTTTTCTTTGGTGTCTTAGATTTACCAGATATAACAGGACTGTCAACCTTTTCTGGAGTCTTAGGTTTGACTGGGGCCTTAGGCTTAACAGGGGTCTTAAACTTGACTGGGGCCTTAGGCTTCACAGGGGTTTTCTTTTTCTTAGGGGTATCGGCTCTAGGAGCAGTGTCAGAGCAACTGGAGAAGGGCGTGTCAGAAATATCAGAGGAAATGTTTGTGTCTTTGATGTTAAGAGTAGCTTTAGAGGCCTTACGGAAAGAGGAGACAGATCCCTTGCTTGTCTCACAGTCTTCATTCTCCAGACGCAGAGAGCGCCTCGCTGAAGCTTCTAACCCACTAGAATCATGGAGCCTGTCATTACGTGAAAAATGTTTAGTGTTCATCACAAAACCTTCATTTAATCCTTCAGATAACTCATCCTCCTCTTCTTCTTGTGTTGTTTGTGTACGTCTGATAGGAGTCAGGGAGGTGTTCAGCTGAGACGTTTTCTTCCCAGTGGTAGCCTATAAAAAAAAATAACATCGTGTACTTTCAATGGTTACCATGGTAACCAGGCAGAAGCAAAGAGAAACATTACTTTTTTACAAGTGGGGTTTTCATAGTTACACAAATTACAGGAAAAGGTGTCACCATGGCAACCCAAAAGCTTTTTTATATGAAACTGACAGCATTAAAAGATAAAAGAGAAAAAAAACAAAGAATTTGGTTACCTTGGGAGTAGATTTGGCAAAGGTGCATTCCACTCTCTCTTGACTAGGAGGCGGACTCTGCCCACGGTAAGACGTAAGGGAGTCAGAGACCTTTATATGATCCCGTAGGAAAGAGCACAGCCTCAGAATTTCTCTTTGTCTTTCTGTTTGTCCCTCTGGTTCAGATCCACTTTTTGCCTCTCTGTGCATCCGTTGATAATGGTTCCTCAAGCTGTTTATCCTCGTCTCCACCACATCAGCTATAAAGAAAAAAAAAATGAATCATTTATGGTATTTATTATTAAATAAAATGAACAGAGAACTACAGAGAGGAAAACAGAGTATTTGTGTTGCTTCAAGAAGGACAGAGTTACTCTTTTCCTTGACTAGCCATTAAGACCTTTAATTTTTTTCATTGAATCTTATTTTTAAACAGAGAGAGCATGCCTTATCTTTGATCTATACTCACGTGGTATCTCTAGGACAGTAGCGAATCGTCGTAGGAGGCGTTACGGTCCTCGGTACATTTATATTTCTGTTTATGTAGGTGGTACAAGTAAGGAGTCTCCTCCCACAGTTTGCATAGAACTTCCTCTCTAGTAGGATCGTCTCTGAACCAGTCGTCGATGGTTTTTGTAGGGTCATTGTAAACAGACTTGTCCTGGATAACCATTCTCTGCTTGGGGGACCTTTGGCTCAAGTCGAGTGGGTCTACCTCTTCTAGGTCTGAGTCCTCCTCGTCTTCAGGAACACCTTGTCTCTTACTGTAGTCTGTTCTCCCTTCCATTTCAGGTTGCACGTCATCTGGTTCCTGTGCTTTATTTTCAACGTTATCCTTACTGGAGCCTGACTGGAGTCGTGCACGGCTACCCGTCTTCCCTAAACTTTTCTGGCCTTTCTCAAACTCCTCCATGAGAGCCTTTTCCTCTGCGTAGGACTCAACCAAAATGTTTTTAATGCGACCCCTCAGTCCCTGGCTTTCCCCAGGCCTATCACTATCCTCTTCAGCAAGGAAGGGATGGGGGTTTTCATTTTTACTGCTCCCAGAATTACCCCGGCGGATTCCCAAAGTACCAACCCTTGGTATACGGGGCCTCTTGGCGGGAGGAGAAGCTTCGTCGTCGGCGGCCGGCTTTTCGACCTTTCTTGAACCCGCTAACAGAGACTGACTTTCTTCAGACTGTACCTCTTCGTCCTGCTTGTCTCCAGGTTCTTCTGCCACACTGCATTTGATCCTACGCCGCTTCAGAGGTCCACCTTTGCCTTCTTTTGATGTAGATTTGGTCTAACGAGTGGCACGAGTCGCCATTTTGGTTGTTGTTTTGTACGGACAAAGTGTAGGTCACATGACTCGTAGCAACGTCCGCCGCCTACCCATAGGAGCATGAACTAAAGGTTTCAGGAAGAGACACCAGATGGCCTATGTGTGGTTTCTACGGTCCCATACGTTTTCTGCCAAGTAATCTGTACAGAAGAAAATTCAATAAATTAAATATTCTGACTGACGGGAAAAGTAGACCAGATCCGTAGGCAGTGTACGAAAAAAAGGACGAAAAGACTGTTCCACCTTCTCCCGTAAGCGGGATCTGTCAGGAAAAGTATACTTTTTCCTTCTTTCTTGACGGGAAAAGTTCAAGTGGAAGCCTTTTTGTTCTGAAGTAACCCGTAATCTGTTACGGCTTACGGATCATAGTCCCTTCCACACTGCCAAAAAAGTACAAAAGTATACGGAAGGGCACAGATATTCCTTACGGGAACCCCATTTGGCGGATATGGAATCAGCGCTTCAACAAGCCACATATACCTTCTCCGTGCAACAACACAGAGAAGTATTACAACATGGTAGTTGGGCAGCCGCCGACAATTGCTCACGATGGTCCATCACGACTGGACTGACCCTGAGGAAGGCCGTACAATGGCCTTATATACACCAGAGTCGAGGGCCATGTGACCATGTGGTGACGTGGTGCTGGACTCCAGTGCCCCCAGGCATCGGGTAAGAGAGGTGCTCTCGACGTCGCCCACGAGGACCACGAAGGTACCTCGAGGATGACTCGGGACCACCACAGGTGTATTGTGATATACCTTGACACACCTTTGTGTAAATAGTGAAATGGCACAAGGTTTTTACTAAAATCCTTAGCCATCGATTAAGAAATATTCCTCCATCTTCAGTGATACTTTCTCAAACAATTGTGATGATGTCCACAATACAAAGAGAAATATTCTTTACTATGGCTGGCCGTACTCTCCCTACATACATGTGCATATACATACATATATGTATGACAGAAGAACCTACCCTCTATCTAGTTCTCTATCCCTCATGCAAAAGAATAATATAATCATGATTTGTAATTAGATTTAATATACTTTTTCACAATATTACTTCAGAGAGCTTTCCCCTTCACAATATCCCAGACTTTGGCCAATACTTGAAAGTCAATTCTGCCTCTCCATAGAGGACAGAAAGGTGAGAGGCCCTCTGATTTAGATGGCACAAGTGTCCTATGTGACAACCAGTCTTATCAATGATTTCTGGCAATTGACAGTAACAATTTAAAGTATCCATTATCTTCATCCATTGAATTCCCCAATATATCAAGGAAGACTATCTAGTTTGTGTGCTGAAACATATTGGATTGATATGGTAGTATAGAAGATGTGCAGGGGTAAAATGACCTGCATGTAAAAAGGCACCACCATCTCCAATGTCAATATTGGGGGCAGTGCCGTGTGTAGGCACCAGTTTGGACCATCCTCATGAGCATCTATTTACCTTCCTTTTTCCTGACTTTCCAAGAATGCTATGTGGCTCTGTCAGAGTAAATAGTCCACCACATGTAACCTGGATGCATTGGGCTGTGGGACGTAGATTCATCCAAGACCCTTTCTCCTATAGCTGTCACTGTGGCTACCTGTTCACAAGTAAGGACTTCCTGGGTGTCTCCCAAGGCATATATAGACCCGGTAAATTAAACTTTTTAAAGCAACATGTCCCTGACCTTGCAAAACTTAATGAATATTTAGCTGCCAGTAGTTTTAGCAATGCCCTCTCTTCTAATTGGTACACATTATTTCAATTTTTGCACAGCAGAAATTGAGAAAAATTGTCCACTAATAATCATTGTATATGCAAGCAGTTTTATTTATGAATCTGATTCTGTTTTTTCTGGGCCTCTATCAGAGTAGCAGCAGATCTGGGGTCAGGAGGTTAACTCAAAAGGCTCTGCCATCGCTACCTATGTGATGATAGCGTACCTATGCGATGTTAGCGTAGGCACATCACTTACCATCTCATAAGACCTAGTGTTACTACAATGAAATTGCTAGTGGTGTTAGGCCAGATACTAATAGGAAGTACTATGCAGTCCTTTACTATTCCACTTCCAGTACTAACACCACCCCTTATTTCATATTAAGAAATGATAGTGGTTTCCCCTGAGTTCAAGAGCACCTGTGTGGGGGGCATTCCTGGTCACAAAAGTGAATGCACCTGCTGAGAGTCCTTGTGGGCTATTGAGGCTACTCATGAGTTAAGAGCACTTGAATGGATTTTCTCAGAGTCCTTGAGGGCTCTTGAGTCTACTCATGTATTAAGGGCATAGTAACATCATGATTCCCTTCTCTCTCTTAGTTGGTGCAGGGAGGGGGGCACTGTACTTCTAAAATACAAGCTATAATTTGATCATACAGAAACAGGTGACTTACCAGTTCCTAGGCCCAATGTGACTGACCGAAAGCTCTCATGCACCTCTTGCTTCAGCCCTCCTTCAGCACCCGACAGGGTATATATAATTAGCAAGAACCCCAGTGTAGCCACTCTTGAGAGAACATGTTTTTCCACTGCTATTTTTTACCTTCCACTGCTATTTTTTCTCTGTGGACCTGTTGCCACTCTGCACAGTTTTTAGCTGCTTGGAATAGTGAAAGCAGGGCTGAGGCTTACAGTGCTCACTAAAAAGTAGCTGGCTATCACAAAGGAAGGCAGGCCTACCTTACCATAGCAGTATGGGAGGGAAATCACTAATATCCCATAGGTAGCAATGGCAGAGCCTTTTGAATTAAGCTCCAGGCAAAGTAGTGATACTCCCACATGCACCAATGGGGCATTGTTTGTAGTAAGTATCAATCAAAGCTGAATAAAGTTCTACCCTGGCACCAGACAACACAGGCCTATTCCTAAATCCCAGTGAATGTGGAGGCAGATATGAAAAAAAAACAATATTCTTCAATATATCAGATACCAAATTAAAAACAAATCAATGACAAAAGTGAGTTTTTTGTTGCATAGAAAATGACCAGTCATCAAATGTGCTATGGTAGATAAATGTGAAACGATTTCCACACCCCTCATCTCTAGCTAGAGTAGTTATATGTTCCTGTCCTCACTCTGCTGAAAGAATGAAGAAAAGAAATCATGATTAATAAATCATTTCATATTATATTTACATCTTTTACTGATGTCTATTCTACCTTCCTATTTCCACCATATATACAAAACGGCAGGCCTCGACTGGCTTGCATGGAGCACTCTCCCAGCAGAGACTCTCATAGGCATTCCGCTGTTTGGCCGTACAGAGGGATGGCATAGACTATGCTGGGAGAGCTGTTGAATGACAAATAGCTGTAACAAACTGCATTGTTGTTGAACGCAGTGCCTTAGGCGTAAGGTGGCGCTAAATTGTTCAACCTGGGGACACTGTTTGTTCAGTCTCAGGCCATTCAAACATAGCAGCTTCTTAGAGCTATCAGTTTGGTGTTTTTGTTGATGTTTTTTGGCCCAGTTTGTATTGACATATTTGGCCTCTTGATTTCTGTCAATTCAGAATTTTCCAGAATTTTGATTTGACATTTCTTTTTTGTCAATGAAAACGTCATAGCACCCAGTCACCTTTCGCACTCTTTCGCACGCCACTATCCAGCGGCGCAGCCGCTGGTGCCAGACCAAAATGCCAACCACAGGAGCAACTGCGATTCAAATCTCAAGATCCTTTGACACCATCTGTCCTGCAGATTCAACCATCCTTGGTACTTTGATCAAGGATAGTATAGGTTCCCTTGGATGTGCTACTGAGAGCATAGTCTATGGGAAGAGTGTAACAGGCAACCCCCTCTACCCCCCCCCCTTAAAAGTAGGCTCCTTTGTGTGTTCAGTGTTGATTCCTATAGAGGATTAGGTGGTTTATGGAACTGTGGTATGCCTTTATCAGGTTGATACCAGATGGTAAGAAGGTAGCAACTAAATCAAAAGATTCTGCTGAATCCAAAATTTATAGTCTTGATTTTCAGAAATTGATCAAAATTACCCAAATATGAGATTTGATGATGAAAATATTTTGAAAACATACAAAAATTATATTGAAAAATATTGGAACTCTTTATAGATACAACACATAAACCAAAGTTCATAACCAATCTACATATCCAAATGTTTGCCTATCTCTCAATCTGGCAAGGACTGTGCCTCTGCAACGCTCTGCTTATCTAACATACTGTCTATCCCTTAGTCAAGTAAGGCTATCCCCAAAAGGCATGAAGGCTAAAGCTGACTCCACACCTCAACTTATCCTCTCTGTGCCTACTTCCCTTAGTCTACCTATCCTCAATCTGCCAATCATTCAGTTTACCTTTCCCTCATGGTGACTATCCCTCAGACCCTCATGTCTAGTCTATGTTGTTCATCTGAGCCCTAATGGTTGACAGTGCATTCCTTATCGTGTCTACTATTTTAAGTCTACAGGTCTACCTTAATAATGCCTATCATAAAGCCTGCCTATCCCTCATGGTGCCTATCCCCTAGCCTGCATATCACTCATGATTACTTTACATATCCCGCAGCCTCTTGAATTACCATGCTTATCAGTATATGCTTACCATGCTTATCATTATGCTAGCTTTCTATCCAACTTACTTCACATCCCTCTTGATGTCTATTCCTCTCTTCCTATCCCCCATGCTGCATATCACACTCATGCTATACCACTTGGCTAAAAAGTTCTTTTTAACGTTAAAATAACATTTTATTTGGTTCCTAAGTTTCTTAAGTTGGATGCTTTTTCAATGTTGAAATAACGTCAACATTTTTTTTACCAACATTTCTACCCAAACCTAATAAAAACATTTGCAAACATTGAAAAAGCATTTTTTTTGCCAACCTGAAGCATAGGTAACTTGAAGGATATGTAGTATGGATGATAGGTAGATGTTTGGTTGAGGCAGACTTTTGGATTCATACGTTAGGGGATAGGTTGACTTAGATTTGGTCATCATAATGAAGATTGGTTGTGATGAGCAGGAAAACTATAAAGTGAGCATGAGAGATAGGACCTGTATTCAAAAGGACGGGCAACAAGGGGGATAGGTAACATGTGTACCAGTTTAAGAGATGCACGGAGAGTACCTTGTAAGGTCAGCACTATTTAAAGGAAAGGTAATATAACAGAAGTCAAACATGAGGGATGTGCAAAGTTGGGGGATAGTCACCATGAGGGATAGGTGAAATAAATGATAGGCAGATTGAGGATAGGTAGTCTAATAGAATATAGGCCTACAGAGAAGGTTAGGTACAAAGGTAAGAGGTAAACCTTGATTCTTTAACCCTTTTGAGGGAAAAGCTGATTAAACTCTAGATTTCAAGAGAGAGGTATTATGAGTGATAGGTAGACTAAGGGATAGGCAGTATGTGGGATAGGCAGAACCATGCACCAGCAGTAGTTGTCAGGTTGAGACACAGGAAGACATCGGGATAAGTAGATTGAGGTACTGACTTAGCATGTTGTAATTATAAAATGTCCCAATAATTTTTAATATTACTTTTGTACATTTTTAAAATATTCTCATCATCAAACCTCATTTTTATGTACTTTCAGTCAATTTCTGAGAATCAAGATCACAAATTTCGGATTTGGCAGGACTTTTTGGTATGGGTGGTACCTTGTTTGCATTCAATATACATCTGATAAAGATTCTTTACATCTCAATAAACCCCCTTATGTTCCATAGGACTCAATACTGAACATAAAAGGGTACCTACTTTTAAGGAGGGGGGTAGAGGGGAATGGTCTGCACTCTAGGACTCTATGAAGTAACACATCGGGAACCTATACTATCCTTGCTTTGATAGCTCTGACCACAGGTCATCTGGTGACCTCAGTTCAAAGGTTACAACTGGCTATCATATCCAGGTGTTAAGGATATTTTAATCCAAATACAGCTTACAATCGGCCTCTTACACATGCATTTTGTGATGATTCAAGGGTTAAACATGTACATTAGTCACTAAGTGATATGTGCAATGTTGGGCGGGGGGAAGATCCTACATCAGAGATCAGACAGCGCATGGCTGACTATGGAAGGCCTTATTTATAGAAATATGTGGGAGCTCTGTACTTTAACACATGATAAGACTATGGAAGGTCTATGTTACACAAACATACAATAGGCCACAATCAATTGTCTGAGCATCAAAGTGTATTTCTATCACAGTTCATGGGAAATAGTTAGGTCTACTTACAGCTACAATCTAAATATATCTACGTAGACTTACACCTTTATGTATCTTTGGGATGTCTCCAAAGATATGTAATATAGTAAGCAAGTACGGGAGGCGGACCAGAGGGCGCTCAGCGCGGAACTAATCAACCATGACGAGGGGTATATATTCCACCGTCCTCCTATGATCGGGACTCGCAGAGCTACCGGGCTGGTAGACTGATCTAGTCTCTAGAACGGCCTAACGAATGTTATAACGAGAGCTTTACCTCCTTCGGGGTATAGACTATAGGCATACGAAAGGTTGAAACGTGTTTGCAGTCCTTCTGTAACAAGTACTGTAATAAAGTGATTCTGAAACCTACTCGAACCGACTAGTTATTGCTTTGCTAGTATAGTTGTCTCGAAATAGCAATACCTACAATAGTAAGCAAGTGGGGTTATTATTAACACTTAAAAGGCTGCTAATGCAGGGATGCATGATGCCCTTTGGTTGCCATGATGCACAAATGAAGTGCTGGTGAGCAGTGGCACCATTGATGCATCAATAGCCCTTAAAGGGTTAAAGGGTCCTGGTACAAGTCCCAGATCATAAAGTAAGCTGAATCCATACTGATCTCTTTACTGACTGCTTAGGGGGTTTTAGTATTTTGATTAATTTGCACTGATTTGCCACAAAATGAAACTCCATACAGACCTATTGAAAGCTGCTGTGCCAGTTATTGCTTGAATGGTTTCCATATTAATAATCTGTTTGATGTATAAAGATGAGAACCATGACATATCACTATACAGAGTTTACTTTTATGTATGCGAATCCCCACTCTGCATTGCCCTACAGTGTTCAGTTCTGAGAAAATAATTGTGGTTATCATAGATCATCTTGAATTCTCCAAGAAACATTTGGTCATTAATGAGCTATCAATAATTGGTTCTATAAGATTTGTCCTTGTGTATCATTTTGTGTATCACCCCATTTTTATATTTGGTGTACTAGACTAAGGGTACTTTAACAACGGATGCCTTATAAATGGTCAGATCATAACAACATTCTTTGAAATGACGATCTGGTCATTAACTGTTTGGTCATGTTATTATTATGACAAATTACCTTATAAATAGGGTAATCAGGTAATCTAATACCGTATGTAACCTAGGTCACTATACAACGATGAGACTAAAATCCAAAGGATATAGATTAAACATATAACATGCCTATGTTTACGCGATGTATGTACCTCTAGACCAAATAAAGTTTAAATCTGTTCAAGAAAAAAATAAAAGATGTGCCAAGTCAAGGAATCCTTCGATACCTTATGTGCATGTTCATATCTGTACATACAGCAGTCAGACCTACCACATCGCACATACCTACATGTAATATCGAAACTTAAAGGACCACCATCAAGTTAACTAATAAGGTAAGGATAATTAGGAGGAAATCATTGTCTTACCAAGCTAGCATGTTACAAGATTAGCAATAGATTGCTGTCTTGAAATCTGCTTTAAAGCTTTCATTACTGCTGATGTCTTGAAGGTAATTTCAACATTGTATTAATAGCGAATCTGTACAAAACATTATTGAAAGAAGAGAAACATATTTAAAACTAAATTAAGCCTAGAAACCCCCACTTTCCCAGTTAACTTGGGCCCTGTCTTCATGATGACAGGGCCCAAGTACAGTGGGCCCTGTCATCATGAGGAATATGCTTGTAAGATGTGTACAATTTATGAAGTGTATTCATAAGTGGGAGTAAAACTTCTCCAGAAGGGCTGTTCACTGAGGAGAGGGGAAACCATCCTCTTACAATAAGCACCTGTACACCTGTAGATGGTGCAGAACTGCTGTCTCAGTATGTGACGACGTATCACAGCACCACCTCACACCCTACATGGTGTACACCTGTAGATGGTACAGAACTGCTGTCTCAGTATGTGACGACGTATCACAGCACCACCTCACACCCTACATGGTGTACACCTGTAGATGGTACAGAACTGCTGTCTCAGTATGTGACGACGTATCACAGCACCACCTCACACCCTACATGGTGTACACCTGTAGATGGTGCAGAACTGCTGTCTCAGTATGTGACGACGTATCACAGCACCACCTCACACCCTACATGGTGTACACCTGTAGATGGTACAGAACTGCTGTCTCAGTATGTGACGACGTATCACAGCACCACCTCACACCCTACATGGTGTACACCTGTATATGTGATGACGTATCACAGCACCACCTCACACCCTACATGGTGTACACCTGTAGATGGTGCAGAACTGCTGTCTCAGTATGTGACGACGTATCACAGCACCACCTCACACCCTACATGGTGGGAAGCCAATATCCACCTACATAACTACACCATGAGCTGCTATTTATTCAACTGCTAGCTCAATACCCACCACTATGAAGTCATAGCATGCAGTCATAGGAGCCACTATTTGCTACATAGTGACCAGTCATACCTTCCTCATGGTCTAGTTTGCACTCATGTGTTGAAATGAGCATGGGCCTGCAGTAACTATATATAGGTGATCCCACCGAGTTACACGGTCGCACACATGGTCAATTCTTATGAATATGCATCATAGTTTTTAAATAAGTGCAGTGGTCATGATTACTTTTCCTAGGAGCCCATATATGTGTAACATACAATACAGTCAATTGGAATTATCTTGCAAAAAAAAATGCATAGGCTAGATGAAAAATAATTAGAGATATAATGAGATATACATAGAAATTAATCTATTATGTTGTGTTGAGAAGCTAGATTTCCCTGAATACATTTTTTTTATGACATTTGGTGGTAAAATGTCATTTTGAAATGATTATTGAAAAGATACCATGTTACATATAGTAAGGCTGATTGACCTCTATGAGTGGCCTGGGGTCAAGACCTTTTGGCTCATTAGTCTAAATGTAGAGAGTACTTTATTGTTACAAAGAAAAGAGCACAGATTGGGTACATTTGAGTAAAGGAGTGCAGAAGGCAACAGCTAAGACTACCCACTGATTATTCACATAGAGGGCTACCATACAAGCACCCCTTATTGAGTCACTGCTGTGGTGGCTATTTAGCCAGTAGGCAGTACGATCACCCAGTAATGTAGCCAGCTATTTAGCCACCATGGCCAAAGTCCTAAGATCACCTGGTAAGATTTGGCCCTTCTCAAGTCATAGGGTCCTGAACCTGTTGTAGGATCTATTGAAACAAGGTCCTGGGCTATTGATGTACATGGAACACAATACTGCAGTCTTAACAGGGAGAGAGATCTATGTGTGGTATGGTAGGATAGAGCTGAATGACCTGCTTGTCACCAGGTAGGACTGTTCTTGACATTAGAGTTAACACAGGTTGTTGTACCCAGTAACATGGAGGAGTCTGTACTGAGGGTGCAGAGGGACACACTGCCTAACCTTACATGTAGTTATTGGGACATTCTGTATGGCCCAGATTGGCTCACTGAGGGTGAAGAGGAGTTTGTTTGGGGAGACGGAAGAAAATAAATGTTATTTTACTATTCTCATCATGTATCTCTTCTATTCAAAAATGAAAAACAGGCTTCAACGGATCGAATAATACAAGGAGCTGTACTTGATGCAATGCAATAAAACTTCACAGCTGAGATCAGTAGATGGAAATTATGATACAGGGTTCTTCAACTATATTAATAAAAAAAAAAGCAGTACTGTTAAAAATTCTTTAAAAAATCAAAGACCGTTTATACCCTTTATTATTTTTTTACATGTTTCTCTGGGTTAGTATACAATTTGCACTTCATCTATTTACACAATTTGCAAGATAATGTACTTAGAATGACTAGATTTTGCCATTTTCACCATAATAAAAGAACTGTTTGTATCTATATAACATAGAGTCAGTTCTAGAATACCATGATACAACTTGTGTACAAGGTGTAGCTTATATTTGAGAAACTATTACTGCACCTTGAAAGGTCAGCAAATGTTGGGGTTGTGTCATTGGTGGGGAAATATTTGTATAAAACAGCACTGAAGCTTAAAATGATTTGTTTTGTTGCGCTTTCAAATATAAACATCAATACATAAATAATCAGAACAATATTGTATAATCTGTAGAATATCCACAAATTCCATTGACATTGTAGGGGCCGGCATCGTTGTATGTATATTAGTGCGCTTCATCCGAGAGTGTTGCTCGTTCCTTCTATGCCAACTAGGTGTCGCTTCGCGATACCCGTTTGGTACAAGAGGGGGCAGCACCATGCCTCGCGTCCAGCTTCTACTAAGAAGCCGGACGATCCGCAGAAGGAAACTGGACATGGTCCAGTCCAGATGTATGTTCCAAGAAGAGAGTATGTAATAAAGTCCTACCCGAGCGGTAGGGGAGTCTGGGGCTTTGCCCAACCCGAACCTGAACCCATGTTGGTATCTTTAGTGATAAGCAAGCCAACGAGCCACCCAACATTTAAGTCGATATGAACCATTACACTGGTGCCGTGACCAGTTGGTTCGGGGGTGGAGCGCGGCCAAACGGCCGAAAGCCTCAGGCAACCCAATGCCGGTCCCTCCAGCCCTGGGCTAGAGGGATTCGAAGAGGATGATTACACATCCCAGCATTTGTTGTTAGACTAGAAACCGGGTCAACAACATGTGTTCAACCCGGGAGGTGTCCAGACAGTTTTCTGGACACCCGGTCTAACAGACGATCCCACCAGAATTGGAGATGGGATTGTTAAATTGTACCCGAACACACCTCGACAGGTTGCTTCGGATACAGGGTTATTTGGCGGGGTAATTAAACCCGCCAAGCTAAACTTGAGTGATTGGTCCCAAGTGTTAACTAGCAGGCACCAGCTCGGACCTAGTATCCCAGTGAGCTCTGCTGGTATCTTGAATACCCCAAAAGCTCAAAGCCCGATGCAACGTACAGTGACCCCTAAGGGCGTTGCAGTAGATGGGGCAACCCGAGTGGCCCCATTGATGACATCGTCTGATCATGAGAGCGACGATGGTAGGGGTGAAGCAAAACCGAAAGGTTCTTCAAGTACTAAGAGATTTAGACCTCGAGAAACATTGCCGAGAAGCTCGAAATGCTCTCTCTAGGCCTATCCTTAGACGAAGGCTTATCTGACTCCATGTTCAATCCGGGAGGCAGTCGTAAGTCAAGGTATGTACGTCGGATGGGCCCCGGGTATATCGGCCTATTTGAAAGCCAAAGAACAGGTAGAGCAACAAGCTAAGAGACAGCATGAACAATTCATAGCTGCCCAGAAGAAAATTGAAGATGAAACAAAGGAGTGGATCAGAATGCTCCGTTCTGTCCAACAGGAGGCAATTCTAAAAGAATCTGACCTCAAGTATCGGTTGTCCTCTCTTGTCCATCGGTTGGAATTAAAAGAGAAGGATGAAAGAGAAAGAGATAGCAAGTTGGCTGACCTAGAACTCAAGGAAGCCAATAGACGAAGAGCGATTGACAAGGCTAGAGCCGAGGAAGTCGCTAAGGCTCCGGATGTAAGCAAATTACAATCCGAATTGCATGCCATGGAGGAAAAATTGAAAAGACTTCAGCTCCGTAAAGCGGAGACAGAAGCCAAGTTGGTCTCGGAACAAGCCGAGATCCGAAAAGAGACCACAGAGTACCAAAGGTCTCAAAAGGAAAAGGGTGAGAAGTATCGTTTACTTAAAGATACTTTGAAAAGGGAAGCATTAGCGGCCCAGGAGGATAGAAACCGAGCTGTAGCAGACAATGAGAAGATCCGATCCGAGATCTTATCAGAGAATGCACAGCTAAGAGAAGAACAGAGGAACTTAACCACTGATGTGGCAACCCTAACGATAAATAAATCCGCCATGGAAAGTTATTTACAGGAACAGGAGCATGCGAATGTTCCTCCAAGGAGTAAGGACCAAAATCCAAACTCAACTTTTGTCAAACAAGGAGACCCAGTTTCCTGTTTGACTCCAAAGCATTCGGCCTATAACCCATTCATGAATGATAATGCGACACGGAATGTGGATCAAGGGGGAGTCTATATTAGAACCAAAGATAAGAACGGCCGGACCAGCAGAGTTTAGATTAGTGAAGCCCTGATAGTCCACAACTTGGACCCGGACTTCGTATCGAGAGACTGTTCCGACACTAGTGCCGAATCAAGCGGGTTCCACATACATGTGGATCAGACAGATAATGTCGGGTTGGATGCAGGTTACCCTAGCAACCAACAGAACTCACAAAGCAGTGGCAGCCAACCTGGTCAGGCTGGTCCACCGCCAAATGATGGTAGTCAAGGCGGATCTACCAATCCAAACGGACAAGGGGGTGATGGTGCCTCAGATACCGGCCCCAACGCAGGGGGTTGGAGGCTATACGAACTCCAATGGTTTGCAGAATGCCAAGCGAACCGGCGCAGTGGACATATAAGGGTGATTCCTGCCAAAGCTCCCACTTTCTGTTTTTTAGAGTTTTTTTGGGGTTAGGGGGCTGCAGAATAAAAACTATTTAACCATTCTTCCTATTTTTGGTGTTATTTGAAAGTAAACATCCTGGGGATTAAAGAAAGGGCAACTTTGCATATGCTGGACCAGAATTATTTGAGATATGATGGCCCAAAGTTGAAAAATGGCCCAAAATAGCATTTTCTTTCAATTTCCACCTCATTCCCCCCTATACCATCAAGCCAAGCAGTAAGAGACCACCATAATTTTATTAATTCCTTAGTGGGGGGTCCTATCAAACATTTCCATAGGGTATGGAGGTGATTTGTCTCAAATCTTTTTTACCCTAGCCATTCTTTTAACTTAAAAATAGTGGTGTAAGGCAGGTGATGAATCGTTTATGACATTAGATCAGTTATAAATATATTATCCTCAGACTTCCTATTTATCACCATCAAAGGGGTCTGTATAAGGGATATTTTTGTAAAAAAAAATGTGTGTACCACACACCCTTTGCAGGCAATACACATTCAAGTATTTTTCAAGTCAACCCCAACCCCCCTTAAACAGCACTTGTGTATGTACAACCTGTATTAATCATTTCTGGCTTATCTAACCCATCATATGGCATATATCTATTGATTAGGTGCCATTTAAAAAAAAAGAAATGAGTCTCTACATGCCTTGGTTGCCCCAAACCAGATTTGCTTGCCCAATGTAAGGTGCATGATGAATCCTGTAATGCGCGTGATGGAATGATTCCTGGTCCCATAGCTTCTCTGTCACACCCAAATACATGCACATCTGTGGTTTATATGACAGAATAAAGCCCTGGCTTTGATTTTAAGCATTTATAGGGCACCCCCAGTCATTCTGCTACTACCCAGCTCTGCAAAGCACTCTTTTCAGCAGCCCAACCCTCGTTTTCAATCTTTTGTGATTGATTTAAGGCCAATTATTCACTATTTAAATGTTTTTCCTCTATGTGTTTCTCATTGTTGTAGTAAGTTAGATCGCTGCTGGGTTTTGTTATATTGGCACAGTGGCCATGATATTAAAATGTGTAGACGATTCATCATGCACCTTACAGAGTAAGGAGGGTCATTTTGAGAGTGAACCATACATAGCATGTACTAAATAAGTGGTAAATGATAATTTTTACAAGAAGTGTACATGTTGAGGATGTAATTAATTGATCTTTATGCTTATCCTACAGGTTTTGAGTCTTTGAGACCAAAGTTAATATTGCATGCAAAAATTTTAGAAGAATCTCAATCTCTGCTATATGAGATATTGGACAATTATGGGAGTTTCAAGCCACAATTATAATTTTTTTGATACACATACTAGGGTGTTGTACTAGTTTTGACATGTAATTTGGTAATGATAGGATGAATTTTGAAGGTGTAGTGTGTTGCATAAGTTATGTGTAAGGCGCGTGATGAATCAATTTTGTGATTTTATGGCGACTGTGGTAAACACTGACCCCTAGAAGTTAAAGACTTGAATGAACCTTTTCACAAAGCCAAGATATAGGGCTATCAATAAAACAAAGTCTTAAAATGTAATACTGAGTTTTTCATCTGGACCCTCTGACCCCCATAGGTGGGAGGTTTCACAAGAATCGCCCATAACCAACCACCACCACCACCGCCAAATAATACCAGTTTTGGTGGTATGGGAGGCAATCGAACCTTGAATGAAACCAAGGCGATTGAATGGAGCAAACAACAATGTAGTAGATTGATGTATGCCCACAATTCAGCCCGAAGGGTTGCCGTCATTCCTAAGGAATACGACGGTACACGGCCATGGAAAGAATGGTTTGAAGATTTAATCGATGTGATGAACTGTAATGGATGGACCCCATACGAGGCCAAGCCACATCTAGTAAGATGTCTAAAGGGTGGGCAGGGACGCATGGCCGTCGAGCAATGGCGCACCTGGTATGGTCTCGCTGGGAGCTTTGAGCAGCTAGTTGAGTCTGCTAGTGGTCTATTATGCAATATGGTCAAGGAGGATCCCATGGTTCGTTTCAAGAAACGTACCCAAAAACCCAATGAAGCTTTCAGAGCATACGGTATAAAACTGCATGCCCTGTTAAGTAAAGCCAGACCTGGGACGGAGAACCAAGATGGATGACTTGATCACCCAATTCGTCAAGGGTCTAAGAGACAGAGACGAGCAGATAGCTGCTAGAGACGCCTGGAAGGAGGGCACTACGCTGCACGGCATATTTAATGGTATAGATATGGCCGTGAAGAAACAAACAATGTTAGCTGGAGACATCCCGAACACCTCGGGATCTACTCCTGTAGCTTCTGTAGTTCAGCGAACCGAGGTAGAAAGTACCCCGGACGACTTCGAATTTATAGACATCGAGCAGGAGGAAGGCACCTTTTGCTCGATGCAACTTAGGAAAAATACTTCTGGCAGAAAGTACATTCCACGGAAGGCTTTCAATAAACCAAAGGATGCTAAATCACCATCCGAAGTCAGGGCCGACGCGAAAGCTAGTAGCAAAGCTTATAAGCCCTCTGATAGCACCGACAAGGCGAGGGGTCAATCTCCGGATATGACCAAATTAATGGAGGAGATTTGTAAGAAAATTACTCACGCTCTCCAAGCCAACCGGCAGAGACCCAGGGTGGACCGCCGTATGGTTAACCCCTTCCACGCCATAAAGCAGGATTTGCACGCAAATCCCATAGAGTAACAGAAATTCAGGGGTGAAAGGGTTAAGTGTTTCAGGTGCCAACGCATGGGACACTATTCATCTGAATGTACCGCTGCAAAGCCGGTAATGGCGGCTTTCTATGAAGCCGAAGTCGAGGGCGAGGAAAGCCAGAATGCTATGGAATCTCCTGATACAGGGGGAAACTAGTAGGGGTTGTATCCACGGCATTGGGTATAACCCCAGCAGGACCGAATGCCAAAAGGCTACCGGGGATAATCCGGTGGAAGATTTCGAATGTTGGGGTTGTGTCATTGGTGGGGAAATATTTGTATAAAACAGCACTGAAGCTTAAAACGATTTGTTTTGTTGCGCTTTCAAATATAAACATCAATACATAAATAATCAGAACCAAATTGTATAATCTGTAGAATATCCACAAATTCCATTGATATAATGGAAAAGACAACTGTATGTAATCTGAACATGACCTTGCACCTACAAATGTGATACTTCAATAACCCAAGAGTATGATGTTTGACCTCCTGACCTGCAATTGACCCAGTGACCATGGCAACATAACATAAACTTGACCATGATTTTGTGTACCTTATAAAAAAAAATGCATGATGACTTAACCAGCCTGATGAAGAAAGATTTTTGAAAAGTTGCACCAATATACCCCCTATCATCACTTTTCTTTATAATAATGGTTTATTAGGTCTAGAAGAACAATTACAAGTAAAGAAATTGTCCCTCACCTAGCCGCCTTGCGTTAAGGTTTTTAAGCTAGGTCCCATACATATCACATAGATGTAAATACAATACAATTGATGTATTACTATATAAATGACGACAACCTGTTGTACAAGTGTTCTCCATTTAGGCCATTATGTAACCTAAATTGTACAATACAATCTTGGAAAACTCAGGGTGCTGACTATAAGAAATTAAAAGGTCTCCAATAAAATTTTCACCTTTTAATAAAAATCAACTTGTCTTTATTCTTCTGAATGAATTTAGCTTAAAAGAGTTTACCCTCGCTGTAGCTTATAGAAGGTATTTGAGTTAGATAGCGTCTCATGCCCAAGGTGCGCCTTACATGTGACATATTATTGTAGTAACTTAAAGTTAGTATATCTGATGAATGATTGTCAGAAAATAATCTTCTTCACACCGTGGCAGGATGTTTATAAAGCAAAAAATACTAATTTAACATAGCATCTTCATCTATTATAGTCAATTGTAGATATTTGCCAAATATCTGTTGCATCGTTTCCATATCATTGATACGTGCATAACCCTTGACCAAGATCTTTGAAGCATATCATTATTTCACTAGTATTTTTATTGATATCATCTGGATTATATTTTAAGACAAACATGATTTATATATCAGTAGTTAACCAATAGATCATTTTATGAAATATAATAATTCGGACATCTGGTATTTACAATGTACATAATGAATATTAGAAGTTTACTTATAGTTCATTCAAGGAAAAATAATTCGCATTACATAGTAGGTTTTTATCATAGAAATGAATTCCGGTTATACACTAGGCATTTATCTTGAACATGAATCTTAATGAGCACCAAGTTTTAAATGCAGATCTGTAAATGGCTTTATACATACAACCTGCATCAAGTGTGTAGATATGTAATCTCTCAGTCTCTGTTCCTGCTGTTGATTGTCATGATGTGGCCTGGTCTTCACATTGTACGTAATGAGCTTCATTGATTGTTCCTTGACACTGCTTTCAGGAGCACTGAATCAAGGAGATAAACTCTGAACACTTCAGAGCTGCTTTCAGGGTCAAATAATGCTGTAATGTACAATGTGTTTATGCATCCAGAAGTAAAAATGTACTTTGGGGGGTCCCTCATCAGTGCTGCACTGGTGCATAATGGTGAGAAAAAAAAGGAGTCACTTCTAGGCATCAAACTGCCCTTAAACATTTGACAATAAAATCATCATCTAATCACAACAAGTTCCATGTGTACTCTCCAAGCACTGGTATGATTAATGTACAATGATCTCACCCAGCAGAGTGCTGGTACTAGTGTATACTGAATCTGGCTGGAGTATGATATAATGCTGCTGCCAATTAATACATTAGACGTACTAAGACGGATGCCCCCAGACTTACTTTTGTACGTCAGTTAGTGATTCAGGTGCACAAGGAATTGTAGCATGTTCTATCAGGTGCCACCAAATGGTAGCAGTGAACTTGTTCTCTAGTATTAAGTAATGACAAATCAGCCTGTCATTAGTGTAGGGGCTTGTCAGATGTTTTACTTATTCAAGATGGCAGTACAAGTAGTGTAGTGTCACATATATGAAAGACCCACACTCAGTGCTGGCTGCCCGCAACCGCCGCTCAGCAGACGCCCATCTGCCACTAAAACAGCCAAACAATAGTGTCCCTAATGCCAGTCTGTACTGGACATGTGGGATGGCTGTATAAGGCCTAGACGACAATAGGGGAAGACACACACAGTGGAGACATAACAGTTGGATGCAGACCTAACTTTGTCTGGGGCAATCAGCCCCAGAGTAGGGATATAAGGCCCCCAGTAGGAGGTCCATCCACCTCAGTATCCAGAGAACCACCTCAGCAGTAACATCTCCAGTCCAGCTCTCCTGCTACCTGCTATAGCTCTGCACTCTGTTGAGTTAGACTATGCCAGACAGGCATAGGACTACACCCCACTTGTGGCCAGAGGCTACCTTCTACCACCCATCCACCAGAGGGTAAAGTTACACATTTATATTATCCCTCTAAGCAGCAGGCCAGGAGCTAGGTTGTGGGAACCCACCTAGAACTATATTGGACAGTGTATTATTATTATTATTATTATTATTATTATTATTATTATTATTATTATTATTATTATTATTATTATTATTATTATTATTATTATTATTATTATTATTATTATTATTATTATTATTATCATTATTACACAGGTTGAGTAGAACATTACTTTATAACCATATTATATTTACTGTGTGTGGAAATTACCTGTATATTAACATTTGTATTACTGATACATAACATGTTCTGCCTGAGCTGAATAAACCAGTGATAACTGGAATAACACTGATAAGAGCTTGATATTCTTACTCTCTATAAGCCACTAGTCATATGATATTTCTCATATGACAACTTGGTCATGCACAATTACTAGTATGACAGTAGTTTCTACTGGTGGGGCCAGAGGTCACATTGATTTCTAGCCCCTGCAGGTCAGGGGCAGCACTAGTTGTCATATTCCACCTTCTACATAGAGACTGGTAAAGCAGTTAGTCAAGTGTTGTATATCATCAAGGTAAGACACGAACACAAGACTTACAACTCTGAGGGTACACTTCATCAAAATAAATGTGCTGATTGCACAAAACCGAGACTCACTCTCTAGGTTTTTTGTGACATAGATCAAACTTAACATCAAACCATTTCACTAGTTATTCTTAATGTACAAGTGATCAGATCTCACTTCAATTATTTAATACTAGCACTTCAACAAGCCTTATCACAACCATGCTGAAGATATACGACCGTTATATCACTCAATAGTTTCAAGGCACTTTTTTTTAATGTTAGCAATCCAAATACAAGGTCATCAGATGCATAGACCAGGAGGAGAATGCCTTAGTCAGTGAAAGACGAGGACAAATCATACACTGCTCCTCCCAAACTCTGGCAGCTCCAGATACTCTAAGTGTTCTGTGTTGTTCAATGGCGGTCTATGTTCAGGCTGTTCAAATGATTCATCAATAGAGCTTGAGCATCCACTGGACAAGGACTCGGGAGGATGGAAGCTGATCTCTTGCAGTCCTAGTGGAACACCTGCACCCTGCGGCCAATACAAGGCACCATCAGCAGCTGTAGGGTTCTGCAGCACGGCTTGACGTAGCTGTAATAGCATGGCCTCGTCATTAGAGTAAAATCCACTGTCCATGTGGTCAGGGGGGTCCACACCAATGTTCTGCAAACCATGGGGAGGTTGTACTGGCTTCTCCCCCTCCTCCTCCTCTCGTTTTGACATTGAGTCATCGTAATATCCGGCAGGGTGCTTGAGACATGGCAGTTGGTGGTCCTCTGCTGCTTGGCCATTGTCAATTGTAATTGAGATGTCATCAGTAGATGATGGAGCATATAATTCAGGCTGCCTATAATTGTTGACTGCTTCCACTGAACACTCTAAACCTTCACCATCTGATGGTGATAGCCTTCCATAAGGTCGTAATTCAGAATCATCCACATGTGAGGGGATGTTATCTAAAGAGGAAGGACCCAGGAACCCGAGAGCCTTGTATGAGTCAGAAGCTGTACTCGTGTTGTTGTCGGACTCTGTATGTGCTGCTGCTGCACCTGATGCTGCTCTT
Organism: Acholoe squamosa; assembly: GCA_949317995.1. NCBI lineage: Eukaryota > Metazoa > Annelida > Polychaeta > Phyllodocida > Polynoidae > Acholoe > Acholoe squamosa. The sequence continues at coordinate 68,259,992 of OX439048.1, read as the reverse complement.
GCTGCATGCTCCTCACACGCATCCTGAAGCCAGTTTGGGTTACCTTTAACAACCGCAGTTGCCTCTTGAATGGCTATTTGAAGCTTTCTGCCAGAATCAGTCTGATGGTACTGCTGTGAGTTGATTCCCTTGAGGTAGTTTGGGTTGGGTTTGTCCCGTTCATACTTCTGTAGACCATGTAGATGTAGCACAAATTCATCCAGGTCATTAGGAAGCACGTAACAGTAGGTAGCCTGGGCATAATCCAGGCATTTCTCTGGTGTGTATGGAAAGCGTACCATGAGGTACTTATTCTTATTGGGAGAATTGATATCCAGTACAGTTTTATGCAGCATCCGACTAAAGGTATCACCTTGTGGCTTACGGGTGCATGTAGGGTGAGGCTCATTCTCAAGGGCAATGTACTTGTCATATTTACTCTTAGTGTCTTCAGAGTGGATGAAAATGATCTTATCTGCTTTCACATAATATTTGAGAGGCCAGGCATAAATGTTCTGGTTCATTTCCCGCTTCGCCCATTCATCAATTATAACTTTACAGTGACACTCGGCCTCCAAGTATTTAGATAGCTTGAGGACAGCGTCCTTGTGTTTATCGAGGATGTCGGAATATATGATGTAGACAAGCTTCTTTGGGCCAACTGAAAATAAAAAAAAAGATATTCTAATTTCACAAATAGCAAGTGGATCAGTAGTGCCTATCAGGGGTTTTCATTTGTCAGTATTAGCAAAAAAAACTAGAGTAGAAATCAATCATGACCATGAGGTAAGAGTTTTTTTTTCTATTCCTGGTTCTTCAATATTGGCTATAGTTGTACTGAATTACTTTGTAAGAATGTCCTTGTTAGACCCATTTTTTTGAATTTCTGAATACAGTTTGTGTAGGCTTATAATATTAAAGTATTCAAATATGTAGGTAAACAGAAAGTGTGTCAATAAAAGCATTGGTAAAATAGACGAGTATATTGTGGTGCAATTGTGAATTACTCAACATATGGATACCGGAACTGAATATGAGCAGGGAGGGGCGGGATATGTGAAAGGCACAGAAAAGGTAACGAACAAACATTTAAGCGAACCAAGCAGTGTAACAAAAGAGCGAGACACCCTCTTATGTTAACCTCATAAGTGAAGCGTAGTCTTTTTAGTATTTGTAATCGGCTCACAACAGAACAGGCCCAATGCAGATTTTCTTTTCATAATTACATGCCTCTTGCATCCTTCAAAATGTCTCATGAAAATGCATGTAGCATTTTCTTTTTCCAATTTAAAAACATTGAAAAATAATTTCTAAGCTTTCCTGAAATATGATTGACAGCGAAGAGATTCATTGATTTCAAAAGTTTGCTTCATGCATAGTGATTCTAATAATATTTACCATCACATTTCTCTTTCTGGTAGAAAACGTAAAACTCTATCAGCTATGGAATATGGAAAAAACAACAGCAACAACAACAACAACAAACAAAGTGTTGATGTCCTGGACATAAGCAGTGCTTACTTCCACTCATTTATCAGAGGGCACATGAAGAGAGCTTTGAATTAAAGCTAAAAACTTCCCTCTGCTTGATAAATAGCCTTTGAAAGAAGCACAAAAAAAATGTGTCCTTTAGATAATAGAATATGAGAAGGGCAAATAAGACCTTTCATTTTTAAATCAATGTTTGCTTTTTAAAGTATATAGCCCTCTGTAATCTATATTGTTCAAACTAACAAAGCAAAGCAGTATCTATATTAGTCCAATATGACCTAAAATTGCTGGTAAATACATAGACAAAGGTGCATGAGAATTGGTCAGCACTGAGGGTTATCACACGAGGCGAAGCCAAGTGCTGACCAATTCGAGTGCTCCTTTGTATTTATCTCAAGTTCATTTAGTCAAATAAGTTCAAAATTCCATTTATTTGGCATTAGAAATTATTTTATCACCAGTTATTTGACCATATTGAATGTTTTCCCTGACAGTGTGATATGGGGGAGGGTTATCACACTGGGGGGGGGGGTGATAAAGAGGTTTTTAGTTAAACCTATTGGGCTCTCATGTTCAACTTGAGATAGAATGAATGGCCTCAAACCTGGATGAAGCCTTGTACAGCAGGTGTTTCTTTATAAGGAAGGATTAAGATCTGAAACACATAATCTTTCTTATCCCCCCTAGCCAGTGACATTCTTTTCTTTTCTTGGAGTTTTCAGGGACCATATCCCATAGATCATAGCACCTGCATGAACCTTGATAATCCATAGCTGTTAGTATAGACTGAACCTAAGGGTGTCTTAGGCTATGAGGACAAACAGGAATATCTTACCCAGCCTGATCTCATGCATTTCATCTGAAAATAGAGGAAATGGTCCTGTTTATGTAATATTATACTAAAAGTCATACCTCTAACCAGCATTACAGCACAATTGGCAAAGTCATAGTGCATTCTCTTCAATGTTGCATTCTGATTGACCGTGCATTATCTAGGTGGATAATGCACTCCCAGTATAGGACCTTAATTTCATCTCACCTTTAGACCTCACAATTGATATTCCCATGTTATTAGATGGCTGATGTGCCATTTTTCTGTTTTATAACGGGGAAAAGGCATGTGACCATGACAATGTGAGTGCTCCAGACCTCGAGGGGTCTTATAAGCCACCTAATTAGATCTAACTTAGTGTAGAAGATGGCCCTTTAGATTAAGTATTATACTGAATTAGTACATCATAGCAATAGGACTACATCAACACAGCAGCAGGGTAAATGTATGCAGCATATTCGAAAGTTCAAAAGTGCTGTTTTAAACATAACTTTAAAAGAACATTTTACATTACATTGATTGTCACTGCTATATCAAATTAATGTATCTATTTCTTACCTGGTTCAAGGGTCACTATGTCATGCCCTGTAATCAAATGCACAAACCATATATAATTTACATTGAGACTGGGGGTCCAGTGCCATCAAACCAGGCAGTTACATTAATGACCAAAGAGAAAAGCTTATATTTGAGACATATTTCTGATAACAACCCTGGCAAGGAGTTCATTCTTTTCAATATGGTACAACCAGCCATGCAGGATACTCCTGTTATGACAAAGAATTTGTCATTAATTTTTTCGTATTACCCCTTTCTCATGTTTCTGTTTTGAAGCTGCAGATTTTATTTCATAGTTTTGGTACTGGTCCATAGTGATCATTGTGTTTGCAATTGAAATAAAAGCTAATCTTCAGAGATAAACTGATATAATGATGCAAAATAAAAATCTACACTTACCCGAACCGCTGTTGTTGTTACGCACGTCATCTGGCAATAGGAACCATGTATGTTAAAGACAACGATTGAACACCACAGACCATTTACCAATTTAACTCAATACTACATATCATACTGGAGGAATTAAGCAAATGTCAACGACCATGGAATATTTTTGCATCGTATTCCCCGAAGTGAGTCTGCCGTATTCAACGAGGCTTTATACGCTGAGTTGAATGCGGTCAGACTCACCGAGGGGAATGCGATGCAAAAATATTCCATGGAATTTGACATTTGCATTTATGTCATGGCCCTACAGGGTTAATTTGCTTTAAAATAGAGAAACACAGCACAAATCTGTTCAGAATCCAAGATGGCAGACACCTTTGAATACAGCCACATTGTATTCCATCACCCCATTGAATACAGCATGTCCAGTACTGTTCTATAGTAATGGTCGTATCTGCCATGACATAAGTCAGAGGGATTTAGAAAATAGATTTGTAATTATTAGAACAGGCACACATATGGCTAGGTGTCACCACTCTGGTACAAGTCTGAGTGTGAACGTTTCTGACCCATCTCTGACCAGGAAATTTCTGCAGGTAACAGCAGCATTCAACCAGCAATTGATAGGACCTTGACAGAATTCAAACTACAGCTCAATCAGTCGGTCAGAAATCACTTGAAATACCGTAAACTCCCGCGTAGAAGACGCGTTGCGCATAGAAGACGCACCCCAAACTCAGCACATGCATTTTCGCGTATAAGACGCACATTTTAAGGCTGAAATTTGTAAGATTAGTACATTTATATAGTAAAATTACCCCTCGTATAAGGCGCACCCCAAACTTGAAAAAATCCTATAAGACCCCCAGGCATTTGGCGTAGAGGACGCGACTTATACGCGGGAGTTTACGGTAGTCAGAAAACTCCATTTTATATTTGTATCATTACCTACATAGGACATAGCTTAATTAAATGGAAGAATTATGTTACCTGAAGACGCGTCTACACAGGTTGGTGTTGAATCTGAAATGAGGGGGGGGGAGAAAGTTACAACCCACTATGACACATCATACACCATATGCAATTCAATGGAGCTTAAAGGGCCTGCAATAGTATTCATAATAATGGTCTGTCTTTCATATGCTGCAGAAAAGTCATCAGAGATTGTTAAAAATGGATCGAACTATCGACGCGCTATATTTAAAGAGTATTTATAGAGACAAAGAAAGAGAGAATATTCGTGGTACATGGATAAAGTAGAAACTACTGAGTAGTTTTCTACTAGCCAATATGTCATTCCAACATGGGTTACTTACTCTTAACCACAAATATTAATATACTATGTTATCTGAAAATTGTGAAATACAATCAATATACTAAACACAAATATCCAGCCACTGGTATTTGCCTATGAATCCTTGTATTTGGAGTAGATGCATTATTGATACCGTACTGGCCTGTCTGAGTGCACACGTGCTTACAAAGCTACAACTTACAGCGCTGATGATATTAACAAGTTTTACAATTCAGTTTTGTGGACAGTCTCAAACCATGCATTTGGACCCAAAACCATGGGAAATCAAAAGAAGTCATATCATACTGCCTCTTCACTCCCTTCATATGGGAATCCAAACATAACCCATATATTGAAATAATTCACCCCACATTCAGACTTCAGGACACCTGCCAATCCTTATCGTAGGCCATGAAAGTTGCTAGTTATGCTAATGTTGGACCTGCAGGAATTCCTAGAATTTTGGTTACAGGGACCTTGAGAGGGGCAATAAATCAACTATTATTTCAGCCACTTACTTACATCAAGGATGGTACAGTATAGGATAGGTTACTCCATACAGACCTATAGTGAAGGCCAACCCCCCTCTACCCCCCATGAAACTAGGCTACTTTATGTCTTAACTATTGGGCCCTTTGTAGGATAAGGGGGTTTTTGGAGCTATCATGTATCTTTATGGAAGGGATATCAAATGAAGCGAAGGGACCACCTAAACCCAAGAATCCTGCTAAATCCAAAAATGATAGTCTTTATTCTCAGACTTTGACTAAAAGTACCTAAAATTGAGGTTTGAAGGGGGAAATATTTTAAAAATGTACTAAAGCTGATCAATCAATTGATATGGCAGGCTAGACAAGACGGTGATCGCGAAGCTCCAACAATACCAGTGAATATCTGAGGACCCAGGGCAAAGGAAGGTCTACACATAAGTGAATGGGATACAAACAGCTACCAAGTCACCCTAGTGCTAATATAAACTGCAGGAAAGTGCTCTTTTCATATACTTTTCACGATTTTTAGAACAAGCTCACCGGCGACTGAGCGATATAAGGGGCATTCAAGCCATATACACTGTATACATATATACACAGTGCTATACTACCGAGCACTCACAATGACAGACTTGGACCCAACGAACCCTAACACTGACATTAGACAGTTAATTATTAGACTCACCCAGCAAGTTACAGACAACAATACACAATTGTTAGAAAGTAATAAAAGACTGGGCGATAGGATTGAGGGCCTCATCACTGATAAAATCGAACCATTAACGAAGAAATATGAGGAATTGGAGAAGGATTTAAAGACATTGAAACAGGAGAAAGAAGAGAGAGAGAGAGATACACGTAATTTAAACATCATTATAAAAGGAGTAGAAGAAAAAGATGGTGAGAAAATGCACCTAGTAATGAAAAACCTGTTTGAAAAACTAGGTACTAGTTTCAACTATGCACTAACCCAGGGTGCATTTAGAATAGGAAAAAAGCCAGAGAACACCGGCAGGCAGCCCCCCCCCCCCCCCCCCCCGCTCCCGACTCATTAAATTAAAGCTACTGACAAAACAACAAAAATCTGAAATTTTCGGTCTCAAAAGTCAACAGAAAGACAATGATGAAGTCAAAAAAATCATAATAACAAATGACCTAACTAGCGATGAAATGATGCAAAAAAAGTCGTACAACAAATTCATGCAGTAGCACTGAAACGCCCTAACACAACGACCAAAATGAAGGGTACATCTGTCATCATAAACGGCAAAGCATACAATGAGAAAAACTTCAAAGATCTGCCCAATGAACTACAGCCCCAGCAGGTATCAACCATTGAATCATGGATCAAGGGTTTACTTCCAGGGCCATGCCAGCCCCCTTAGCAACTTCTACCAATGCAAAATCATAGACGGAAATAGAACAGGCACTAGTGTAGAGCAGTTGTATGCATGGAGAATATGTGAGGCAGCAGGCAATCAAGAGGCGCTAGCTAGAGTCAAAGGGGAAAACAATCCATACATGATTAAGGGTATTATGAAAGAGGTAAAACGACCCCAAGACTGGGACGAGAAGAAAGCAGTACAGATGTTGACGTAGCTAAATGACCTCAAATACACTCAAAATCACACACTGAGAGACCGACTGCTAAGCTACAAGAGCAGGCTATATATAGAATGTACGCGTGAGGAAACCTGGGGGGCAGGCCTCAGCCTAAGGGAGATAGACGACTCTCAGCCACTACCAAGGAAGGGCTACAAGAACCTTATGAGAGGTATACTTGCTGCACTTCGTACCAAATATGAGGGCCAGGCCAAGTAGACAGACACCACGGTGCAGCAATGCATTTAGAGGAGCAGAAAGGGCAAAATTCAAGATACTATTAATAGCTGACTCCAGAGGTAGGCAATTTAAAAAGGAAGTACGCCAACAGATGAGGTTCCTAAACATAAATGACATATCATTTGATGTACTGTTCTTCCCAGGAGCTACCATTATGGAAGCAACAACACGTGCTATTGACAAATTGAACAGTACCAAATATGACCTAATATATGTACTAGCTGGAGTAAACAATCTAACAACGCTACTTGCTCCACACAACATAGTACCTAGATACGACACAGCTGACCAGATAGTGAATCATCTTTTGGCCCAATACCAACAAGCCCGCTGTGCACTATTACAGTATTCATCACAAGTTATTATATGTGAAACAATGGGACTGAGTATGGCTACCTACAACACCAAAGGGGAGCCCTTCAAGGATGAACAGGAACAGATAGATCTCGCTATGCCTAATACAAATGAGGGTATCAGAGCCATAAATGGCACTGGAATCTTCGCTCCCAGATTTGGTACACATGTCCACAAAGTAAGACACTGGAGATATGGATCTAGATACTCAGGGACCCTACGTGACGGGCTACACTTCACAAGCAATACTGTTAATAAGTACTCATATTATCTAATTGCCACGTTCTATCATAATATTCATACCATCTGTAACTAGACCAATAAGCTGGGGTGTAAATAGAGTTGAGAAAGAACTCGCTCAATCAAATATAAACCATTATTATTAAACTGATAAAGATCTTGCCTATTCATGGATATATACATCACTACTACGTGTCGAGGAAATACTCGCTTATAGAGACATAGAGGTAAAGATACATTAATATAAATGTAGTCTGTAAGATTGAAATGCACTGTATTAACTTTCTTTCCCATGCACAGTACTACTAAGAGTCGAGGAAATACTCGCTTATAGAAATATAGAGACATAGAAGCATCTGACATGTATGTGTATATATACATGTATATGTATATATATATATGTGTATATGCATATCGACATATATCATATGAATTTTGATTGCATTTGTATTAACTTTCTTCATAATGAACAGATTGACTTATATGCACTGACCTGAATACAAACCTGTCCAGTTCTCTCTACAGAATTTTACAATAGAATGCATTGGTATGCCACAACATTGAAACACCTTTATACTGGACATAAGAACCTGTGAGTAGATGCTTTATATAGTTCAATATGGAATAGACAGTTGTGAACATACACGCTGAAACTACACCACCTACTCTAAGGTAAACTTTATAATTACTTATAATTCCTTAGTCCTGAAAATAGGACACATACTTTATTTGACTATGGAGCATGCATACGCCGTACAAATGACCAGCCTAATAAGAAAATATATTGAAGCTAAAAAACCTTGGAAAATGCAATATGTTGTAATGGTAACTGTAAAGGTGTGCAACAGGGATAACGTTTTTGGATGCATAACGTAAATAATACTATCACAGCCTTATATGGAAGAGGGATGAGTATAATGCATTTAAATGCACGCAGCATAAAGAGCATGGAACGATTTGACCCCTTTAGGGAACATGTTCTGGAAGTTAAACCCAAGATATATACTATATCAGAGTCCTGGTTTGATGCATCGGTAACAGATGCTGATATCAATATCATCGGTTACTCATTATATAGAATGGACAGAGCATGGGCAGAGGAGATAGACGGTCCAATAAAAACTGCTGGAGGCGTATGTATTTATGTATCCGACGAACTCACAGTAGACAGTACCTCATTAGTAATATATAACAAATCATGTAACGACATTGAATGTATCTGGATTAAACTGGTCTTTGACTATAGGAAAGATATTATAATATCCAGTATATACAGGCCCCCAAGTGGTAATATAGACAAGTTCTTTGAGTCCTTGAATAAAACGCTCGATGATATTGGACTAGATGATACAATTGAGATTGTTCTTATTGGAGATTATAACATTAATTACAATGAACCAGAAGAACCACAATGTGAGGCGCTTCTCCAATTTGAACAAGAAACAGGCATGGTGCAATATATAGAAAAAAACACTAGAGAGGAAAATAGGATAGATCTAGTCTTAACAAATTCACAAATTGTTAAAACTGCACAAGTTCTTGATGAAAACCTGAGTGATCACCAACCTATTTTGATTATACTAAAGAAAGCTAAAGAAAGGTATTATAACACAGAATTTGTTGGTAGATCATATCGGTACTATATTAAAAATGACTTTCAACAAGCATTAAAAGACTCCGACTGGCACAACTTTTATTACAGTAGAGATCCTAATGTATGCTGGGACACTATGTGTGCTATCATACATACTGAATTAAATAAAACCTGCCCCATTAAAATTATGAGAATACGAGATAAAAAGTTACCATGGATATCCCCTGGTATTATAGAACAACTAGCAGACAAGAAGAGAGCTAGAGCACAAGCAAGAAGAACAGGGTTAGAGGCAGACAAAAAAAGAGCCAACAAATTACAAAATAGAACTAAAAATGCTATTAGGGATGCGAAGGCAAATTTTATACAGGAACAAGAAAATGAAGACAGATACAAGTTCTGGGAAAAAATGGAATTCCTTTTCCCCAGTAAAGGCCAGAAAAAGACTGTCAACTTAATATCCCCTATAAATGGCGAAATTGTAGCACAGAGTGAAACAGCTGAGCTCCTAAATACCTTTTTCGCCACCATAGGATCAAATCTTGCAAATAACTTCGATGAACCCTCAGAAATAAACTTCGTGCAAAACCCTCTCCCACCCTCGAATATGCCTGAAATAACTACAAATGAAACTGAAGTCCAAGAAATATGTAAAAAAATAAACATAAACAAAGCCTCATCGGTTCCAAATCTATCTGCTAGAATATTGAAGGATTCATTTCTTGCCCTAATTCCACAAATCACTTACCTAATAAATCTTTCATTTATTGAACATGTCTTCCCTGAAAAATGGAAGAAAGCCACTATCATACCCATTCCAAAGTCAGGCGACCTTACAGACCCCAGTAACTATAGGCCTGTTGCACACCTCCCTCTCCCTAGCAAAATCATAGAACAGGTTGCCCATAACAATATTTCAAGCTATTTAGAGGAAAATAAAATCTTGAATGAATCCCAAGGAGGCTTTAGGAAAAACCACTCTACTACCCAAACTATAGCAAAGTTTACTGATAACATCTTTCTAGACATAGAAAAGGGAAAAACAACAGTAGCAAGTTTTGTAGACCTAACCAAAGCATTTGACACGGTTAACCACAAAATTCTCCTTTTCAAGCTAAAAAACTTAGGAATCAACCCTAAAATATTACTTTGGCTATACTCATACTTAAATAGTCGACAACAATTAACCTATGTAAACAATCACACATCAACACAGGCAGAAGTAAAGTGCGGGGTCCCACAGGGCTCTATTCTGGGTCCACTGTTGTTCCTAGCATATATAAACGATATAGATAAAGAACTAACATGCAAAGTTAGTCTCTATGCTGATGACGTAGTAATATATGCTGCACACAAGACATCAGACATTGCAGCCAGAGCACTACAACTAGACTTAAATAGACTTACTGAATGGACCAAACTAAACCATCTTACCATTAATGTAAAGAAAACCAAAATTATGTATTTTGGCACCAATATTGCACTAAAACGGATCAACCCGGACACTCAAATCTATATGGAAAACAAACCGCTTGAAACTGTAACTAATTTCAAGTATCTGGGGATGATACTAGACGGTGAATTAAAATATAACCAGCATATCAAAGAGCTTAAAGTGAAAATAGGATACAGAATCATACAGTTAGCAAGGGTGAGGAAATATATGAACAGGAAACAAGCAATGCAAATATATAAGTCCAAAATACTGCCCTATTTTGACTATGGAGACATATTATATGATGGGACAACATTGCTCCTGACTGACAGACTACAAAGACTCCAGAATAGGGCCCTTAAGATCTGCCTAAAGCTACCTCATTTGACTTCAACCGCTGTAGTACATAAAAAAGCAGAAGTAAACTACCTCAATGAGAGGAGAAACTCACATTTACTGAAATATGCATATAAAAAGTGTGAGGATTTAGCCAACAGACAAGTTCCTATGAGAACCACAAGGGCAAATGATGGACCATTGCTCAAATATGTGCATGCAAACAAACAAATTACTAGGCGTAGTATGGCCTACAAGGCTGAAACATGTTGGAATAATCTCCCTGTTAGGAAAAGACTGCTGGAAGACTATGAAGCCTTCTGTAAAGACCAGAAGACTACTCTTAGATGTAAAAGGCTGAAATATGAGTGAAGCTGTTGCACACCTTAAGCAGAAACTATATGAAAGCTACCTTTATCTACTGACTCAATAAATAGATTCCCTACACACACTATGTAAACTAAGACCATTATCATAAAGATACAAGATCCAACTTTCACTTTTCTGTCTAGCAAAACTGTTATTTTCTTAATTACTAAAGAATACTCTACCTATCAACCTTGGCTGTAACTGCCATTGAAATCTCAAGACCACTATACATAACAAATCCTAAGGCCCACTGGTGCCAAGTGAACAGGGGTCCACAGGACCCACTTGTGTAATCCAGTATAAATAAATGACTTTAAAAAAAAAAGTGATATTGAAAATAATTGGAAATCTTTAAAGATACATCTCAATCAATGTTAGTACCTCAACCCACATACACAAATGATGTCCATCTCTCAATCTGACAAATACTGTGTCTGTGCATTGCTCTGCCTATCCCACATACACCATATCAATTAGTGTACCTATCACTCATTCTGCCTATCTCTTCAATCTAAAAAATCAAGAGTTAAATTTAATTATCTCTTAAAATGCTTGGATTCTCATGCTTACCTCTAACGTTACCTTAGCTTATCTGTTCCTTCTTACCATTAGTCTACCTATCCACAATCTGTCTATCATTCATTTTACCTATCCCTCATGGTGACTATCCCTCAGACCCTATGTTAAAAATGCATTGTTCATCTAAGCCTCAATGGTTAACAGTACATTGCTTATAATGTCTACTATTTTGATCTTACCTATCCTTCATAATTCCTATCATAAAATCTACCTATCCCTCATTGAGCCTATCCCCCAACTGTGCACACCAGCACCATGCTTTCTTTCTTTTATGTTTGCTCATTTCACAAGGTACTGTCTGTGCCTATCCCTTAAACTGCTTATTGTTCATACTACCTATCCCTTTTTCTACCCATCCATTTGAATACCTATCCCTCATGTTCTCTATATAGCTGTCATACATCTACCTATTATTCATGCTGCATATCATTCAGTTTACCTATCCCCCAGTCTGTCTGTTCTTCATAGTGTACATATCCCCTGGTCTGCCTAAACAACTCTTTTTATACCACTCACATTTTGCTCTTTCTTAATAACTTTTAGTAGATGTTTAATGAAACATACACCCCCATTGTATTTCAGGGATATGCAGAGGGATATGCATAGCAAACATTAGTGATATGTAGAATGGAGGATAGGCACAATGGGGGATAGGTATATATCACAAGGCTAGATCTGGAGATAGGTGGAAGGAATTGAACACAGTTTTAGATCTATATATAAAGAGAGAGAGCTGGCTAGATTGAGCTGAGCTGAGATAGGTAAGAAAGTCATATGGAGAGCATGAGGGATAGGTCCTGGTATTCAAAAGGATGTGTGGCAAGGGGGATATGTAGTATGTGCAATAAGCAGTTTGAGGGATAGGTACAGACAGTACCTAGTAAGATGAGCAAATGTAAAAGAAAGAAAACATGGGTGCTAGGGACCGATATGCAAGTCAAATATGAGGGATGTGCACAGTTGGGGGATAGGCTCAATGAGAGATAGGTAGACTTTATGATAGGAATTATGAAGGATAGGTAAGATCAAAATAGTAGACATTATAAGCAATGTACTGTTAACCAACCAGGCCTAAATAGACAGATGAACAATGCAGTTTAAACATGAGGGTCTGAGGGATAGTCACAATGAGGGATAGGTAAAATGAATGATAGGCAGATTGAGGATAGGTACACTATGGGAAAGTGATTACAGAGGAGAATAGGTAAGGTAAGGAGTAAGCTTCAGTATTTAGGCCTTTTGGGAGATAGTCTTACATTGCTCAGGATGCTTTGGATTTAAGAGATAGGTAGTATGAGTGATAGGTAGACTAAGGGATAGGCAGTATGTGGGATAGGCAGAGCAATGCACAGTTAGAGTATTTGTCAGATTGGGAGATAGGTAGACATTTGGACATCTACACTGAGGTGCAAACTCTGGATTACATTTATCTATCTAAAAAGACTTCTAATCATTTCAATATTACTTTTGTACATTTTGAAATATTTTCATCATCAAACTTCATTTTTGGGTACTTTTGGTCAATTTCTGAGAATCATGATCACGCATTCTGGATTCAGCAGGATTTTTCGGTCTGGGTTGTTCCTTCTTCCCCTTTGGTATCACCCTGATAAAGGAATACCACAGCTCCATTAACCACCAAATCCTCTATAGAAATATACACTGAAGCCATAAGGTAGCTTAGTTTCAAGGGGGGGTAGAAGAGGGTGGCCTGTCACAGTCTACCCATAGACTATACTCTCATTGACCCCTCCTACTGTGTCTAAGCTCCTTGCTTACATGATGTATTCCTTTCAATTTCAAGACCACTAATTCCAAGCCACAATGCGTCTACAAACCAATATGATATTCATCACAAACTCAGTTAGGGAGTGGTCATTTATTATCAACAGGGGGGGTGGTGGGTTTGAGGGGGGGGTAAAAAATTCTGACCCCTCTCGAGGGTGGGGCTAAAAAAAATTTGACCCCTCTTGAGGGGGGGGCTAAAAAGCCCACACGCTACTATAGATCAAAGAGGGGGCGCGAAAACTCTCCGCGCCTCTGGCGCGAGGGGGGCGCGAGGGGGGCGCGATAAATAATGACCACTCCCTTAAGTGGATATTCCAACGGTCAGACAAATTTTTGGTAATTTGACCACTTTTTTCTCTACTTTTGCAATTTATTTATTAATTGGATTAGCGAAAAATAACCCGACCAACATTAGGGAAATAAAATCAAACAACACACAGTTAGACACCCAGGAAAATATTATACAAATGTCAAAGAACCAAACTTAGTTTATTATCCAGGGCTAAATGTGCAGTGTTAGCTTCCAAACAAAAACCTTGTGTTATCACATTCCCACTGATATCACCATACCTTCTTCTCTCCACTCACGGATGATAAGACAATGATTAAAACATATGTTGTGTCCTACGAAACAAAAGAGAGAAAAAAGAAATGGGTGACTACTACAAAACAGTCAATTTTAGTTTTCTGCCCTCAACCCATGAAGCATAATCAACATGGGGGCCATGGAATGTCTTGGATGAGCAGCAATATTAAAACTTTGCCTGACCTCACTACTAGTTAGACAATTCTGTCTCACTCCCCTCCACAGATGAAAAAAAATATAATGCAGCAATGTAAATTGCTTGTAACTCGAAAAGCATTCAAAAGCAAATGAAAGATCAACATAACCACTCCTTATTCCTGTGGAATGAACTCACACAGCTCATTATTTGCACCACCAACCACCCCTCTCCCTGTGTAGTACATGTTTTACACCACGTGGCCACCACAAAGTCTATGGTACTTTCACTATTCGCAAAACTCCCACCAAAACTACCATATTCGCACCACACTTGCAAAAAGGACGGGAAAGCTGATCCATTCCAGTACATTCTCTATGTGGTACAGAAAAGCGTCTCATGGCTGCTGAGCAAGTGAATGTATACAACATTGAAAATTTCTCAAAATTTAGAAAATTTAGTAGTGAATAGCCTATTCATCTTTTCTGAAACTTATTCACACCACCAAAATGACTGAAAATGAGGGACCCATCCTTGTATCCTATAACTCGCTTTTTGAGTTAATAATCCTTTGACAAATATCACATTGAATTAATTAGTTTTGGACAAATCCCCTCCACAGATTTAGCTATTGAGCACATAATGCTGTTCTTTGTATAGTAATGACTGCATCTACGATGTGACCAGATTAATAATGTGACCAACTCTGTGTGAGAGGAAACTATTACCAGCCTAGTTGAAATGACGTTACTACATTGGAACCAGTAGTTTTGATATCAAACGCGAGAGGTTGAAGACTACCGAAGCAGAATCCTTTGAACAATGTCTGTGAAATACCTGTGTGTTATTTCCTTTACTTTGTGTCCTTCTAAGTAGGTGTGTCAATACCATACAACTCACCCTGCTGTGCTGCGCGCCTCGTGTGTGCCCAGTATGCAATAATGGCAATGACCGCAATGAGGGTTAGTGTCATGACGATAACCAACACGGGCACCAACACCGACCTCGTCTGTGCTTCACCGTTAGCTGTACGGGCACGCGGGTCAAGGAATAAATATGTGTGGGGGTCTTTTGTTGTACCTGGGGTGAAAAAAACAAATGGTGTCATGGTTACTAGTGTAGTGGCTGGCATAAATGGTGTTTGGACATTGAGGGATTTGAACCCAGGACCTTGTAAAAACAAAGCCAATGGTCTAAAGCCAATGGGTTAAAGATAACAAAGAGACCATCTATATAACGTGCTGGTGTCTGATTGTTATCTTTGCTCTTACTAAACCTGGGTATAAGGACACCATCTGAATAGTGGTAGTGTCAATGTCTTATTGATACATATTTTTATAATTCTATTATTTTGTTGCAGGTGTATAAAGTGTGGTGTATATAATGGATGAAGGTCTATTTATATCCAAACTGGTGAACATTTTCTGCAATAAAATAATTGTACCCAAAAAGATACCTGGCAATATGGAGACCATCTGTTGGGTGGTCGTGTCCTCGTCTGTGACAGGTGGCAGGGTAGTCATCATGATGCCACATGTACCTGGATCACGAAACATGGAGTTAGAAAAGGTGAAGTACAGATTCACTAAAATAGTGTAGTGTACACAAAAATGGTGTTTGGACATTCCGGGATTCAAACCTGGGACCTCCTCACCTCAAGGTGTATGCTCTAAAACTGAGCTAGTAGCTCTTCAACTGACCAACCATCGGCATGGTACACATTAAGGGGAAGTCAATACATGGCAACCGATCCCTGAGGGTCGGTTTATCACGCAGAGGGAATTACTGCCCCTAAAATAACTTGTCAGAAAAGATTATTTTCATAGCAAATATGCAGGCACAAAATGTACCAGAATTCATCTAATGAGTTTACACGCAGTTCAAGGCAACTTCCCCTTAATGTGTACCATGCCGATGGTTGGTCAGTTGAAGAGCTACTAGCTCAGCTTTAGAGCATACACCTTGAGGTGAGGAGGTCCCGGGTTTGAATCCCGGAATGCCCAAACACCATTTTTGTGTACACTACACTATTTTAGTGAATCTTTGATAAAAGAAATGTACTTCACCTTTTCTAACTCCATTCAAGGCAACTGTTCATTCATTTCAATTTCATACAAATAATTTTTACATTGATAGTGAATTATTCAGAGCCTAATTCTTACATGAGAGTTTCTAAATGATATTTCCCTTAAAGTCCTATCATTTATCTTATCAGCATTTATCAAATATTTTACAATGATAGATCCGTATGTAAAATTAGTTTCATGACAATAATTATTGGTTTTGCTGATCATTTATTAAAATGTCAAAATGACACAATGTATTTGCATTTTACTTCAAATGTTCATATTGTTTTTGGGGAAAAAAAGGTAGAATGTTTAGATATAACGTACCATGGAGTGACCCGTTTGTAGTGATAGTGTTAGGTACCTTACAGTCGCCCAGTGTGTCTGACCTCTTGCAGAACCTTTGTCCTAAAGAGCATTCTGTGCACAACTTTCTGATCTGTTATGAAGGAGGGAATTGTTTCATTACCACATGCCTTGATTTATAATGCAGGTCCATTTTAAGCACATTTTATGATGACAAATTTAAAATATTGTACACTTTCCCAGATTCACATCTAGTGGTAAAGTATAATATTGCCAATTGTCTTAAGACATTCTGCTGTCCTGAAATATACACTTTGTGGTTATCAAAGGGTTTATAGGAAGCCTTCAGATAAAGCGTTGGTTCCACAGCCATACAATCGGTCGGAATAGCCCTTATCCGACAATTTATAATATATCAAAAGTATAGAAAAAAATCGGTCGGATTAGTGCTAATCTGACCGATTTAGGTCTGTGGAACCAGCGCTTAACACACTGCCCCTACATGGTTAGCATTCTGTCATCCTTGGTGCATTCAAGTTAAAGTTCACCATACCTGATTGCCTCCATCAATAATATGATGCCCCAGGTATCGCATTGTTCTCAAGGCTTAACTTGAAGCCTTTAGGTTCCATCCTGTGTTATCATATAACCCCTGGTCATTTTGTCCTCCTTGAATCATTTAACCCTTTAAGGACCCCCGGTGCATTAATGTATCATACCCATTGTTCTGAATGATGCATGAATGCTACATAACACTTCATTGGTGCATCATGATGACCAATGGGCATGATGCACTCCTGCATCATTGGACCCTAAAAGGTAAATGAGACTTTGATGTGTCATGCTGTTCTCAAAGGTTATCATGAAACCGTTAGTCATTTAGTGATAGCTGAAGAGTTAAAACTTACTCTGATTTTGAAACATGTGAGCCTGAGTGAGTCAGGGATCTTGAACTCAGTGCGGACATGGTTATTCTGAAACAAAGAATTCCAGCAATATTCTAGGTACTTATTTGAGACTTTTTCTGTAATGAACATAATGATAAGATAAAATACATCATTTATATGAATGCTTGATTAATATCAATCACCAGATCGATTTATCCCAGATTCTATACCAAATACAATTTGTGATCTATCCCAGATTACCCATGACAATACAGGTCTACTGTGTCCAATGTCTGAGGGAGGGTCGGAATTGGATCTATAGAATTCAATTTGGTAATATATATGGCATCAAAAGACACACATTTTGCCATATTTCTTTGCACGTTAAAGATCACACTGCCATCCCCTGATTTAAAACAGAGTGAATTGATGTGAAAGTTTCTGATGAGAGTTCTATCTTATTCTATCAGTCCCAATTACATCTCTCTCACAAATATGTCACAATAAGGCCTTACTATTGGCGGCACTTCTATAGGTGTTGGCTCATTGTGGCCTTTCAAGTCAATCCTAAATTTCCCAATCTTATTCTTCAGTTGTGTAGGGAAGGGGAAACCCACAATAAGTGATTTTCTATCTTCTGTGGGTTGAACGGTGACAGCTGGCATCCAGTGGTAGGCATTGTCTGTAGGGTAAAACATGAAGCTTGAAATTATACAAGTGTAATGGTTCGTATCGACTTATATGTTGGGTGGCTCTTTGGCTCGCTTATCACTAGAGATAACAACACAACACGAGTAGTTCGGGTTGGGCAAAGCCCCAGACTCCCTACCGCTCGGGTAGGCCTTTATTCACGTCTCAGAACATACGTCTGGGCTGGACCATGTCCAGTCCCCTTCTGCGGATCGTCCAGCTTCTTAGTAGAAGCTGGACGTGAGGCATGGTGCTGCCCCCTCTTGTACCAATCGGGTATCGCGAAGCGACACCTGGTTGGCATAGAAGGAACGAGCACCACACAAGCATGTCTCTCGGATGAAGCGCACTAATATATATACAACGATGCCAGCCCCTACACAAGATTTAATAAGACATTATTACCAGTGGCTTTTAAAACTGAACTGAAGAGCATTATTGTTTATAATCATTAATGTGTATTTATGACCATGAGATAAAGCTGAAAGTATTAAAGATTTCAGATACTTCTTTATTACAAATTACACAAGGTTGGAAGGGTATTCATTTCCTGGAAACTTTGAACCAATACAACATGAACAAATTTATCAAGAAAATAAGAGGATTGATGAAAAACTGACCTGTTGTCATGTTATCTATAAGTGGGACACTGACCCTCATTCCTGTACCCTGAACTTCTTCATCAACTTGAGGCCGTGGTAGGGAAAACGTTGTCACCGATAAATCTTTCCCGTATACCACGTCCTTCATAGTACATGAGAGGGCCCATGTTGTCTGTAATCATTGAATGAAGAAATGTCATCTTGTACATCTAACACTCTTAGATGGGAGACTACATGAAGAGACCTATAGACGTTGTACTTACATCTTTATTTACATTACTTGGTGCAGAGACCTGTAGAAGGTGTGTTTATATCTTTATTTACATTTCTTGGTGTTGAGACCTATAGAAGGGGGACTTACATCTTTATTTATATTACTTGGTGCACAGACCTATAGACGGTGTACTTACATCTTTATTTACATTACTTGGTGTTGAGACCTATAGAAGGTGCACTTACATCTTTATTTATATTACTTGGTGCAGAGACCTATAGAAGGTGTGTTTATATCTTTATTTACATTACTTGGTGTTGAGACCTATAGAAGGTGCACTTACATCTTTATTTATATTACTTGGTGCAGAGACCTATAGAAGGTGTACTTACATCTTTATTTATATTACTTGGTGTTGAGACCTATAGAAGGGGCACTTACATCTTTATTTATATTACTTGGTGCAGAGACCTATAGAAGGTGCACTTACATCTTTATTTATATTACTTGGTTCAGAGACCTATAGAAGGGGAACTTACATCTTTATTTATATTACTTGGTGTTGAGACCTATAGAAGGTGCACTTACATCTTTATTTACATTACTTGGTGCAGAGACCTATAGAAGGTGTGTTTATATCTTTATTTATATTACTTGGTGTTGAGACCTATAGAAGGTGCACTTACATCTTTATTTATATTACTTGGTGCAGAGACCTATAGAAGGGGCACTTACATCTTTATTTATATCACTTGGTTCAGAGACCTATAGAAGGGGCACTTACATCTTTATTTATATCACTTGGTTCAGAGACCTATAGAAGGGGCACTTACATCTTTATTTATATTACTTGGTACAGAGACCTATAGACGGTGTACTTACATCTTTATTTATATTACTTGGTTCAGAGACCTATAGAAGGGGAACTTACATCTTTATTTATATTACTTGGTGTTGAGACCTATAGAAGGTGTACTTACATCTTTATTTATATTACTTGGTGCAGAGACCTGTAGTATCTGAGACTTCTGACCGATGATGGTCAAGTCCAAGAAGAAACCAGCCACAACAAAAAGACTCGCTGAAAGTGTTAACAAAAAGAGAATTACAGAATACATAAAGACCATGTTTGTATACTGCAGATACTGACCATTTCTACAGGATGAGAGCTCAGTAAGAATTTGTAAAAATTAGCATAACCTATCACATCATTATGTGATTAAAAGCGGCTCACCCACCTCCACCCATATGGGCATGTTATACCACCGTGTCATTAGCCATGGGTAAATAGCCGGCCGAGACATAATTTATGAGTGATTCAACAAGAAGCAGACATTAGAGTGGATAATGGATGAATGATTTATTGCTTCTAGGAGTGAACCGGGTAGTGGTTACTCAGTTGTATGGAGTATATAGACAATGGACTTACTCCTAGTGGTGGCGGGTTGTACCAGTAGCATATAATTACCATAAGCAGGCACAGTGAGGTCAGTGATAATAGATGTTATTCAGTCCATATATACAATATAATAATAGAACAAAGTTGGTAAAGAGGCATTTTCTACTCATCTCAACAGTTGGTACCTAATATAACCAAAACACAAGGGGAGGTGAGGGGCGTAGACACTTACCTCCTTTTGGTGGGTGCCATGAGATGTATATGGTTAAGGTGTCTTTAGGTCCGTCCAGTACGTCCACCTTCAGGTCCCGGGGCTTCTGCGGGTAATTGTCACTACGCGTCCATTGTGGGTATTTTATTTCTATAATAATTAGAGTATATATATATATATATATATATATATATATATATATATATATATATATATATATATATATATATTAAACCCTGTGAGTACGCCACATCCTTACTTTTTGAGAATGCTACGATTTGCATCGGAGGCCTGAAATGGCTGTCATTTTTTACGACAGTCTACATAAGTAACACCTTTGTATGAGGTGCACCCTGAATTTTGAGAATGTTGTAAAGCCGCAGCTTACATGTTGGGCATTACAGTATTAGACATGTGACAATGTGTATCGCAGTAAGAGAACAACCTATACAACTAGACCTTCAGGCTGCCATTCATTTTAGTGTTCAATAAGACAGCTATCTGGTTCACCAATAGTCTAATTTGTAGACCAGTACACCTACACATCGTTTTGTCGGTTATTACTCCCCTATTACACTGCCCTAGTAGGCCAGGAAATAAATTAGACAAAATATGATGTTTTTCTCACCTTATTATGCTAGTTGATATCATAGATGCTTACTATAACATAAATACATTTAAATTCTGAATTGCCCACCTCCCCCATCACTATTCATGATCCTTCCATATGCACGAATGCATTTACATCCATTAAAGATAATAATGCTTAAGAAGCTTGATAGACTTACCCTCAAAAGTACACCGTCCATTCTGAAAAAATAGGGAAAAAAGAAGAAGAAAATTGTTAACTTCAAGGTTCATTAAACGGAATGCAAAGATCTATTTAATCATTGTTACCAATATATAATCTGACTTTTGCATTACAAAACGAATAGTGTTGATAAATATGTGTATTGCCATTTTGGTTTTAAAGGGGCCTGAGGGGGGTTCTGTACACTAACTCATCTGACATTACTGGGGCTGTCTTAACCTAAGGCCATCATGATGCATCAATGAAGTGCTGGTAAGTCTACTCACCAGCACTTCATTGGTGCATCATGCATCTCCCCGACCCTCCGGCACTGCATCAAACCTTACGTTTGGCACGGGGGGGGGGGGTGGTGACCAGTGCTTCAGTGCCATCTTGTGGCAACTGTAACATTCATGTTTGTGTGTATAGCTCAGTATGCCTGAGGAAATACTTCAATTCTGCTATAATGACACATGTGTCAAATATCCTATGATACATTTACATCAAATATACTTCACTCTATGTAATGGGTTCAGCTGCATTTCAATGTATCAGTATGGAGAAATCCATCCTGTTTCAGTTGATAATAGGCTGTTCTAAAGGTCAACTTTGAGCATGTCATAAAAATAATTGAGTTGAGATTCATTAAATCTACTTTTTGTGAAAATTATTTCAATGTCTAATGTATGAGGGGGTGCAGTAGAGAACATTGGAGCACAACTCCCAGAGAGTGAGAAAGATATTTCAATTACCACTAATATGAGCTCAGTGAAGTCATTACTGGTACATTTCATGTTTGCTTAGTTCCCATGCCACTCACACGATGTCTCTGCTGTGTCATACTTTGACCATCTCCTTGCCTTCTAGCTCTGTCAGACATGGTCATACTCTAGTCTGCTACCAGCTGACAAGGTGGCGCCAAAGCACTGGGCTCTCCCCCTGGGTTTGGCAAGATGCATGACTGGAGCCCTGGCGCATTAATCAGATATCACAGTAGTGCAGGGAAAAGAGGTCACTAAAGTAGGACTATAATGGTATCAATGTAATAGTGAATCCAGAGTAGTCTACCATGATAGTGTAAGACTCAAGCCCCCCCCCTACCCCAAGGTAGTGTCATACTAGTAATTATGCATGATCAAGTTGTCATATGAGAATTATCATATGACTAGTGGTATATAGTGTAAATCCAACAGGCTCTTATAAATAGTGTTATTTCCAGTTATTACTGGTTTATTCAGCTTTAGGCAACATGTAAGAAATATCAATCACACAGTAGTTAGTATGTAGGTATTTTGCACATACAGTAAATATACAATAGTTCATAGAGTATAATGTTCTGTTCCACTCCACCTGTGAGGTAATAACAATACAATGTCCAGCATAGTTCTAGGTGGGTTCCCACACCTAGCTCCTGACCTGCTGCTTAGAGGAATAATGTAATAATGAATAACTTTACCGTCTGGTGGATGTCTTGAGGAAGATACCCTCTGGCCACTAATGATGGAAACCAATGCCTGTCTAGCATAGTTTCACCATAGTGCAGTGGTATAGCAGGTAGCAGGAGATGACTGGAGATGTTACCTCTGGAGCGGTTCTTGGTGTTCTGATTTCTAGGAGGTGCAGCCAGGCTATTTGTAGCAAATCTTGGCAATGCACCTCAGACTGACTGGGGCCAGTGGCATCTGCCTAACTCTGCAATTGTTTGAGGGGAGGCTTTCATGTGTCACTGGGTGCACAAAGGACCCCCATGGACGCCGCTGTGTCCCCCATTGTCTTGGTCGGTTCTGTAACTTCAAACCCCCATATCTCGAGAGTTTACGCCGTTACAACCGCCATTTTGCGCATGCGCGGAGTTGAATATGCCAAATTTATAATGCCCGCTTGATAGGCGCGTAACTCGCGCCGGTTTGTCTGTAGTGCACTCGGAGGTCGAATCCTTCTCTATGGCGTAACTTCCTTAATAATAGGAGTTCCGCCTTGATCTTAGGCTCATTTTGACCGTCTAATTATGGGCTTTCCATAAATGCTTTGATATTTGACCTAGGTTGCTCAGGAGCGACGCTAGAGCGACCGGACGGTTATGGCGTCGTGCTTATGTAATCCATTGTTCAGTTATTAGAGTGCTCAGACACTCATGACGGCGTCTGCGGTGCCCAGGCACCCGTGACGGCCGGTTGCATTCACTTACAACTTATTAGTTTGTGCACTGAACCATGAGGTCGCACACTGAGACCCTCAGTTTTATTATATTGTGCAGTGAACCATTAGGTCGGACCCTTTGATGTCATAAACTCTGTCTAACTGACTTGGCTGGTGTGCAGTGGGGCATGAACGCTCTTATACAAAGTTTGAGCGCTCTTATAGCTCTTAGAACCAACCTATGTATTAATTTCTTAGATATTCTTTGATTAATACAATAATATGTTAGAATTTATGGAATAATAAAATGGTATATCATAGTAGTGTCTTCCTGATAGAACGTTATTAACTCCATGAAGAAAAAACATACAAAACCTTGTGACACAGAGTGGTGTGTCTATGGTAAGCAGTGCACAAAATGGTAAAAGTTCACTGATTCGGTCTGAGTGTGGCTCTTACTGAGACTGATTTGAGTGAACCTTTACATTTATCTCATGTTGTTTTAATGAGTCACTTGTTGCGATTTTGATTTATATGGCACGAAGTAATGGAGTGACGCATACATTTCCGGACTTGGGACTTTGTTCCTATGCTAGCTGTGGGAAGGATGAAATGAGTGCATGTCCCAAGGGCATCGATGCCCTGGGGGCCTAGGCATACATAGGAGCCTACTTTTGCCTATGAGAACAGGTTTAAGTTCTGTGTGTGGTAGGCCCTCAGGGCATATTTTCTGTGCCCTTAGGGTATGTTTCATTTGTAGTTAATGTAGTATATGGTAAGAAAGAACATACCCTTAGGGCATAGGTCATGCTTAAGTTGCCATAAGAACATGTATCAGATAATTCACTATATATTTTATAGAAGAAATCTAATGCCCTGAGGTTGCTGACACTATTGGTAATGCCCCAAGGTCAATTGTCTCTAGAGGGAAGGGATGGGCCTATGTCCTGGGGGCATGTGTCACAATAACGATGTGTCTACCCCTAGTTCTGTATACATGTAAGTGACCTGTAACAAGTGTCGCTGTCTACCCCTAGTTCTGTACGTAAGTGACCTGTAACAAGTGTTGCTGTCTACCCCTAGTTCTGTATGTAAGTGACCTGTAACAAGTGTCGCTGTCTACCCCTAGTTCTGTATACATGTAAGTGGCATGTAACAAGTGTTGGTGTCTACCCCTAGTTCTGTATACATGTAAGTGACATGTAACAAGTGTCGGTGTCTACCCCTCGTTCTGTATGTAAGTGACCTGTAACAAGTGTTGGTGTCTACCCCTAGTTCTGTATGTAAGTGGCCTGTAACAGGTGTTGGTGTCTACCCCTAGTTCTGTATACATGTAAGTGACATGTAACAAGTGTTGGTGTCTACCCCTAGTTCCGTATGTAAGTGAACTGTAACAAGTGTTGGTGTCTACCTCTAGTTCTGTATACATGTAAGTGACATGTAACAAGTGTTGGTGTCTACCCCTAGTTCTGTATGTAAGTGACATGTAACAAGTGTTGGTGTCTACCCCAAGTTCTGTATGTAAGTGACCTGTAACAAGTGTTGGTGTCTACCCCTAGTTCTGTATGTAAGTGACCTGTAACAAGTTTCGCTGTCTACCCCTAGTTCTGTATGTAAGTGACATGTAACAAGTGTTGGTGTCTACCCCTAGTTCTGTATGTAAGTGGCCTGTAACAAGTGTTGGTGTCTACCCCTAGTTCTGTATACATGTAAGTGACATGTAACAAGTGTCGCTGTCTACCCCTAGTTCTGTATGTAAGTGACATGTAACAAGTGTTGGTGTCTACCCCTAGTTCTGTATGTAAGTGGCATGTAACAAGTGTTGGTGTCTACCCCTAGTTCTGTATACATGTAAGTGACATGTAACAAGTGTTGGTGTCTACCCCTAGTTCTGTATGTAAGTGACCTGTAACAAGTGTTGGTGTCTACTCCTAGATTTGTATGTAAGTGACCTGTAACAAGTGTCGCTGTCTACCCCTAGTTCTGTATGTAAGTGACATGTAACAAGTGTTGGTGTCTACCCCTAGTTCTGTATGTAAGTGACATGTAACAAGTGTTGGTGTCTACCCCTAGTTCTGTATGTAACTGACATGTAACAAGTGTTGGTGTCTACCCCTAGTTCTGTATACATGTAAGTGACCTGTAAGAAGTGTTGGTGTCTACTCCTAGTTCTGTATGTAAGTGACCTGTAAGAAGTGTTGGTGTCTACCCCTAGTTCTGTATGTAAGTGACATGTAACAAGTGTTGGTGTCTACCCCTAGTTCTGTATGTAAGTGACATGTAACAAGTGTTGGTGTCTACCCCTAGTTCTGTATGTAAGTGACCTGTAACAAGTGTTGGTGTCTACCCCTAGTTCTGTATGTAAGTGACCTGTAACAAGTGTTGGTGTCTACCCTAGTTCTGTATAGATGTAACTGACATGTAACAAGTGTTGGTGCCTACCCCTAGTTCTGTATGTAAGTGACATGTAACAAGTGTTGGTGTCTACCCCTAGTTCTGTATGTAAGTGGCCTGTAACAGGTGTTGGTGTCTACCCCTAGTTCTGTATACATGTAAGTGACATGTAACAAGTGTTGGTGTCTACCCCTAGTTCCGTATGTAAGTGAACTGTAACAAGTGTTGGTGTCTACCTCTAGTTCTGTATACATGTAAGTGACATGTAACAAGTGTTGGTGTCTACCCCTAGTTCTGTATGTAAGTGACATGTAACAAGTGTTGGTGTCTACCCCAAGTTCTGTATGTAAGTGACCTGTAACAAGTGTTGGTGTCTACCCCTAGTTCTGTATGTAAGTGACCTGTAACAAGTTTCGCTGTCTACCCCTAGTTCTGTATGTAAGTGACATGTAACAAGTGTTGGTGTCTACCCCTAGTTCTGTATGTAAGTGGCCTGTAACAAGTGTTGGTGTCTACCCCTAGTTCTGTATACATGTAAGTGACATGTAACAAGTGTCGCTGTCTACCCCTAGTTCTGTATGTAAGTGACATGTAACAAGTGTTGGTGTCTACCCCTAGTTCTGTATGTAAGTGGCATGTAACAAGTGTTGGTGTCTACCCCTAGTTCTGTATACATGTAAGTGACATGTAACAAGTGTTGGTGTCTACCCCTAGTTCTGTATGTAAGTGACCTGTAACAAGTGTTGGTGTCTACTCCTAGATTTGTATGTAAGTGACCTGTAACAAGTGTCGCTGTCTACCCCTAGTTCTGTATGTAAGTGACATGTAACAAGTGTTGGTGTCTACCCCTAGTTCTGTATGTAAGTGACATGTAACAAGTGTTGGTGTCTACCCCTAGTTCTGTATGTAACTGACATGTAACAAGTGTTGGTGTCTACCCCTAGTTCTGTATACATGTAAGTGACCTGTAAGAAGTGTTGGTGTCTACTCCTAGTTCTGTATGTAAGTGACCTGTAAGAAGTGTTGGTGTCTACCCCTAGTTCTGTATGTAAGTGACATGTAACAAGTGTTGGTGTCTACCCCTAGTTCTGTATGTAAGTGACATGTAACAAGTGTTGGTGTCTACCCCTAGTTCTGTATGTAAGTGACCTGTAACAAGTGTTGGTGTCTACCCCTAGTTCTGTATGTAAGTGACCTGTAACAAGTGTTGGTGTCTACCCTAGTTCTGTATAGATGTAACTGACATGTAACAAGTGTTGGTGCCTACCCCTAGTTCTGTATGTAAGTGACATGTAACAAGTGTTGGTGTCTACCCCTAGTTCTGTATGTAAGTGGCATGTAACAAGTGTTGGTGTCTACTCCTAGTTCTGTATGTAAGTGACATGTAACAAGTGTTGGTGTCTACCCCTAGTTCTGTATGTAAGTGACCTGTAACAAGTTTCGCTGTCTACCCCTAGTTCTGTATGTAAGTGACCTGTAACAAGTGTTGGTGTCTACCCCTAGTTCTGTATGTAAGTGACCTGTAACAAGTGTTGGTGTCTACCCCTAGTTCTGTATGTAAGTGACCTGTAACAAGTGTTGGTGTCTACCCCTAGTTCTGTATGTAAGTGACATGTAACAAGTGTTGGTGTCTACCCCTAGTTCTGTATGTAAGTGACATGTAACAAGTGTTGGTGTCTACCCCTAGTTCTGTATGTAACTGACATGTAACAAGTGTTGGTGTCTACCCCTAGTTCTGTATGTAAGTGACATGTAACAAGTGTTGGTGTCTACCCCTAGTTCTGTATGTAAGTGACATGTAACAAGTGTTGGTGTCTACCCCTAGTTCTGTATGTAAGTGACCTGTAACAAGTGTTGGTGTCTACCCCTAGTTCTGTATAGATGTAACTGACATGTAACAAGTGTTGGTGCCTACCCCTAGTTCTGTATGTAAGTGACATGTAACAAGTGTTGGTGTCTACCCCTAGTTCTGTATGTAAGTGGCATGTAACAAGTGTTGGTGTCTACTCCTAGTTCTGTATGTAAGTGACATGTAACAAGTGTTGGTGTCTACCCCTAGTTCTGTATGTAAGTGACCTGTAACAAGTTTCGCTGTCTACCCCTAGTTCTGTATGTAAGTGACCTGTAACAAGTGTTGGTGTCTACCCCTAGTTCTGTATAGATGTAACTGACATGTAACAAGTGTTGGTGCCTACCCCTAGTTCTGTATGTAAGTGACATGTAACAAGTGTTGGTGTCTACCCCTAGTTCTGTATGTAAGTGACCTGTAACAAGTGTTGGTGTCTACCCCTAGTTCTGTATGTAAGTGACCTGTAACAAGTGTTGGTGTCTACCCCTAGTTCTGTATAGATGTAACTGAGATGTAACAAGGGTTGGTGCCTACCCCTAGTTCTGTATGTAAGTGACATGTAACAAGTGTTGGTCTCTACCCCTAGTTCTGTATGTAAGTGGCATGTAACAAGTGTTGGTGTCTACTCCTAGTTCTGTATGTAAGTGACATGTAACAAGTGTTGGTGTCTACCCCTAGTTCTGTATGTAAGTGACCTGTAACAAGTGTTGGTGTCTACCCCTAGTTCTGTATGTAAGTGACATGTAACAAGTGTTGGTGTCTACCTCTAGTTCTGTATGTAAGTGACCTGTAACAAGTGTTGGTGTCTACTCCTAGTTCTGTATGTAAGTGACATGTAACAAGTGTTGGTGTCTACCCCTAGTTCTGTATGTAAGTGGCATGTAACAAGTGTTGGTGTCTACTCCTAGTTCTGTATGTAAGTGACATGTAACAAGTGTTGGTGTCTACCCCTAGTTCTGTATGTAAGTGACCTGTAACAAGTTTCGCTGTCTACCCCTAGTTCTGTATGTAAGTGACCTGTAACAAGTGTCGCTGTCTACCCCTAGTTCTGTATGTAAGTGACATGTAACAAGTGTTGGTGTCTACCCCTAGTTCTGTATGTAAGTGACATGTAACAAGTGTTGGTGTCTAACTCTAGTTCTGTATGTAAGTGACATGTAACAAGTGTTGGTGTCTACCCCTAGTTCTGTATGTAAGTGACCTGTAACAAGTGTTGGTGTCTACTCCTAGATTTGTATGTAAGTGACCTGTAACAAGTGTTGGTGTCTACCCCTAGTTCTGTATGTAAGTGACCTGTAAGAAGTGTTGGTGTCTACCCCTAGTTCTGTATGTAAGTGACATGTAACAAGTGTTGGTGTCTAATCCTAGTTCTGTATGTAAGTGGCCTGTAACAAGTGTTGGTGTCTACTCCTAGTTCTGTATTCAAGTGACCTGTAACAAGTGTCGCTGTCTACCCCTAGTTCTGTATGTAAGTGACCTGTAACAAGTGTTGGTGTCTAATCCTAGTTCTGTATGTAAGTGACCTGTAACAAGTGTCGCTGTCTACCCCTAGTTCTGTATGTAAGTGACCTGTAACAAG
The DNA here is from genome assembly GCA_949317995.1 of Acholoe squamosa. Classification (NCBI taxonomy): domain Eukaryota; kingdom Metazoa; phylum Annelida; class Polychaeta; order Phyllodocida; family Polynoidae; genus Acholoe; species Acholoe squamosa. The sequence continues at coordinate 68,230,575 of OX439048.1, read as the reverse complement.
TGTTGGTGTCTACTCCTAGTTCTGTATGTAAGTGACCTGTAACAAGTGTCCGTGTCTACCCCTAGTTCTGTATACATGTAAGTGACCTGTAACAAGTGTCGCTGTCTACCCCTAGTTCTGTATGTAAGTGACCTGTAACAAGTGTTGGTGTCTACCCCTAGTTCTGTATGTAAGTGACCTGTAACAAGTGTTGGTGTCTACCCCTAGTTCTGTATGTAAGTGACCTGTAACAAGTGTTGGTGTCTACCCCTAGTTCTGTATGTAAGTGACATGTAACAAGTGTTGGTGTCTAATCCTAGTTCTGTATGTAAGTGGCCTGTAACAAGTGTTGGTGTCTACTCCTAGTTCTGTATTCAAGTGACCTGTAACAAGTGTCGCTGTCTACCCCTAGTTCTGTATGTAAGTGACCTGTAACAAGTGTTGGTGTCTAATCCTAGTTCTGTATGTAAGTGACCTGTAACAAGTGTCGCTGTCTAACCCTAGTTCTGTATGTAAGTGACCTGTAACAAGTGTTGGTGTCTACTCCTAGTTCTGTATGTAAGTGACCTGTAACAAGTGTCCGTGTCTACCCCTAGTTCTGTATACATGTAAGTGACCTGTAACAAGTGTCGCTGTCTACCCCTAGTTCTGTATGTAAGTGACCTGTAACAAGTGTTGGTGTCTACCCCTAGTTCTGTATGTAAGTGACCTGTAACAAGTGTTGGTGTCTACCCCTAGTTCTGTATGTAAGTGACCTGTAACAAGTGTTGGTGTCTACTCCTAGTTCTGTATGTAAGTGACATGTAACAAGTGTTGGTGTCTACCCCTAGTTCTGTATGTAAGTGACATGTAACAAGTGTTGGTGTCTACCCCTAGTTCTGTATGTAAGTGACATGTAACAAGTGTTGGTGTCTACCCTTAGTTCTGTATGTATGTGGCCTGTAACAAGTGTTGGTGTCTACTCCTAGTTCTGTATAGATGTAAGTGACATGTAACAAGTGTTGGTGTCTACTCCTAGTTCTGTATGTAAGTGACATGTAACAAGTGTTGGTGTCTACTCCTAGTTCTGTATAGATGTAAGTGACATGTAACAAGTGTTGGTGTCTACTCCTAGTTCTGTATGTAAGTGACATGTAACAAGTGTTGGTGTCTACCCCTAGTTCTGTATACATGTAACTGACATGTAACAAGTGTTGGTGTCTACCCCTAGTTCTCTATGTAAGTGATCTGTAATGCATTAAGTACTACACCACCATTTACCTACACCACTTTTTTCTGTATTGTGAATGATTTACTTGTAATGTTTATTACCAACATCTTTTTGTATCTAAACTCTACTCTGGTAATAAAGACCAATTATCTCAGAGCAGACAGTATGTTGTCAGTGCAATATTAACATACAGTAAGAGGGTCACTGTACAAGTGACTCAGAGCTCCTCTACTTAAACTTCCTCATTGCTTACTCAGAATCCATTAACAAGGTTCAACACTCTTACCATGAACGTTTATATAAAAGGGATTGGCCAGGGTGCAGGGGGCCTCTGGGTTTGATATAATGTATTCAAAGCTATGGAATACAGGATACAGATATTGGCGGACAGGGGAGGGAAAGAGAAAATAGGGTGGAGAGAGAGGATCGAGATATTCGTAATACACATCCCCCAATGTATAATGTACCCAGATTTCATATATGTAACCATTATGAAGAAGCTGCCACTGACAGAGACAGACAGACAGACAGAGACAGACAGAGGACATAGACAGACAGAGACAGACAGAGAGACAAACAGACAGATACATAGACAGACATAGACTGACAGAGAGACAGAAAGAAAAAAAAAAAGAGGGAGAGAGTGAAAGAGAAAGGGAAAGAGAGAGGGAGTAAAAGAGGGAGGAGGAGTTGAAGGAAGAGGTTGGATGAAGAAGGGTGGAGGGAAGAAATTACAGAGGCAGCTGTGAGCAAGCCAGCAGAAAAGGGGGTCTAGATGGGGGGTCCCCATGTCACATGTCGATTTTAAGAAAAGGCAATGTCACATGTCATTCAATTTCTATTTTCCCATGTCTTTGTGACTTAGCTCCATGTCACATGTTGATTTTACGATAAGGCCATGGCTCATGTCACTAACTTTTTACTCCTCCATGTCCTTTTCACTAAGCTCCATGTTACATGTCGAATTTAAGAAATGGCCATGTCACCATGTCGAATTTAGGGGTCTAGACCCATAGAAAAGATACCCACTCATAAGGCGCAAAGGCCATATACTTTGCTTGCCTGCTCTCGTATTGTGTATTACAGTATTTTGCAGCATGTCAAGAGCTACCGTCACTGCACCATGATGAGCTGCACAGGGCGTGGGGGGGGGGGGGCAGCTATAGAGAATAATTTCCAATGTTGGACAAAAAAGAGTAAATGAAAGCAGTAGTGACTGACACCCTTAGGCTGATGGCGGTTACCGAGGCATGACTGTGTAAAGCTTACAGCATGACACAGAGGGTTGGATACAGGCAGAACCTTTCCATGTTTATGTCTTATTACCCCTATATATATATATATATATATATATATATATATATATATATATATATATATATATATATGTATATTTGTATATATGTAAATGTATGTATAGTATACCTATATGATCCCACATATTAGTATACCCACATGCCCTGAAAGAGTGAAAACTATGTCGGAATACTCCACACTCTGTTCTGACACCTTCCCTGCATACTCTATGTCTAAGATAAGAGCTCTTACAAACAAGCACCTATCTCCAATATGGGTCAATCCACCGAAAGTGGGCACCTGGGTCTTTTTTGGTCTTTTTTGGATACAGGGGGCTGTAAAATAAAAAGTATTTCTGGTTTCATTTGAAAGAAAACACCTTGGGCTTCAAAAGAAGGGCAAGTTTACATATGTCGGCCTGCTATTTTTTTAGATATGGTGGCCCAAAGTTCAAAAATGGCCAGAAATTGCCTTTTTATTCAATTTCCACCTCATCCCAGGGTCTATACCATCAAGCCAAACAGCAACAGACCAATATAATTCCTTAGTGGGGGGTCGTATCTAATATTATCATGTTGTTTGGAGGTGCTCTGGTTGGCACTCGTTTTCCCCTGTTTCTATAACCAAATACAGGTGCTGTAATGGGCGTGAGCAAAATAAAAGTACACTGGTAGGCCTACTAAAACACTCCCCTCAATCTTCTTATTTCCCACATTCAAATTTCTCCATCCAGGACAAATGCTATCAAAGTTTTCTTACTTTCAACCAGCCTAACTTGAAGATCTATTGTTAATAAGTCATTTTTAAAAACTGGAGTCTCTACATGCCTTGGTTATGCCAAAAAGAGGGGTTAACTGACCAATGTAATGGGCATGAGCATAATGGGCGTGAGCGTAATGGGCGTAAGTAAAATGCACTACAAGCATGTTGGCAGGCTTGATGCATTCCAAATGCATCCTATAAGTATTCTTAGATTATTTATATTGCCTAGATTAATTCTGGGTGAGGTTATATTGCTGAGTGGCTGTATGAAGCCTGGGAAAGTTGTTTCGCTCACACCCATTACGCTCACGCCCATTACATTCATATTATTTCCTTATGTGTTGTAAATATCTATCTTTTTTTCCTATTTTCTTCATAGTGTGTCTTTGGGACCTTTTGTCAAATATCCTAACTGAAAATCATGTAGTTCTGACAAATATTTCTGTGATGTAGAGAAGAATTCATTTTGCTCACGCCCATTACATTTTCATAATTTTGAATATTTGCAATAAAAACTGACTGCTTGGGAGTTAGTGACTTGAATGAACCTTTCCTAAGAGCCAAGATATAGGGCTATTAATACAATAATTTTCATGATCTAATTCTTAGTTTTTAAAAATGACCCTCTACCATGGACAAGTGCCCACTTTCAGTGGATTGACCCATATGCACCATGATATTGGGGTATGGAAATTGATAATAAGCATTAAAATCAGGTACAACTTTATATGTGAAGTATTATGATATATAGACTGAAAGACATAGGAAACTGTATGCCTACTTACCCCAACAGTACAGTTACACGTATCCACTATTTGTCCACATGTAACCCTGGTAACTGTTACCATGGTAACCAGTGTCAGCCATGTTACATGGTAGGTTGTTATGGTGAGTCTGGTGTCCATTGTGTGGTAGGTCTCTGTTAGCTTACATCCTGGGGTTACATGTATCCAGTATTCAGTGTTCCATTTAGCACTACATTGTTATTGTATAATGGTCCAAGTCTGTATAATTACTCCAGTATTCAGTGTTCCATTTAGCACTACATTGTTATTGTACAATATCCAAGTCTGTATAATTACTCCAGTGTTCAAGCTGAGCCTCCAGGCTCCCAGCTTTGATCCATCCGACCCGAGATACTACGGGCAGGACTTACACCTTACCTAGAGGTTTGGGCCAGGTTGGTGGTGCAAATTTGTGTATTGTACAATGTAAAGCCAGGAAAAGGGTCCCACTTCAACAAGATCCTCATCTAGATCAAAGAGGGCAATAAAACACTTAACTGGAATACGCCTCCAGTGTAGAGTGTGATTCCAAGGCTATTGAATTGCTGTCAATAGCCGCTGGTCGAGGCTGCCAGGCTCCAGCATGCAGCATATATAAAGACACCATGGCAGGGAGTGGGGGCAGCTTCATGTTATCAGTTCTCCAACTCCACTCGATCCCTCCTCCAGTGCTGAACACTTATGGTGATGGACCTACAGGCAGAGAGAGATAAAACATTCATGTAATATGTACTAGGGTTTCACTGTCACTCTGAATAAGCATGTATACATACTTAGAGGTCTGACCTGAAAAATAAAAAAGGTGTTTCAGGTAACATGAAAACATGTTGAAAATGGGTAGGGTGGGTCAGACATTTTCATAGTAATAATACTGTGATGCCCCTTGCTTAAAGAGCGGTTTTCACTGCTGTTGGGTGAGCAAATTGTTGCATATCCGACCAATTTTTATTGATACTTTGCCATATCATAAATCATCGGATTAGCGAATATTTGTATGCCGATGGACCCAAAGGTTTAGCTGTGCCTTAAATACAAGAATAGGACCCTGGAGTGCCTTATGGTGCAGCATAAGCCTTAAATACAAGAATAAGACCCTGGAGTGCCTTATGGTGTAGCATAAGCCTTAAATACAAGAATAGGACCCTGGAGTGCCTCATGGTGCAGCATATACCTTAAATACAAGAATAGGACCCTGGAGTGTCTTATGGTGCAGCATAAGCCTTAAATACAAGAATAGGACCCTGGAGTGCCTTATGGATGCAACATAAGCCTTAAATACAAGAATAAGACCCGTATTGCCTTATGGTGCAGCATAAGCCTTAAATACAAGAATAGGACCCTGGAGTGCCTTATGGATGCAACATAAGCCTTAAATACAAGAATAGGACCCTGGAGTGCCTTATGGTGCAACATAAGCCTTAAATACAAGAATAGGACCCCGGAGTGCCTTATGGTGCAGCATAAGCCTTAAATACAAGAATAGGACCCTGGAGTGCCTTATGGTGCAGCATAAGCCTTAAATACAAGAATAGGACCCTGGAGTGCCTTATGGTGCAACATAAGCCTTAAATACAAGAATAAGACCCGTATTGCCTTATGGTGCAGCAAAAGTCTTAAATACAAGAATAGGACCCGGAGTGCCTTATGGATGCAGCATAAGCCTTAAATACAAGAATAGGACCCTGGAGTGCCTTATGATGCAGCATAAGCCTTAAATGCAAGAATAGGACCCTGGAGTGCCTTATTGTGCAACATAAGCCTTAAATACAAGAATAGGACCCTGGAGTGCCTTATGGTGCAGCATAAGCCTTAAATACAAGAATAGGACCCTGGAGTGCCTTATGATGCAACATAAGCCTTAAATACAAGAATAGGACCCGGAGTGCCTTATGGTGCAGCAAAAGCCTTAATTACAAGAATAGGACCCTGGAGTGCCTTATGGATGCAGCATAAGCCTTAAATACAAGAATAAGACCCGTATTGCCTTATGGTGCAACATAAGCCTTAAATACAAGAATAGGACCCTGGAGTGCATTATAGTGCAGCATAAGCCTTAAATGCAAGAATAGGACCCTGGAGTGCCTCATGGTGCAGCATAAGCCTTAAATACAAGAATAGGACCCTGGAGTGCCTTATGGTGCAGCATAAGCCTTAAATACAAGAATAGGACCCTGGAGTGCCTTATGATGCAGCATAAGCCTTAAATACAAGAATAGGACCCTGGAGTGCCTTATGGTGCAACATAAGCCTTAAATACAAGAATAAGACCCGTATTGCCTTATGGTGCAATATAAGCCTTAAATACAAGAATAGGACCCTGGAGTGCCTTATGGATGCAGCATAAGCCTTAAATACAAGAATAGGACCCTGGAGTGCCTTATGATGCAGCATAAGCCTTAAATACAAGAATAGGACCCTGGAGTGCCTTATGGTGCAACATAAGCCTTAAATACAAGAATAAGACCCGTATTGCCTTATGGTGCAATATAAGCCTTAAATACAAGAATAGGACCCTGGAGTGCCTTATGGATGCAGCATAAGCCTTAAATACAAGAATAAGACCCGTATTGCCTCATGGTGTAACATAAGCCTTAAATACAAGAATAAGACCCGTATTGCCTTATGGTGCAGCAAAAGTCTTAAATACAAGAATAGGACCCGGAGTGCCTTATGGATGCAGCATAAGCCTTAAATACAAGAATAGGACCCTGGAGTGCCTTATGATGCAGCATAAGCCTTAAATGCAAGAATAGGACCCTGGAGTGCCTTATGGTGCAACATAAGCCTTAAATACAAGAATAGGACCCTGGAGTGCCTTATGGTGCAGCATAAGCCTTAAATACAAGAATAGGACCCTGGAGTGCCTTATGATGCAACATAAGCCTTAAATACAAGAATAGGACCCTGGAGTGACTTATGGTGCAGCATAAGCCTTAAATACAAGAATAGGACCCTGGAGTGCCTTATCGTGCAGCATAAGCTGGGGATGTGTCTTATAGTTGGGGATGTACAGACAGAACTAGAGCATGGTGTACAATCCACCCTGAGGGAGACAGACCCCTGAGGGGTTGGATCAACTCAAAAGTACACATGGGAGTTTAGTTCTGTATTAAATTGTATTTAATGTTATATTGTTCTAAAAATGCTGAAATTTAATGAAATTTCCAGGTAAATCAGTCACGTGACTCCTTTTAGGGCTTATTGTTGATTGCATATACTACACAGGGCCTTATGTGCGTTAGCCGACCATGCGTATCCAAGCTGTCTGTATATATATCCTATAATGGGCTATTGCTGCTACTTGTATTTGGATCTATAGAAGGCTAATTCCATACCCAGTTGGTCCACCATTTTGAATTTTGGGGGTTCAACTATAATTACCAAAACAGCAAGGCCAAGAATCTCGTGAAATCTCGGCTTAGCTGGTGCCCCAAATGGCCATATCCTCTCAGTCAGAAACAAGCTGACAACAACCAGAGAAAGTGGCCAAGTGAGTTGCAATGCTTTTGGAATGTGGTGGCGCCACATGGGTCATGTTTCAATCTTCAATTCTCATAGACATTCATTGGGTGTGGCCAGCTTGGGGTTGTAGCAGGTTCTGCGCACTGCAGCATTTACTTTTCCTTGACTTTTTCCACTGATCGAGGTTTGGTGATATCTATCGACCCATTTTGAATTTTAGCACAGTGTCGGAGTGAGATGCAGGGTCTACGGAAGGCGTAAAAGTGAGGTGCACCCTCTCCTTTTGGGCCGCGCCCCCTCCTTTTCCAAATCCTGGATCCGCCACTGGAGTGAGAACACAGGGGGTATAGAACTTAGACGGTATGGGGCTCTAGGAGTGAAACACAGGGATGCAGAGGAGTTTAGGCTGGGTAGAGAGAGTATTAGGGAGTGGCCATTATTTATCAACAGAGGGGTTAAATATTTTTACGCCCCCTCCCCTGAACATCTTTTCTGTGCGCCCCCATGTACACCAGAGGTGCAGAGAATTTTTGCGCCCCTCTTGGATCTTTAGTAGCGCACAAGCTTTTTTGCTAGAAAGAGGGTAAATTCTTTAACCCCTTAAGAGGGGTCAAAACTTTTTAAGCCCCTCTCCCGGGAGGTCTGAAATTTTTATGCAAGGGACAGTTTATGAGTGCCTTTTCCTCTCCCCCAAATCACCCCCCCCCCCGAATAAAAAGAGCACCCCTTAATTCCTGTGCATTCATAATCCCAGCGCCAAAGGCGCTGTTTTTTTCTAAAGGTGGTAACACACACTGATAAGACATGTTGTGATCTAAGTACCTTCTCCCTGGATAATAACCACTTGAAGGGACATGCCGGTATCGAGTTATCAGTGCATGTCACCGGAAACCAGCTCTATTCCCGCGTAGACCTAATATACACATATATGTGTGTGCCTACTATATATATATATATATATATATATATATATATATATATATATATATATATATATATTCAGTGTAACTATATGACACCAAGTAAGGCTCTATATAAACAGGTGGCTGTGATGAGGCTCAGTGCACCTTTACTATTAGTAAAGTAACTGGAGCATTACATATAAAGGGTCTGGGTCCCACACATCACCTGTACTATTACAGGTACTAGGCCTATACATGTATACAAGAATATAACATGGTTATCGAGTTTAGGCATTGATTTCAGTTCCTAAAATGGATAATATGAGTTCTGATATCTAGCGATATAAGAATCGAAAAATTGACAGCGGACCGGACATACCTTGACAACGAGTTGGCACAAAAGTAAATCCTCCATTTTTGAAGCTTATGTACCAAATCTGATGAAATGCTTTGGACATAACATAGTTGAAACATAAAAAAATAGTAAACTTTCGAAGCGAGCGACTGGATGTGCGTCTTCGCCATTCTGTCAACACTACAGGTGCCACCACCTAATGTGTACAGAATGGATTAGGCTATAGACTGGCGCAGCTCTGTCTCAACGTATCCACGGTAGTAGGCCTACGAGAATGTGAGTTGCAGCAGGTCACCAGCTTAACCATACGTTTACATGAAACCAAGATGGCCGAGGGCCGTCTCGTCGACTCGCAATAGAAAACAATGAATTTTATCAATTTTAAAGGTAAATACTTAGAATTAATGGTGGAAACCATGTTATATATATGCAGTATGTAATGATTAGACTTGAACTCGTTGGCTTCATTGGTTTGATAGAAGCATTCGCCTATGGCTCATGCTTCTATCACCCCCTGAAGCCAACGAGTTCAAGTCTAATCATTATATATTACATTCATAGCTGCACTATTGTCACTTTTATAGCCTACACCACCTCTACTATAACAGGTACTAGGCCCATACAAGTATGTATATAGAGGAATAGCAGTACTAATGTCAATTTTAAATTTGACTGCTGGACTTTGTCACTACTAGTCTAGACCAAATCCGACTTGTTTCAGTCTTGATCTAAATTTATAGATCTTCTTTCAAAATGTCACAGTTTAGAGTGGCATATTTTATGGTATCGACAATCAATTACTTACATTTTTTCCCCAAAACATTGAGGGCTGGGCCTACAACATTTTGACACAAATTTGGTGAGCCTGGACCCATAGACCTATTCTTTTATCAAAATACATCAGTAGATTCATAAACAGATGATGACTTACCCAAATACCTCGCATGTATAAGATGCACCTTATAAACGAGGACGGACCCCTTGTGCGTCTTATAGAAGCAGCAAATGTTTAGGGGGGGGGGTTTCCGTACTCTACTCTATGTCCTCATGCCCATACAGTGGTGAAAGGGGATGGGGGAGCTCCAAGATGGCCAGAGGCCTTTGAATCTTGCAAATCCAGTGATTAGAACAAAAGTTATGCCACTTTTGATATTTTCTACATCTCCAAAGTCAGGGTGCGCCTTATACATGGAGTATGACGGTATTGGCTAATTTAATTATATAGAACCAGTGCATTCAGTGAAGGGAGAGGGCTGAATTATTTGTGTGGGTGGTTACATATGTTGTGGTCTCACCAAATTACATTAGTCACACAGTGATGTAGAGGCCACTCGTGGATAACAAGTTCCCTCCTTAAACTCCCCATGTCTGCACAAATGCCTTCTACAGTATTAGATGTAATTAGCACTTGGACGTCTGTCTAGTAGTTAAGAGTTTAATTGGACCTACAAACCAGAAGGTTTTAGGTAATTTCTAGTCTAAAAGAAGGATATTCATTAAATTCTTGTTTCACAATTTTCTGATAAAATGAATTACTGAATATTAAGCCAATTAATCATTTTTGGCTCTAATAAACTGCTTATGTGAAAAAATCAAAACCCACTTACGAGAATGATGAGAAACAACTACCTTTTTCTTGTTTTGGAGTGGCCTTGTATAGAATACGTACAACTCCCTAATCCGCCCTTACTAAAACATGGTGAATATTAGAGACATATGGCATACGCGTAGGGGGCCACCCGATAGATACTTTCTATAGGTTCCATGTGCGAACATACTCTCTGAATGGTTCTCCTATCAATAGTAACAAAACTTGAAATTTCGGACCCTTTCCAAGGAGTAGAGTCAAAAACTATATCCCTATGAAGGGTGTACCCCTCATTCCCAACCCAAAGAAACTTCCTAAAGTAGACACTATGATAAAGTGACAAAGAAAGTAAAACACTAAAATGCACTTGGAAATGTCTCAACGTTGGTAAAAAGAAAATGTACCCTTTTCCAGCAAAAATGCCTAAAAAGGGCCCCTACTCCAGGGCCCATACTTGGTAGCCGAATATGAGGGAGTTACCTCCTCCCCTTTCTTTATAAACCAAACTATATAAACCACCAAGGTATTTGATTTCAAGCAGGTTCTATTCCCACACAGTACATGGTCACACATGAAGAACTTTGAAAAGATCGCAATGAGAAATAATATAACTGTACGATTGGGGCCCTCTACCATTGACCCTCCTGGTACCTAATTTATCCATCATCTCTCACACAGTCTACTATTGATCCTCCTGATATCTAATTTATCCATCATCTCTCACACAGTCTACTACTGACCCTCCTGGTGCCTGATTTATAAAATCATCTCTCACACAGTCTACTACTGACCCTCCTGGTGCCTGATTTATCCATCATCTCTCACACAGTCTACTACTGACCCTCCTGGTGCCTGATTTATCCATCATCTCTCACACAGTCTATTACTGACCCTCCTGGTACCTAATTTATAAATCATCTCTCACACAGTCTACTACTGACCCTCCTGGTGCCTGATTTATCCATCATCTCTCACACAGTCTATTACTGACCCTCCTGGTACCTAATTTATCCATCATCTCTCACACAGTCTACTACTGACCCTCCTGGTGCCTGATTTATCCATCATCTCTCACACAGTCTACTACTGACCCTCCTGGTACCTAATTTATCCATCATCTCTCACACAGTCTACTACTGACCCTCCTGGTACCTGATTTATCCAACATCTCTCACACAGTCTACTACTGACCCTCCTGGTACCTAATTTATCCATCATCTCTCACACAGTCTACTACTGACCCTCTTGGAACCTAATTTATCCATCATCTCTCACACAGTCTACTATTGACCCTCCTGGTACCTAATTTATCCAACATCTCTCACACAGTCTACTACTGACCCTCCTGGTGCCTGATTTATCCAACATCTCTCACACAGTCTACTACTGACCCTCCTGGTGCCTGATTTATCCATCATCTCTCACACAGTCTACTACTGACCCTCCTGGTACCTAATTTATCCATCATCTCTCACACAGTCTACTACTGACCCTCCTGGTACCTAATTTATCCATCATCTCTCACACAGTCTACTACTGACCCTCCTGGTACCTAATTTATCCATCATCTCTCACACAGTCTACTACTGACCCTCCTGGTACCTAATTTATCCATCATCTCTCACACAGGTCATTTCTTTACTTAATTAACTGATTGAAATATTCCCACTTCAAAAGAGATTCCCTGATCTATTTATAAATGTTTACCTTTTATATTTCTGAATTAGAATATAGAATATGGTAAAACATACACTAGTTTTTGTATGTGTTATTTGGGGGTGGGACCACCTGGTCTGAGTCTGAGAGAGGTTACTCCAGTAGCTAGCAGTTGAAGGCTTACTTCACACTGCCCTTAATATCGGTATAGTATACTATGCATGGCTAGAATCTAGACTCCACACATGGGACCTCCTCCTGTGTGTTGTTGTAGACCTAGCTTAAAGCCTGTGGTGAGTGAGTGTAGTACCTCTCCATACACAGTCCTTGTACTCCATACTAAGTATAAAACAGACCCCCCCCCCCCATGGCCACTACAGTGTAAGATGATTATACAGGGAACAGACCTATGTGTTACATGTACCTACAGTACCTACACACCCCCTACACACAGACTCCTTAGGGAGTGATCATTTTTTAACAACAGGGGGGGGGGGGCTGGCGGGTTTGAGGGGGGGTCAGATTTTTTCAACCCCTCTGATGTGGGGGGGTTAAAATAATTTCCCCTGTTTTCAGTGTAAAACCCTATGCGTTACTATAGGTTAAAAGGGCACATCTGCGCGTGATTTTCGTCCCTTACAGGGGGTCCAAAAACTTTTACCCCCTGAAGAGGGGGGGTTGAAATATTTTTCGCGCGTCCGTGCACAAAACCACCAGCCCCCCCTGTTGTTAAAAAATGATCACTCCCATATAGTACAGACTATACACATGGACCCTACACTACAGGGGAGGCTCCTATAGTAGTATCTCTTACAGGTTACACAGGGACTAACTACCACAGTATACAAGAACTATACCTGTGTGTGATGTATCCCTCCGCTACTGGGTATTAGTAGATATCCATGTAACGTATGTCACAGGCCTGGTATCAGAGATCTCGGTTTATGTAGTAGATGCATCCCTCCCCCTCCATGTGTATGTACTCACAGTACACTCTGCATGGTGGTGTGTACTCACTGTGGGCCGGATCTGCCTCGTTCTGACCTACATGTGCAGTGACTGCTGGCCCAGCAGTGTTCACCCTTTGAGCGCCGCTGATGTATTAATGCACCCTGCCCAATGGTCTTCATGATTTGTGAATGTAGCCCTGGTGAGTAACATTTAAGGATCATGCCAGCCTTATATAGGGACAATTTACACCCAGAGGGTCAGCATGATGCAACTTTGAAGTGCCGGAAACCAGTCTTGCCAGCACTTCATTGGTGCATCATGACAACCAATGGGCATGAGCTGCCTCTGCGTCAGCAGTCCCTAAAGGGTTAATGGGATGGTCCATAGATTAAGTCATGCCCGAGGGGACAGAGGGGGTGGGACGTTCACCAAATTTTGACAAACTATGGTAAAGGTATGGCAAAAAGTGTATAATAATAGGGATGGGTGGGTGGCAGGGGGTTTGTTGAAAGTGGCCAAAAGTTGTATGTTGATGATAGTCTTTGATATAGTTAGGCCGTATAAACCTACTAATGGTATATATCCCTTGGTAAAAAGGGGAAAAAAACTGTTATATTTGGTAATGTTTAAAAAGGGTTTGGATACAAATAGTTAGGAAATGATGATTTTTCTTCCATCATTTCAATACTTTAAAAATTGGAAAATGAAGGGTAAGACTGAGTTTATCTATTTGAAATATTTTGAAAGAAAGTTCTTAGTTTTGTTTTCATTGTGCCATTGAATGAATGTTTTTTCTTTTGTTTTGTTTTTTACAAATCTCTCTTTGCGAGATTTATCACAGATGGCCGTGGGGATCGCTCTCATTATGCAATGCACAGTTTGAGTTTTTATTTATTATTCAAAACATGTAAAAGCTATAAATACCAGCAGAGGACTTTTTAAGTAGAAAAAAAAAACATTATTTTTGCCATGCTGAAAACTTTTTCTGGTCCTATCTGCTGACTCTTCTGCTACCTTTGCCTCAGGTGTGAATCAATCCCCTAGAGTTGATATGGTTTACTCCTTAAGTACAAAGTCCTGTAAATGCAGGTGAGAGTATTTCTTGAGTATATAGACTGTTCAAAACGCAGGTGTTTGTACTATTTGGACATGGAGTGCAGGTTATACTGTTATACAGGCACACCTAGCAGCATTAAAATAGCAGTACCCCATGTGGAACATGGTGCCTAGGTACCCAGGGTAGCAGCAGAGCGTGCACGTACATGTAGTACCCCATGTGGAACATGGTGCCTAGGTACCCAGGGTAGCAGCAGAGCGTCCACGTACATGTAGTACTCCATGTGGAACATGGTGCCTAGGTACCCAGGGTAGCAGCAGAGCGTGCACGTACATGTAGTACTCCATGTGGAACATGGTGCCTAGGTACCCAGGGTAGCAGCAGAGCGTGCACGTACATGTAGTACTCCATGTGGAACATGGTGCCTAGGTACCCAGGGTAGCAGCAGAGTGTGCACGTACATGTAGGGATCAAACCATCATTACTGCAGTATTATAACGTGTACAGTTGTATACTACTGAACAAGTAACCAATGGATAACTCATGACGAGTGTGTGTTAGTGAAGGATAATGACACGAGGCCGTAGACCGAGTGTTATTAGCCTTTGCTAACACACACGACTACTTATTTTATACCACGAAACCAATAAATAATCAATATAATACCAATAAATTCAAGTTAAAAACAAAAATTATTCCCCCTCCCTGGGACTCGATGCCAGCCATTGTGTGTACACCATCGGTACATACACCTCAGCGCCCGGCAGCGGACAGCGACAGCCCCGGTCTCGGCTAGGCTTAGCAGCGGCACACGGCGAAAAATAGTGTTTGTACACGATCGGTACATACACCTCGTCGCCCTGCAGCGCACACGGTGAAAAAAGATGCGCCCGGACCGTGTTACTAACTGTTAGACTAGATATACACCTCGTCGCCCGGCAGCGGACAGCGACAGCGCACACGGCTTTGTATCATATCCAGAGGTGGTTCGAACCGAGCATTTCTCGTCAGTCCCTGTGGCGCACTGCATAGGGAGTTGGACTAGGAATCTTAGGCTGCAGGTTCGAGCCCTGCCCTGGTCAAGTCTATCATGGGTTTTAACATGTAACATATGACATGGAAGGACATGAGAGGCATGCGGTTATCCTGGATAACCGCACGCCTTCCATGGATAACCGCACACCTTCCATGGATAACCGCACGCCATCCAAAATTGATGTTACAGCCTATAGGGTGTGCAATATCGACAGATATGTGGATGGGAATAGATACCAAAAAGCACTGTGTAACCCACAAATCGTGGTATAAAGGTAGATATGTCTAAGTGACTGGGTCCTGGTGCTGGAGGGTCATTTCTTAATATATTACAACCACTCACAGCCCTACAATTATTCCTTTTGCAGTCGTTCAGAAATGACAGACGACACCCCCCGCAAGCTTCATCGGAAGCGTCGGTCAACACATAAAAGTGTCCCACTATTTCGGGATGTATCAATAGCGGTGGGTTCACCAGCACATTCTGAATTGTTTTGAAGGCCTTCTCGCACTACGAGGCCCAATGGAACAAAACTCTTCTCTTCAACAAATTATTCAGAGGTGCTGCCAGCTGGGCAAAACCATGAATGAAACTGCGATAATAATTACACAGTCCCAAGAATGACCTCACCGTGTGTTTGTCGTAGGGCCGGCTGAACTCCTGCACCTTTCGGGTCACTTTAGGCTGAGTAGCCAACCCTTCAGGGCCCACAATGTATCCCAAGAACCTAATCTCACGCCACCCCCATTAGCACTTGGCCAGTTTGATCGTTAGCCCAACGCAATGCAAGGCCTTGAGCACTAAATCCACGCTGCCAATGTGCTCACTGACAGTAGGGTCAAACACGACAATGTCGTCTAGGTAGGCCAGGCAAGTACGGGGTGTTAACCCGCTCAAAGCCATGGACATGATCTTGGTAAACTGCCAGGGACTCTGTCGCATCCCAAAGGGCACCCGGGTCCATTGCCATACTCCAGAAAAAAGCCGAATATTTCCGACTGTGGGGACATAGTTCACACTGGTGATACCCACTCAACAAAGCTATGGCCATGAAGATAGTAGGCTGTCTGTAAGCAATATACAACAACAGTTTCCTGGTGGTGGGTATGGGATAGGTATCATCCTCGGTCATCAGGTTTTGCACAAACAAGCCAACCCAACTTTCTTTTGTACCACCACGAGAGGACTTCTCCAAGCACTGTCGCTGGGCTCTATGATACCCATTTTCAGTAGGGTTCTAATCTGTTTATCTATCAAATCCATTTTGAGCGGTGAATACCGGTAGGGACGCATGCTGCAAATACCATTGTCCTGATTAACTCAAATCTTCATGGGGGCCCAGGTGCAGTGACCGAGCACCATGCTAAAAGTGATGGCATCCATGTTGTCTGCCAACATGGCCTTGAACTTCATCTGTACCTCCAGATCCATGCAGGTGTCTCCTAAATCTAAGTTTATGATCTCCTCCCTCTTAGCTACCCTGGCTAGTCCCTCTTGAGAGCGAGTCGCAACGTCAAGGATCAGGGTTACAACAGCAGTGTGCCTGGGGTGCGTGACATTAATGTCATTTGGTTCCACCCCTTTGGAAGAACTGTCCAGCGTATCTTCCCCTGACGCATCCCAGATGTGTCTACCAGTCCTTGGTGTTCCTCCCCTCAATGACAACCTCCAAGAAATACACACTGTGTGTGGTGGTTTCATAATCAAACGACCTGTTCCCCTGAATCAATTGTAATTCATTGCGATGATAGGAGCAGGCCAGCTCACTAGTTTCCCAGGCCAGAGCCACATTCCTCAGTGCTGTTACTGTAGGTGTCATGTATGATACAATATCGCTCACTTCCGCCATCAGAGTTGTCTTTCATATCAGTCCCACTGGGAGGTTGTAAGCTGTATAGTCTATCCATGGTGCATTGATAGGCGGCCGCACTTTGCACCGCTCTCTTGCGATATTCCTCAGTATTCAGTCCTCCACCCCTGCCTCCAGGGGTCCCTTCCATATGGTTATTGTAATATCCTTGTCCCGCGTATCTTCCTCGGCGGGCCAAGGTTGTATGGAGGTCATGGTGAACCAAAGGCCCCTGGGGCACCATTTCCGCCAAATAACCCGCATGAAATAATTCTCCACCTCCCATCACAGAACACGTGACAGGCACAAGAACTCCGACACAGGGCACCAGTGGCTCAACACCAGGACCCTCTTCTGGATCAACCCGGCCCACGGAGTCCAACAGTTTCCCAGAGACTTCGGTGACAGGTTCCTGCTCAATCCGTCTTTCTATACGCTTCACCCTAGTATGGTGTCGATCGTCCAATCCTGAAGCAGTCTGGGATGCCCTGAAGGAAATACCGACCGTCTCTTTGGGGGTTGATCCCACAACGGGAATCTCCCGCACCACCGTCACCTGAACACTGGGCTTCAGACGCTGCGCGGGTCATGGAATATTGAACCATAAACCCAATTGTGCTGTCTCAAAACATTGATTAAACACTGCATAATAGCAGTAGGAAGTGAATATGTCTATTGTAGGTTTGACAGGGGTCTTATCAGGGGACCGACTATACTTTTATATAGACTTACATTGCAGACATTGTGTGTTACCCGTAGTGGTAGCACCGGGGGTACAGGGGTATTGAAGTCAGTCTTAAGCACTGAAAACAGTATTCAAATAAGCTCCTGTCTCAAATAAGGACCGGGGGTAGAGAGGTTTTGTAATTAATGAGCGCCCGGGTGTTTAAACGGGTCATTATGGTAGTAAGGCAGTGAGTGAGTGTATGTTTCAATCCCATGGTCGGCTATTTCCCCATATTCATCCTCTCTTAAGCCATATCTACATGCCAGCTAATAGCGTAGGTCCAATGAGAGGTTGGTGACAGGATTACAATACAGTTCTACGTATGTAAACATTCTACTCCTCTATAGATGTGTGCCGACCCAATCTCCAACATCAGGCGGTGCAAGGTGTAAATACCCTACCATTGAAGTTGAACTGTAAACCAGCACAATGTAAAAGGTGCATTGACTTTTAACCGTAAACCCCCATGTGCAAGGTGCACTTACTATTGAAGTTTAACCGTAAACCCCCATGTGCAAGGTGCCCTTACTATTGAAGTTTAACCCTAACCCCCCCACCCCATGTGCAAGGTGCACTTACCACTGAAGTTTAACAAACACAACAAACATCTAATCTTACTCTCAAGCCTAAAAAGGATTTGTTATACACAAATTCACTGTAATACCCCACATATAAGGCACACCCCGCGTATAGGTCGCACCCAGACATTGTAAATGTCATAACTTCTGTCCTACTTGACAGATTTTCAAAATTCAAAGATCTATGTCCACCTCAGAACATCCCCTATCCCTCCCTAACAGTGTAGATGAACCTAGGAAAATTGGGAACATTTTAGAGAAAAACTTTCCCTAAAAATTTTTGAATTTGAAATGGTAAAAATGAGTTTATATGAAACAGGTTTTGTAATTACCCAGTTTGCACTGTAAAAGATAACTGTTGAATCACTTGTATCATTGTAAAACTGAACAGTGGACCACCATAATTATGAGGAGGGGTGATGATGTCAAAGTCTTTTAGCTGCCTTGCTTCTGAGCTAGAATCTACCACTCCGAGTTTTATAGACAGGTCCCACAGAGTACAATGTCTGATTTTTTGACTTTCTAAATTGAAATACAGAAGACCAACACTATTCACTGTGTGGCCCATGCCAACTTGAATATGTGGCATGAATATTGTTTATTTTAGGATTTATTGATACTGTAGCGGAATTCCCCGCAAAGGGTGGTGCGGGGTCTAGTACTTCTCGTTGTGTTCTTACTAAGAGGGGAACTAGAAAGCTCCAAGTTCGGACCACTAGGATGGCGTTAACACCAGGTCAAGGACATAAGACAACCTGGGGATTACAGTTATACATTCTTTTATTCTAAAGTAAAATATTCAACAAGGTGGTCTCTATCAGTTACACTAAATTTCTATATCAAACGGGCCAGGACATTGCTAAGCCCACACGTAGGTGATAACTATGGATAGTGGCCAGGTCTCCGCTAAGCCCAACGTAAATAAAGTTAAAGTTGATGGGGCCAGGACATCGCTAAGCCCACACGTAGGTGATAACTATGGATAGGGGCCAGGTCTCCGCTAAGCCCAACGTAAATAAAGTTAAAGTTGATGGGGCCAGGACATCGCTAAGCCCACACGTATATGATAACTATGGATGGGGGCCAGGTCTCCGCTAAGCCCAACGTAAGTAAAGTTTAATGGCTCCTCCAGCTGAGCTAGGGATGGCCCGTATTAAAGGTGTTCGGTTGAGTGATTCGGATTCATGTTAAAGTTGTTCGGTTCTGGTGGGGTGGACCCGAGAAGGTGCGAAGACTGCTCCTGGTTGGCAGTGAGGTGGTGGAGACTGCTCCTTGTTGGCAGTGAGGCGGTGGAGACTGCTCCTTGTTAGCAGTGGGTTGGTGAGCTGGTGGTGAGTTGCTCCTAGTTGGCAGTGAGGTGGTGGAGACTGCTCCTTGTTAGCAGTGGGTTGGTGAGCTGGTGGTGAGTTGCTCCTAGTTGGCAGTGTGTGTGGTGAGAGCCAGTTTGGTTCTGCCTGACTGAGCAGGCTGGACTGCTTATATAGAGCTTGGCTGGGCCTGACCACCTGACCAGCCCCAGCCAATGGGGGAGGGCCTAACAGGACCCTATAGGGCCCAACAGGGCTCTGACAGGGCTGCCCTGATTGGCTGGAATTTCAGTCTGAATTTATGGAATAATGAGACAATTTCTTAAAAATACAACAATGCCATAATGGTCTATGACCCCAAGTTAGTGGGAGTCACTACTTGAATTATGTAAATATGTCCAGAATTGGCCATACTGGGGGTGCCAAATTTGGGGACTGGCTTGGGGCCAAAATGGCCACTGCCTCTATTTTCCCAGTCCAGATCAGGCTGTCAGTTGACTTAAAAATACAGTGGTTTGCACTAATATTCTGTCAATAAAACTAAAGAGGCTACTTTAATTAAAGTCATATCTAACCATAGTGCTACTTTAAATTGTGTGACTTTGTGCAGATAAGGCATATTTTACAAAGCTTGGGTAGAAACAGGGCCCCGCGTGCGGACCGGTTACTTCAGTCCCTGTCCACAAGTGACAGGGTGAAGAAGGAAGCTGGAGTGCTGTCACTGTTTCATCAAAATATACCCCTAAACTAAAGAATACAGACTAAACAAAGGTTGGTAGGGGTGCCTAAACTTCCAGTCCACCTCCCTGACTATGACATAAAAGTTGTCTTAGTGTAGATTTGTGAGATTGATGTGGGAAAGAAGGTCGCTGCATGGGCGAAAATAGGGGTAACTGCGGACAGGGCTCCCGTGAAGAGTGGCAGGTCCCCGGGGGGAGGGCTGGGGCAGCCCGGCAAGGGATGGGAGCGGTTGACGCCGTGCATTCTCGTCACAATACATTTCAATTTTCACAGTGAAAAGTGGTTACAGTCCATGTCTGGCATTCATAAAGAACTTTTTCTTGGCCCATTTATATAAAGAAGTACATGGAAGAGAGTCTTATAAAGCCTACTACTTATTAGAAAACATCCTCTGGGTCATGTAGGTATGTCTTTTAGCCTTATGACTTAAGTCTACAAGCTATAAATACAGATTATTTCTAGCTGTATTTTACATGTACATACCTGGGCTATAGATGCTATCTTGGGGTTAACGGCATCAGGGGAGTGACTGCCTTAGAATTATCGGGGGAGGTCAGAGTGTGGGGTGGGTGCAGCATGTGGGGCCTGTCTCCCTGTTGTCAACACTTCCAGAGTCAGGGGTCTAACACCAGACACTGGATGTGTTAGATTGATATCACAGGACCAAAACATAGAGCTGTCAGCGCTTATATATGTATCATACTGCAATGACATATTTAATGTCTTAAATGAATCATTATACATATGTCTATGTATTTGAATGAGTGAAATTAGCATGCCCATCTATGCTCTATAATGGGTATCTAGCAGTTTATTGACAGCCTTGCTCTTGTCCCTACATCTACATGATGGACATGTACACTGTACACAAACATGTATGGCTCTGTCACTGAGTAACCAACCAATCAGAGTTTGTATATTTAGAATAACATAGCAATTCTTGGGTACATTGCTTAGCTGTGCCCCTCAGCTCATGTAGAGCCCCTCCTCGTTATGTGTCATTAAGACTCACCATTTGCTCCTTAGTTTTACAACAGTGCATGTGCATTGCGTCATTATGTCAATGATGTTTTGTTACAGTGTGTTACAACCGAGTCTCACTGTATTAAAGGGCAATAGCTGCAATGGTGTGAATAAATTACCTTGACATCTCCATAGTTATGCACTGTTTACCATTAACACACCACGCTTTGTGTCACACAAGGTCTTTCTGTTTTTTTTTTCTGCCTTTCTATCAGGAAGATACTCATATGCCTTCGGACCCCTCCCGTCATGGAACATACTTTACCAGACTACTGGATGTTATGACTAGAGTGGGATCAACTATGATGCTGTTACCATTATAGGCCTACTTAGGTGACCTCCTCTCCCTGCACTGCTGTGATTTATAAAAGTCTATGACATAAATCTCTTTTCTAACTAGTCAGCTAGCACTTAAAATCATCTGGTTCGATCATCTGATTGTTTCAGATTAAAGTGAATTTTCTGTACATTAGTGTGTCATGAAATAAACCCATTATCTATATGCAAAGGTTCATGCGTGTCGGCACCTGGTGCCATTTTATTGTCAGGAATGACAAAGTGCAATTCTACTTACCATCATTGTTTGTGTTGTCGGGAAATCATCAGGTTATGTATAAATGGTGATAATAAATGATGGATCTTTGCTTTTCTGGTAAATGAACGTTGAAGTTAATCATTTTCTCTGTTTCTTTCTTTTTTTTTGCTGAATGAGCAGTGTACACTCAATGGTAAGTCTATCAACTCATAGTCTGTTAATAGATGTAAATGGACCCATGTATTACATGGTTTGACCATAGATAGTGACCAGGGAGGTAGACAATTCAAATATGCCATGTTATTTATTTCATGACATAATCTATACTAAGCCAGTAAGGAACAAGTTATATTCTATCTATGTATTCTATGTGTGAAATGGATAATAGCCCAGACGTCTAGTGGTATAGGATGTTTTCTTATTTGCGATATACATGGTCATGTGTTACTTTAGAGACCCGCATATAAGCCGTGACTATTTCAGGCCGTTGGTGCAGATTATTGCATTCTCTAAAAGTGAGGGTGTGACTTACACACAGGGTTTATGGTATAATTAATGCAGAAATTGAACACCCACAATGGCGGCGTAGTGACAGTTACATAACATGTATTATTTTATGTGAATAACTTCTTCCCGTAGAGATAGCATTGCGCGGCCGATCCGCACACCCCCAGTGGCGTAACGTGTGCCGATCCACCACAGCGGCCGATCCACCACTGCAGCCTCGTTCTGGGTGCATTTAACCATTCAAAATGGCGGACCGCCGCTCGTACGGGGCAATACGGAAACGGATTTTGTTAATTTTCAGTTAATTAAAGACTCTAAAAACATAAAATAAATATAGAACTAAACTCCCCTGGTGTCCTCGGTGGCCGATCCACCCCTCAGGAGTTGTCTCCCTCGTGGTGGATCGGCCACCTCGTACACCACGGTCGTTTAGTTCTATCTATTTATATACTGTAATTATTACAGAAATAAAACACCCACAATGGCGGCGTAGTGACAGTTACATAACATATAATATATAATGTAATTATTACAGATATAAAACACCCACAATGGCAGCATAGTGACAGTTACATAACATATTATATATATTGTTATTATTTCAGATATAAAACAGCCACAATGTCAGCGTAGTGACAGTTACATAACATATATATTGTATATAATGTAATTATTACAGAAATAAAACGCCCACAATGGCAGCGTAGTGACAGTTACATAACATATTATATATAATGTTATTATTACAGATATAAAACACCCACAATGGCAGCGTAGTGACAGTTACATAACATATTATATATAATGTTATTATTACAGATATAAAACACCTACAAAAGCAGCATAGTGACAGTTACATAACATATAAATTGTATATACTGTAATTATTACAGAAATAAAACACCCACAATGGCGGCGTAGTGACAGTTACATAACATATAATATATAATGTAATTATTACAGATATAAAACACCCACAATGGCAGCATAGTGGCAGTTACATAACATATTATATATATTGTTATCATTTCAGATATAAAACAGCCACAATGTCAGCGTAGTGACAGTTACATAACATATATATTGTATATAATGTAATTATTACAGAAATAAAACGCCCACAATGGCAGCGTAGTGACAGTTACATAACATATAATATATAATGTAATTATTACAGATATAAAACACCCACAATGGCAGCGTAGTGACAGTTACATAACATATATATTGTATATACTGTAATTATTACAGATATATAAAACACCAACAATGGCAGCGTAGTGACAGTTACATAACATATCATATATAATGTTATTATTACAGATATAAAACACCTGCAATGGCAGCGTAGTGACAGTTACATAACATATTATATATAATGTAATTATTACAGATATAAAACACCCACAATGGCAGCGTAGTGACAGTTACAAAACATATTATACATACTGTAATTATTACAGAAATAAAACACCCACAATGGCAGCGTAGTGACAGTTACATAGCATATTATATGTAATGTTATTATTACAGATATATAACACCCACAATGGCAGCGTAGTGACAGTTACATAACATATTATATATACTGTAATTATTACAGATATATAAAACACCCACAATGGCGGCATAGTGACAGTTACATAACATATCATATATAATGTAATTATTACAGATATAAAACACCCACAATGGCAGCATAGTGACAGTTACATAACATATATATTGTATATACTGTAATTATTACAGATATAAAAAACCCACAATGGCAGCATAGCGACAGTTACATAACTCAGATTTGAAAAGACCGGGAGTTCTTTTGTCGTGAACATAACGACTCTGACAACAAGCAAGGGGAACCCATTCTTGCATCCCTTTGGTTTTTGTTTTCACGAAAGTGATCATCGCACACAGCTGTCGGAATCCAGTTCCACTTCTCTCTAAAGTACGACTCTCTCAGGTCGGGTTTCATGAGTTCGTCCAACGTTTTCCCGCTGAGAGCCATGTACATACTGTCGGTGTACATTTGACAAAGAGCGTAATCGCGCCGATAGATAAATTTATCCAGAAAGTCGAACGTGAACTCTAACATTTTCAACTTGGCGGACTGGTACACCATTAACCCTATTTGAAGAGGGAGGTTGTTCTTAACTGTTTTCGGTTGCAGTTCGACTTCAAAGAGATCTGGGGTCAACTCGGCACCCTCTTTGAATCGCCACGAATTGGTCAATAATTCAAAGTTTTGACCGCTAGAGTATTTAACTGTGGTGTGTTATTCTTTGTTGCAAATTGTTTTACCGTACACGCTGTTTCCCATTAACTTGTAACAGTCTGAGAGAATTTGCTCCTATGCGTTTACATCTCCGAGTCTTCGCGCCGCGCTTACTTCGTCTGTGAAATCGGCAAAGGGTCGTCTAGGAAAGTATTCTATCAACATGTGCACTTTGTTGACTATCAAACCGTGATCCAGATACCACTTAAGGAGAGGTGTTCCCAAGAGAATTTTTTTCCCGTGGTAACTACCTATCAAGGATCTCTGAGGAGCGTTCAACATGTTTTCTTTGTTTGCAAAGTCTGACATGTGAGTTCCTATGTCGGATTTGGAAATGGTCACGTTTTTGAATACAGGAGTCATTTCCTCGAAGTATTCACGTAGGTGAGGCGGGGTGGTAATGTCCACCTGAATCAAACCGAATATTTTTCCATTTTTCACAGAGGATATAATGTCACACTCTGTCATGGGGTTTCGATGCACTTTCAAGTCGTCGACGCTCCAGTGTTTTTCGGAAGTCGTAACCTGCGGATCCTGATGTTTCATTTTCCTCCATTCACACTCCCATACAACGATCAACTTGTGACCTATAGCTTATAAGTAAGCGCTTACTCTAGCTGTTCTCTCATGTCTCTCGTTCCTGTCTGAAGCACACGCATATCTGCATGGTGGTATGCACTAGTGAGCGTGGTACCAACACCCGTGAAATTGAAATACGGTATTTGAGGGTGGGTGAAACCGGTCTATGCGAATTTTTCTGCACCTCCCCTCCATTGAAAGTGTGGGGAAGTTTCACGCTGCGGGTGTACTCCACGTAGCATAGCCACTCTTAGACTGTCTTTGTCTGATTTTCGGTCTGAACTTGGTGTCGGGTTCTCTCACCATGTAATAACCTGTGCAGTGCGCCTCGCTCATGCACCGCAAGTACAGAGAGTTAGCGTCTACACCTAGGATGTGCTCGCACGTTCTTGCTTTTTTGCCATACTTGTGTTCCCTTATCAGCGTGGTACCCTTTTCGTGAAATCTATGGAAAGTTATGGAAGGGCCACCGACCAGATTTCTTTTTTATCAAAGAGTGGAGGTCAGAGTCGAACTGGTGAAAGGTTACAAATGGAGTTTCTGTGCTTTGAAAAAGGAACTGTAAAGTCAAACCCGGAAGAGAAATTCCGTCTTTGAACATGTCGATGTTGCGATCCCTGCAAAATTTAGCGTGATTATTCAGTGCCTCTATGAAGGGTTTCACCTCTTTGTTGTTGTAGTAGATCAAGTAATCTCTGAAAGTTTGCATCTTTTCGTCAGACCAAACTTTTTGACCTTTGGCGTAGTCAGATTCAGACATCTTGGTGCTGGTCAGTTTGCTGTCGAAAGCAGACCTCGGTGGAAGAGTTCTGTTTTCCAGTTTCCTGGCAGACATCATTCATTCGTTAGGAAAGTGACCTTTGTGCTCATCTCTGGTGAAAGCTAGCAAATAATTCGCATAGTTATAACCAGGTGCCAAATAGTCTAAGAAAACAGTGAGCCGAGTGTAAATCGCCAAGTATTGGTTACTTCTCTTTATCAAGCTGAATTTTTCGTTTTTTCGGTCTTTGGAGGAGAAGAATGAGTGAAGCTGTACTTTGATCAGATTTAAGTCGTAACGCCACGAGTTGAAACCTACGACCGGAACTTGCCAGAGATATCTCAGAAGTCTCTTCTTCAGTTGGACTAAAGGGTGCTTTTCCCAAGTTTGAGCAAAGAAGCTGCCAGAAGGACTCAACGACGACTCCTCTACACGAAGAGCTTCGTCTATCCTCTCGTCTAACTTCGCTAACGTCGGTCGGTAAAGTTTCAGCGTTTCTTCCCCGATGACCTAATTGGCGGTGTCCTTGATATAATTCAAAACTCTGTTCAACAAGGGGTCGGAAGTTGCATTAGACTCTCTCATGAAGCAGACCGGACCTTCGTGTCCTGGAAAGTTGGATGCAACGCTAGCCGACAGAGGCGCGTGTTTCCACAGGACTGTCATGTGTTCAGTCCACAGTTGTTGGGGCGGTCTGAAGAAAGCTTCAAATTGAAGGCGATTTTGTAAGGTACATTCTCGAACAACCGTCAGGAGGAAAAATGGAAAAATCTGCTAGCTCTTCGAAAATCGTTTTCAAATTCTGGTAGATCCCACCTACGTACTTCAAGGCCACTTGTCTGCAATCGGAAAGCTGGTTCCTGTGTTTTTTTCAGTAAGAACTTAGTCGTGAAGGCCGACTTACACTGGGGACATTCGTAGATGCTGGCGTATTTATTGAAATCCGTGACGAAGGTTCTTACCTCTCACTTTATGGGTGGTGCAGACTGATATTTCTATGTGGAACAAACTCTCTAAAGTTGGTAAGTCACTCATCATCACGCCTGGAAAGGTTTCAGGTTTCGCAGTGAAAGGATATTGGGAATTCTCTGGGCCCCATGTAAATGCAAACGTTCACATTGGTGGGAAAAAGAACTTTCCACTTGGTGTCAGAGTCGCAAAGTTTCTGTACTTCTTTGGAAGTGATAGTGTTTTTCATGAGAGAGAGAAGGTCTGCCAGAGTTTCTGAATTAGTTATGGTGGGGAGGGGTTGTAAAAGATTGCGTTGTTTTGGGAGGCGTGAAAGTAGCATAGTTTGTGTCTGTTTTCCCTGCGTTGTAATATTAACCCTACCGACAAGCCTACTTTGTATCTGAATCTTTGCGCGATGTGAATCTGACGCATGGTATCTACAGCGTCACTCAACTCACCAGTTGGTAGTCTTAAGTTTGTTACGCTCACACAAGCCCCTTGCGCCCTAACTTCGGTTTGTATAGCGGGCCAATTTTGGGTGGACATTTCCTCACCCTGTGGTATAGTGCGTATTATAGGAGGAATAGTCATGCTGTCCAGAGATTCCCGTCGACAGGTGATTTTTTTGCAATTTCCTTCGCCGCACAAAGGACAAAATTTAGGAATAACGTCACATCTTTCCACATGTCTCTCGTAATTGTACACCCTCTTGAAAATTTTGAAACACTTTTCACACATGTACTGAACCATTTTCACTGAGTTACTTATACGTGAAGAGAAACAAGGTCTCTGTTTATCTTACTTTCTTTCAGTCTGTCTATCTACCTGTACACCTATATGCACGTAGTATCTACACAAAGTATGTACACACCTACATACAGTCTCATTCTAACCTAACGCTGTTAAGAAATTCAAGGATAATTTCCTTTTTGTAACCTAGTTCTTTTAGCCCTTTGGGGGAAAAAGTCACACCATCCTGTGTCGGGGTTTTCTCGGTGCCTTCGTACCTGCGCACGTGGATGACTTTCTTACCCTTGTGGTAGCTGACCGCTACATACGTCTCGTTTTCCTTGTCCAGGACGACGAACCATGTTTTGTGATTGGGTCGTCCTTGGGCGACCGCTCTGTCGCGTTTCCGCACCTTCTCTTGAACGTTAGCGACATTGAGTAGTGCGCTAGGGGTGAACTTTACTTCCCTGGTGGTTGTCTAGGTACCCTTTATGGCGCTGTAGCATTCTTTGGACAGTTTCACCCTCTTGATCCAGACCGCTAGCTTCAAACTGTTGACGAAGAACTCCAATTTGGGACCATGGTCAAATATTGGTAGTGGTGGTGGTGGTAGTTTACTTTTCACAACCGATTTTTTCTTCTAGGATGCCCGGTCCTTATCACTCTTGGTAAACCTCCTCTTTTTACCCGTAGAGGGTTTCAAAGAAGAAAGAGGAGGACCATCAGTGAGAGCTGAATCAACAGCAGAACTAGCAACAGGAGGAGGACCCGCGTCGCTATCTCGTGTCTTCTTAGAAGAAGATAACCGTAACGCTGTGGGTCGTGGAAGTCGAGGGGGTAAAAAGAAAATCGCTCCAACTCTGCTCGACGTCGGTGCCCGCTGATGGATAGCAGTACCTGTTGGTTGATAGAGAGTTTGCGATAGCTGTCGTGAGTAGATCGGGTGAATTTTGAGTCACCACATTGTCTCCTCCTCTGTTTCTGTTTCCTCATCATCCGCCTCCTCCGCCGTCGCCTCATCGTTCTCCTCCTCTGCCTCATCCTCCTCAACCTCTAGCTCCTTCTGGGTCTCCACATAATAATGTGTGTCACTGTAACCATCAGTGTTTGCGCAAGTAGTTGCACCAGCATCAGCACCAGCACCAGCAACAGTAGCAACACCAGCACCAGCACCAGAACCAGCACCACCAGCAGCACCAGCAGCTCGAGGACTTACATCGGTAGTGGTAACAGGAGGAATTGGGTTATGAAATGGTGGTGGCCAGTAAAAAGCCTGCCCATCAAGTGTAACAACACCGTAATCAGCAGCAGTAGCAGCAACAGGGGGGAGTAGCACCCGTAGCAGCAGCAGCTGCGGTACCATCTTTAGCTGCAGCAGAATCATCAGCAACATCAGCAGCAGTAGGAGAAGACAAAGAACTCTTGGTCCTTATTGTGGTCTTCCTTGTTGGAAGCTGGTGCTTAGAAGGCGTTCGTCTACTCATGGTGAGGAAAGCAGAGAAAGTGTGAGTGAATGAGATTTTCTCCCTTCCTTATATACGCCTCTGGAGATAAGCATCTTACTACAGTTTTAATAGATGAAAGAGAAAATTAACGTCTCTAATTCTATAGTCACAGAGGGTCTTACTCAAAGGAACCCTCCACAGGGAAAATAAAAACAACAGGAGGATCCGGATTAAAACTTCACTCCACTCTAAGATCATCAAAGGGGTGGTGGTCCAGAAGATCAAAGTCGGCTTTTGATATCTTTTAGAAAAGAACTTTAACCCTATAATCACAGAGAACCTTAATCTTATTTTCACCTGCCCTCTACAGGTGAACCAAACTGTAGGGGGAATCCCCTGTTTCAAGGGGCGGGTCTTTTGGTTAACCCCCCCAATAAATACCCCAAAGGGTCCCCGCCCCCTTCCCTCCCCCCCTCCCCATACTATTAGGGCCCCCCAATATTTTTTTTCGGCAAGCATTCAGCTTGCCTTTTTTTATCTATAAAAAAATATCTCACTATAAGTCACACTCTCATCTACATAATAAACCATGCCTCTTTATGCTAATGAGGTCATGTGACCAAATTTCAAATTTCCCACCAAAATACTAACCTCTGATTGGTCCATTCAAATTAGGGTCACGTGACCTTTTTTGCATAAAAGAGGTCAAGTGACCTAAACAGCCAGCCAATCAGAGGGCACCATTTTGGCAGGAAACCACAGGGGGTAAGGGTCGCGTGACCATTTTTGAATTTCCCACCAAAAGGAAGGGCTCTGATTGGTCCATTTTGGCACCACACCACGGGGGTCTAGCCCTTTCATTGGCTGCAGGTCGGGTCACGTGACCTGTGACATATTTGAATTTCAATTCAATTCAATATTCTTCCCTACATAATATATCAAACATGGTATACATGATCCAAGACAGGACAAGATATACTAGATTTGGCCAATAATGTTTAGTGGCTGGCTAAGCGCCCTTTTTTAATAATATTAATTAACACACAAAACATAAAAAAGAAAATTGACACTAATACACCAGTACATACTGAGTGGGTGAGGAGGTGGAGGAACTGTGGTTGCTACAACAGTGTAACTAACCAGGTAGGAATTAGTTAGACAAGTGGAGTACAGGTGGAGACACCACAGTGGGTGCAGGAGGGAGAAATAATACCGGTACCTCACTAATATTCATATGATGCATTATATCACACATTTAGACTGCATTGAGGGGACACAATGGTCCGAGTTATCCCAATACAGTAATTCCAATGATACATAAATTATCAAAACAGCATGTTCAACATAAAGCATATCAAGTGGTTGCAAGTACAGTGGTGTAAATACGAGTGTTATATCATTTGTTATCACTTCCACGTTGCTCTTCATGGAATACCACCTTTGTACTATTAACATATCAAGATGCAACAATATCTCGTTATTAGTCATATATTATGATTATCATTAAGATTAGTAGTCAAAGTAAGTCATGGCGTTGGGTGGGCATCAAAATAGATAAATTTGTAAACCAATAAGTATGGAGGGGGGGAGGAATGGTACTATGGAGCAGTTCATCGGTAAATCCTAACGGAGAGTAGACCTAGTCAGCTAACACATCATTAACCTTCCTCATGAAAACTTTTGGGGATTCAATGCACCTAATGTCGGCAGGCAGACTGTTCCATCTATGACTAACCCTAAAGGTATATGATTGCCTAGCTTTTGACAGTCTAGGCCATATGACTTTGACAAGTTTAGAATCGTGCCTTCTGGTGTTCAAGTTTCTGGTGTCTATATTTTCCGCTTTTTGCGCATATTTATAGGCTGCCATACACAGAGTAAGCTCCCACCTCTTGGCTAGAGTATTAATCCCACTTCTTTCTCTTAAAGAGTCTATACCCTTGTGCCTTATAGGAAAATAGAAATATTTTTAATAAACGTCTTAGGCTACTCTCCAATCTTTCCCAGCCTGTCTTGTAAATGAGGCCATGGATAAGTTGGACATAATCTATAATGGATAAATTGATTATATGCTGTAGGTGCCGAGGCAAGGCAGTGAGAACATCCTTTATAACACAAGTGGAATTATTCTTAATTTTGGATGACTTGGATATCTTGATTGCAGCAATAATTTTCTTAATATCAGCAAGCTCAGCAGGTTTTAAGGAAGAGGTATTATGTACAACGTAGCCAGAGTAATCCCAATGTACTTTCATGTTTTCAGCAAGTTTGGGACCAATGTTTCTAAAATATTCATTAATAAAATTAGCTGTATTGGTTTTTGAGACAGGTGCGCCAGTATCTTCATCAATTATATTGATGCATGTATCGGAGGATTTGGGTTTAACAATGCTTGAGATTTCTTTCCAGTATGCCTTAGGATTGTTTTTGTGGTCATCTAATTTATTTTTATGAAAATTTGCCTTGGCATCTCTAACGGAGTACTTAGTAATGTTGCTTAGGTAGTTGGCAATATTGATATCATCTATATTTTTGGTATGTTTTGCCTTTTTTAATGCCAAGTTCTTATCTTGAATGAGCTGCAAAATGTCATTTGTTATCCAGGGCTTTTTCTTCTGACCAAAGTTAAACTGTTTGACATGGCATGTAATGGATAAAATTTGATCAATTTGGTGGATAAGTAAATCCCATGCCTCCCAGGCCTCATTGGTGTTCCAAAAGCTATCCCAATCAGAATTCATCAATCCACGTGTAAAAGTATCTTTATTGTAATTTTGGTAAGACCTCCCAGTAAATGATATGGGAACCTTATCATCTCTTCTGGCTGCCCTAATAATATCAATACAAAGATGATCAGCAATGTGGACATCAAGTGTACCACTTTGGATAATGTTATCAGAACTAGAGCAAGCCAAGTCCAGTAGGGAAGTGTGACCATTAGGCTCAAAGTGTGTAAATTCCTGGTTTTTATTGGTAACAAAAGGACCCAGTAAATCAACATTAAAGTCACCTAGTACGAAAAAGTTAAGGTTTTGTATGTCTATTAGATTCGCCATCGCCAATAGTGTTTCACAGAAAACTGTAACATCACCGCTCGGGGGTTTGTAAATATTGAACAATACACATTTATTTAGGAAAGGCTTATGAAAAGTTACACATTGAAGTTCAATGTCCTTATTACTGTGGTTCAATTCCAGTAATCCAACTGTCGAGAATGTAAATTCTTTTTTCAGGTATACAGCAAGGCCCCCACCTGTTTGTGTGTCCCCTCTTTCATTCAATGTTTGTCTGTCCCATCTCAATAGGTTATAACCATCAAGGCTTACCTGTTCACTGGGTAGCTTGTCATGCAGCCATGTTTCGGAAATTGAAAGACAGTCAATGTCACTGTTGTTAAATTCAGGCTGTAACTTAAGGTACTTACTGGGAATACTCCTTACATTCATATGTGCTATTAAGATTCCCCTAGTATTTCTGAAAAACTTATTAATCATTTGTGTCTCAACCAAGTAGGTCAGCTCCCCGACAGCTCCATCACCCAATTCATGCGGTAAATAGTATAACCCCCCCCCCCAGGACGCTCACCCATCCCATATATATCCCATGGAACTTGCATCTAGTGCTTTCCATGTATATAAATACAGAAAATAGCTAGTGATTAACAGCAATCAGTACATCATTTCACTAGATGAGGAAATAAGGAAAGAAAAATAAACTCAGAGACACAAATTACCTTTATATGAGTGACAATTTAGTAGTAGAAATTAGTAATAGCGGGCATCTTCCTGTGTATACGTGCTAGTTTGACATATAAACGTTCAATATAAAAGTTCAATTACCTCCTGTAAGAGTGAATGATGCTATTATACACATCTGCCCAAACACAGAGTTAAATGACATTATCCAGTTTATAATAGTATGTTGTATTC
This sequence comes from Acholoe squamosa, assembly GCA_949317995.1. NCBI lineage: Eukaryota > Metazoa > Annelida > Polychaeta > Phyllodocida > Polynoidae > Acholoe > Acholoe squamosa. Next base: position 68,197,604 of record OX439048.1, on the reverse strand, counting down.
GTATATGTGAGATAGTGGTATACAACTTATTCCCATAGGGGAGGAGCTCAGAGTGGGCAAACAGTACTATTGTAACGGTTCGTTTCGACTTATATCTTGGGTGGCTCTTTGGCTCGCTTATCACTAGAGATACCAACACAACACTTCCTACCGCTCGGGTAGGCCTTTATTATAAGTTCAGAACACACGTCTGGACTGGACTATGTCCAGTCCCCTTCTGCGGATCATCCGGCTTCTTAGTAGAAGCTGGACGCGAGGCATGGTGCTGCCCCCTCTTGTACCAAACTAGGAACGCGAAGCGACACCTGGTTGGCATAGAAGGAACGAGCACCACAAGAGCATGTCTCTCGGATGAAGCGCACTAATATATATACAACGATGCCGGCCCCTACACCATCAATTTTACAAATGAAACAAAGTAGATAGCTTAAAACTAGCTAGCTGAGTGCATAATGCAGACTTAATTAATTCCAATGTCACCACCATGTGTATGTGGTATGATCATACTGTTAATTAGTACACATGTGGCTTGTGAATCTACTAAGGTCCATGTTCACAACTATGGGACGTAGAGAGAATTTATATGTAATAGATGATAGGGACATATTGTAATAGTGGTGCACTTCCCTGTCTAGATCACGCTCTCATCCTCCAGCATCTGGCAATTGTTGATAATAGCCTGGGACATGTAGAGGCTCCAGTAACCTAGTCACTGTGCACGACTCAGTTAAGGACTGAGTCGCTGGGACTGCCCTAGCTAAAACTTGCAGGTGCTCTAGAAACAGCAAGTTTCTAAGAATAACATTTGACAGAAACAAATCCCCAACAATCAGCTTATAATATTGTCAAGAGTACCACCTTAGTTTTGCTGTCTGTGAGTGGGAAGAGCGTCTTATTTTGGAAACCTTTAGATCGCACCTTTTTCCAAGGTTTGGCACACGCTGTGTGGGCTGCAACAGGTAGCTATCAGCAGGTGCATTTTCTGTCAGACAGGAAGTCAATCTCCACTCTCAAAGCAGATTCTCATGGATAACATTATTTCATGAATAACACCTCTGTTGTGAGACCTGAAACCACTTCCATCATGGCCGACCATGGCAGCTAAACTTGATGTGAAGGCTAACAGATTTGCAAGAACCAAATAATCTGGGCCCCCGTATGAAAGGTTTCTCACAAAATGGCAACAAACATGTCTTAGGAAGCCATCCTAAAGAGGAAATTGACATAAAAAAATTATGTCCTACAATTCCAGCCACCTGACAAATTAGCCCTATGCAGGAAGCCTGACTCTCCCTTTAGGTAAGAGTCAGTGCCCGCCGGACAACAGTAACCAGCAGTTGTCAGGAGGGGGTGTACATCATCTCGTAAGCGTTCATATTTCGCCTTCTTGGAAGTAGGTCCTTTGGGAATGTGTATTGTCTTTTGGATCCAGGGAGTCACCCACCCCTGTTCCGCATTGATATCCACAATAACATGATTGATAAAAGGCACAGCTTCATCTATGATTTTCTGTTGGTGCTGGTATTCTCCTGTAGTATGATTGTAGGTATTTAAGTCCATTCCGACCAATTCACAAAATATCACTCTCAGGCCCAAGGTAGTCAGGGCCATTTTAAGTTGGCACAGCTTGTCTGTAACCACCTCTACTAATTGACCCACTTCTTGGTAAATAGGTGTCACTTTACCAGAGAGGTGCTTTATCATAAAGTAATTTACCCCTGCCATTACATATATTGAGAGGAAGTGGCCGTGAATAGCTAATTGTCATAGTGTTTCCTCGTATAATTGTTGGAAGCAGGCACCACCTATTGCAGCTAGTATTACCTCCACATGTCCCAAGCCTTCACATCGTAATATGAGGTTTATAAATTCCTCCAGGTCATATCCACGGCTGTCTGTGAGGAGTAGAATTTTATGCATGGACATTGTTAAGTATAGGTGCATCGGGGAAGGTCGAAGATGCAGAGGTGGTATAGGTCAGTGAAGCACTAAGGAACTGGCGATTGGGACTGGCGGTGTGGCGATGTAAGACTGGCGCCTAAGGACCACTAGTTAGTGTATAGGTGACAGCGGGTACTAGTGTCATACTAGTAATTGTGCATGATCAAGTTGTCATATAAGAAATATCATATGACTAGTGGTATATAGAGAGTAAGAATATCAAGCTCTTATTAGTGCTATTCCAGTAATCACTGGTTTATTCAGCTTAGGCAGAACATGTTATGCATCAGTAATACAAATGTTAATATGCAGGTAATTTCCACACACAGTAAATATACAATAATAATAATAATAAAAATAATAATAATAATAATAATAATAATAATAATGATAATGATAATGATAACGATAACAATAATAATAATAATAATAATAATAATAATAATAATAATAATAATAATAATAATAATAATAATAATAATAATAATAATAATAATAATAATAATAATAATAATAATAATAATAATAATAATAATAATAATAATAATAATACACTGTCCAGTATGGTCCTAGGTGGGTTCCCACACCTAGCTCCTGACCTGCTGCTTAGAGGGATAATATATAAATGTGTAACTTTACCCTCTGCTAGGTGCCTCTGGCCACTAGTGGTATAGTCCTATGCCTGTCTGGCATAGTCTAACCCAGCATAGTGCAGAGCTATAGCAGGTAGCAGGAGAGCTGAACTGGAGATGCTACCTCAGTGGTGGTTCTGGAGATTCTGCTTTCTAGGAGGTGCAGCCAGGCTATTTGTACCAAATCTTGGCATTGCACCTCAGACTGACTGGGGCCAGTGGCATCTGCCTAACTCTGCAATTGTTTGAGGGGGGTCTTTCATGTGTCACAGGGTGCACAAAGGACCCCCATGGACGCCGCTATGTCCCCCATTGTCCTGGTCGATTCTGTAACTTCAAACCCTCATATCTCAAAAGTTTACGCCGTTACAACCGCCATTTTAGGCATGCGCGGAGTTGAATATGCCAAGTTACTAATGCCTGCTTGCCAGGCGCGTAACTTGTGCTGGTTTGTCTGTAGTGCATTCGGAGGTTGAATCAGTCTCCATGGCGTAACTTCCTTAATAATAAGAGTTTCGCCTTGATCTTGGGCTCATTTTGACCGTCTTATTATGGGCTTTCCATAAATGCTTTGATATTTGACCTAGGTTGCTCAAGAGCGACGCTAGAGTGACTGGAAGGTTATGGCATTGTGCTTATGTAACCTATTGTTCAGTGTTAGGGTGCTCCGACACTCATGACGGCGTCAGCAGTGCCCAGGCACCCGTGACGGCCGGTTGCATTCACTTACGAGTTATTATATTGTGCATTGAACCATGAGGTCGCACACTGAGACCCTTCAAAACATTATATTGTGCAGTGGACCATTAGGTCGGACCCTTTGATGTTGTAACCTATGTATCCTTCCCCTAGCTGGTGTGCAGTGGGGCATGAACGCTCACATAGAAGTACAATGTATTAATTTCTTATATATTCTTTGATTAATACAATAATATGTTACAATTTATGGAATAATAAAATGGTATATAATAGTTCGCTCGGATTACACGTTTTTTGGGGGGGAGCTAGTAAAAGATTTTTTAACAGAGATTTCAATGATTTTCTTGTTAAAATGATAAATAGTTATATGGCTAATGACCATAGCAATAGAGATATACGTATGCTATTTTAGCCATGATATATAATCCAAATAATATACACTATGGATAGTCTCCCTTCTTCAGGGCTAACTGTCCTTGATTTGGAATTTTGGTAAGATTTTTCGGCCAATTTTTACTAATAAAATGTGAATAGTTTGTATGGCTATCCAATCCTAGCAAATGGAAATAAACCTATGCTATTTAACCATAACATGTAATCAAGTTAAAGACGAATAGTGTCCCTTCTTCAGGGATAACTATCCTGGTTGATATCTGGTCAAAAATATTTGAACCAAAATATTAACGGTTTTGTCATAAGAGATCAATAGTTATATGGTTATGTTTATAGCAATAGGTATAGACAAATGCTATTTAACCATAATATATCTTCAAAATAATAACTAATATGTATAGTGTCCCTATTTTAGGGATAACTATCACTGGTTTGAATTTTGGTCTTAATTTGAGGTATATGGAATTAGCCTTGGGGCAATTCCATATATGTTTGTAAAATTTGAAATACATTAATATCTACTGGTTTGGGAACTAGTAGATTGTTTGATGGATTTTTCAACCTGATGAAAGACTGGTAACAATTTGTCCATTGTCCATATAAATATATGAAAATGGATTTATAATTTAGACTGATGTTGTCTTTGTTGACCTATGACCTTTGGTAAAAATGATTTGGTTCAGTACCGTGTGAGTACTGAATGCATAGATTTGTAAAACTTGTCATAGTCTGATGGTAATCAAATACTAGGGGATTTTGAAATGATGTCCCTTATGATCTTTTAATTATCTGTGCATGACAGCCTGGTGTTCAGTTGTCATGTCCTATGCTGCCTATTCTAAATCAACATTGATTAATTCATAATAAGAATATATAACTTGGCTATATATTATATAGCCTTTGATGTTTCTATCCTTTTTACATAAATTTAATAGCCTATAGGCTGGGCATCTGCCCAATTAATCATTGCACCTTTCTATTTCTAGTTTTGGGTGATAAATGGTGCTAGAGGTGCATTTTCAACTTTTTTGTGGGGGTAACCACAAATTTCTAAACTTGGAATGGTGTCCCTTTTTACGCTGATGGTTAGGGCCCAATTCTTTCTTAAAGATCATACAATGGGTGTTAAATATTCTACAATTGCCAGTTTTCTTCTTTTCTTTTTTTTTTGATTGAGGGGTGGTGATGATTTTCCCTGCCTAGATGAACTGACTTAAGATTTTTGTTTTTGAAATAAGATAAGAATACTTTAGGCAAGTCGATACCTAGAATAGTGGGTTAGTGAGAATTTTGAAATAAATGCAAAGGAGATTCTGATGGGGTTCTGAAAATTTTGAATTTCAATAATTTTGAATCTTATAAATGGCATAATCTTTTTTTTTTTTTTTTTTTGACTTGATTTGGTTTGGGGACAATTTTGATACAGGTTACAATTGTATCTGTATCCTTCAAACAACTTGTGTCAAGGTTTACATAGAATTTAGCAATTATACAGCCATTTTGAAAAGTACAACAGAAATTTTGGTACTCTCACCCCTATCCTTTGCGATGCATCTGTTGATGGTATATAATCCATGATTAAAATGGGGTAATGTCTCTGCTCTATGAGCAACAGTTTCTAATTGTCCTAGGTGTTGTCTTGGTGTAGATGATGTTAGTAATCACAGTATACTAGCCCTTTGGCCATGTAATCCAGGTTGTGGAGTGGCCTTGCTGGTCCTTGTGACTTTTCTTTTGGCCCCCACAGATTTGGAGCTTTTCCTTTCCTTGGTAGCCCTAGTTCCTTTGGGCCTGGCTGTGGGGTTGGCATGAGTAGTGTTGGTATCCCTGCTGGGGTTGTTGTGTTGGCCTGTATAGGTGATGTCATGACCATTACAGATTCCAACTTTCCTCTTTAGTATAAAGTCAGGGTCATAATGCTTGCCTTTGTATATGCCCCTGGGATCTGTGGCAGTGTTGGTGTTAGCACTGCTGTTAGGGTACTTTCTGTATTTGCCACAGAGACAACAGGTTTTATAGTCAGGGTCATTGTCTATGGTTTTGTCCATGCCCCTGTAGTCAACCAAAGATGTGTTTGTACCTTGGTTCTTTCTAGAGACTTTGATGCGCCGAGTACTCCGTGCGACTAGCCCGCCATTACCTATATATACCTCCTTTCCCGCCAAAAGGGAGGCCTCTGATTGGCTGATTTGAATTTCCCGCCGAAAGGGAGGCCTCTCATTGGCTGCAGGTCGAGTGAGTAATAAACAGTACTTAACTATAGTCCCGTTCCGATACATACTATACTACTTTTATGTGATCAAATGTTTCTCTCCCCCCTTTTGTCTTTTTTACCAAAGTGAGCACTAGTAATGTACTGATACTTTGACTTATGGTAAGTGTGGGAAAAAATATATACAGGTGGTCATTTTCCCCTGAACAGCGATCCAAAAAGTGACAAGTCACAACTGTCACTTCCATTGCACAACACGCCGAATGGCTGACAAACCAACCTCTAGCAAAGCGGTCACAGACAAACACAGTGTTTGGACAATGCTTAAACACACCAGAGGCTTCAGCAGGAAGCACAAGGGTCAGTTACTTCCCAATATTTATACAAATGAAACACAGAATTAATAATGGCGAAATTATTCCAACCTCCTTGGACCTTTCATGGCAAAATGACGCTGGTACCCTGATGGCCGGCCTGAATTCGCCTAGCAAAAGAGGCAAGTGCCCAGCACCAGCTTCAGCCAGCGCAAAGCTATCTGCCTCGAGCCTACAAATTTTCAGATGAATTCTGAAATTTCACTCAACAATAAATTCTACTCTTGAAGATTCATCCACTGACATAGAATCAGAGAATGACAAAATTCTAGAGATTACAGTATATGATGACAGTACAACTAAGTGAAAATATAACATTTTGATTCATCTGACCCACTTTCAACTTCGTCCAGTACGAAAGTCAGTGATGAAAATACTTCCAACTTTAAGTGCCACCCCATCACGGCAGCCACTGGCAGTGAAAACAGCTGAGACTGACTTTAGCACAAGTGAAATATCAACGATCATGGTCACATTTGACGAATTATTTAACAGTACATCACATTCTGAGCAAAATATAGAACCAATAATCGATATTTGCAAATATGAAAACAATCACTCGCACATAAACATTTTATATAAAGTAGGTCTTAAAACAAAAGAAAACCAAAGGTATGGATGAATGTAACATTTTTTAACTGACATCAGGATGTTCTTGTCAATGGTACATACGGTTTCAGAAATGCTAGAAAAATACCCATTTCTAACATATCAACAGGCGAGTGTACAGAATGAAAAAGTCATTAAGAAATTTATGGGCATTATTTCAGTGAATATACCTTTTGTTACACAGTGGAAATATTTTTTTCTAATATCAATATCTCAAAGATTCAGCACAGCTCTTTTATAACTGGATGGTCCAATTCAAACAAAGAAATAATGTAAAAATTTAACCAAAAGTTGTTGTAAAAATAATTTTTCAAATTGGTCAAATTTCTAATCTGGGAAATTTAGTAAACAAGTGTTGATGGTTTTTTTATCGAATTGCACTATTTGAATCATAATTTTGCTACTAAATGGCCAACATCAAGTCCATTAGAACCTGTGTTGAAAAACACCCAGAAATGAATTGCATATTATGGACATTCCTACACTCTACAGAATTCCATTCGTTCTTTCATACATATGGCAAAGGCATTGTAATTATAGTGGACATGTGTTATGGAAAGAAGTTAGGGAGATAGAGTTTTGATAAGATTCAGGTCCTTTGGTGATGTAACAGTTTTTTGTATAGCATTTCACAGAATTCAATCGGCTCGAGCCTGAAGAGATGAAGAAGACAAGGCTCTATGACTGCCTCCAGTTGGGGGTTCAGACACTTGGAAGTAATATTAGGATGAGTATGCTTGCAAGAAAATGTAGACTACGAAGAATACGAGGATACCAAGCTAGGTACAAACTTTCAACCATGAACCAATACTTCAATTTGCAATAAAAATTTAGCATTCTGCTCAACATTTTAGCAGATTTAAAAACATATTTTTTACTATGTTTAATATTCCCCTGTTGAGGGAGTTTATTTCGAGTCACAAAGTGTTATGATTTGTGGTTGAATGTTACAGTATACACATATATTAGCTGATTATATATATGCTTATTGTCTGTATACAGCCCTACTTGGCTATGTCTCCATTCTGGTTCTCCCGTGCCTGCTAGGAGAGGACACAGATAATCTGCTGTGCTTGAGTGGTGTAAGTAATGTGTATTAAGAGCTATATAGAAATAGATTTATACATAGATATAGATATATGCATAGATATATTATAATGATTTGCATGAGAAATGGAACAAGACAGCACAACAATAGCAGCCATTTCTATCTGAATCAGGATTCTTAAGAGGGTAATAATAATTATACCCAGTACTTACCTATTCACTTAATTATGGAAATAAATGCTTTTTATGAAAAATTTACTTTTTATTTTGCTTATTGTTTTGTTTGTTTCTGCAGAGAGGTGAAGTGGAACTTCATATCATGAAAAGCAGAAGATCATATGCTGATTTAGGACAAGGTGGATTCAATTTGGTGATTGAAGGAGCCACAGTTGGCAGAACCACAGACTTGCTTGAAGCCCTAGCTATGGCCATAGCGTCCACTGCCGTATTTAATATTCAATTCCCAGGCAAGCTGTTAAGTACTTTTCATTTATAATATGCAAGATGATTGGAATGGATGTAGAGAAGCTCGATGCCTGTGTTAGAAGGCTGGCTGTTCAACTCTCAAAATAAATGATAAACCATTGCAAAGAACGGTTTAGCAGATAATGTGCACATGTATACTTCATGAAACAAATCTTGTACATAAAATAAATCATACCTAAACTGCAATCTTGTGTCCTATGTGTATTTACTGTTGATAAACATGCTGTATCTTATTTCAACAGATCTGAAGACTAGATACATTGGCAAATATACAAGACTTGTCATATTATTTCTGATAAAACAAAAGTCCTGATTTGTGCAGCAAAAGTGATGATAATGATAGACTACTCTCTTTGATTAGTCGGGGAGACATCATCATCATTCTGATTAGGCCAAACTACTGCCGTGGTGCACCATCAAAACAATGAGGCAAAACTCTTCACTATCGATTAGGTTTTGATGAGTTTTTGATGAGTTTTCAGTCTCCATTTTCAGTGCATGATAACCATGCAGTTTAAAAGAAACTTTTAATTTAGTACAAGCTTTGCCATATTGTTCACTAAGGGTTCCCCTAATTCAAGGGATATTGAATTTGGTCTAATTGTAGACCAAATCAAGAAGGTTTAAAGATGGATGACAGCCTTTTAAAATAGCATTTTCTGCAACGATATGCCTATTATCTAATTGATGAGAGGTTAAACAAATCTGACCACTTGGATATAAATTTGTGGAACTAAATGATAAAATACTACACAAACCTGTATGAGCTCTCTATCTCAGAATCATGCATGGAATTCCAATCTTCTCAATGCAATATATATATATATATATATATATATATATATATATATATATATATATATAAAATATATATATTATATATTATATATATATATATATATATATATATATATCCTATGAAACCTATTCCATTTGTTTTCCCTCTCTTTATTTTGATTTATCTTTCAATGTTTTTACCCTTTTTGCAACTAATTACCCTAATTCCACCCTTTTGATGCACATTTCATTTTATAGTTAACCATCCCCTAAACTAACAGCTCTCACATTGCTTGGGCATGTTTAAATGGAATCTGGAAAGTTAAGAAAAATCGGACTATGTATGTAGCGATGTAAGGACATATTAAACTAGAGTCATACTCACAATGCACTGTCAGATTGCGGAGATGGGTATGTACTGCAGCAAGATGTGTGGGCCAATTGTGATAAAATTATCAACATGTTAGAAGTCAACCTGAAAGTTGGATGTATGGTGTCTCTTTTCATGTTTTGTGCTGGATACAACACAGCTAAAAATAATTTTCTTGGAATTTCAAATAATCTTACCTGATGGACAAAACTACCAGTTTTAAGATTTTTAATTTTCTTAAAACTGGTAGTTTTGTCTGCGACGTAAGCTAATTTTTCTTATTTTCTTAAATTAATAAAAATATTTTTAGCTGTGAAAGGTGGCCACTTCCTGCCCTTGAATAATGCATTTTATAAAACTGCAACACATTTACTGTGTAGTGCACAATTAAGTAAGGTCATGGGAGTTGATAGCAAGTTGATGGTCATTAATTGGTCTAGACATACATTGATTGGGTGATTAATTGTTTGGAATATGATGTACAAGGTTTTATAAATACAATAGACATCTCTTTCTTTCTTCACATCTCGACTGTCTGTTGTTCTATAATGCACTACAATGCATTCGCCCATTAGAGAACAACAGTATCATATTGTTATAAGATGTGGAATGCGTGAATAAAAGAAGAAGCCCATTCCTTCCTGATGGTTCCAGTAAATGTTTTCAGCAAGGTGTTGTCCTTTGTACAAATTATATATGTTAACTTATACCTTTCTGCATTAAGCCTAAATGACTTGGTTATCTTTTAAAGTAAAGTGTGAAACTTAAATGTGGTGTGAGAATTGATGTAAGAATAGCAAAAAAGAGAACTGATTGACAAGTTTGTTTTAAATGTTTATCTTTTCTGTGACTCTGTACACTGTAAAAGAAAATCTCGTCGAAATAATGACAGAACCCTTGTCCCAAAGTTGCAAGAGATCCCGCATTATTTTCACAGTGATTCCTTGTACATTTGTGTGCCACCATACTGCCACCTGGGGTGTCTTGTAAAAACTACACTTGTTCCGTGCTATACAATTACAGTGGTCCACTGTACAGTTTTGCGAGGATCCTAGTTATTTTTTACAGTGACAGTGAGTGATATATTCTTAGGCTGGTCTCTTATCACTGTCTATACGCAGGGTGCCCCTTATACGCAGGGCATTACAGTATCTTTAACCCTGTGCTTGACCTAGAATTCTGCATACAAGCACAGTCTGGTCAGCTCTCCCGTTATCTCCAGTATCAATGCCCTTATCTCTCTCCTCTTATCACATAGCAACAAACACCAACATGGCGTACTGCACACAGCAGCACAAGTTAGAATCTCTGTTATTATACTTACTATTACCATGTATTATACTGGTTATACTACATTGTAATGTTATAGTCTCAGCCTCCACAAACCCCCATTACATCACTACTCTAAGGACACCCCAGGACTGTAGGAGGAGTCAGGGGGATGCCTTCCATGAGTACTTTGATGTGTCTAACCTCACCTGTGTAGCTTGTTCCCAGAACTCTACTATTCAGACAGTGACCAGTGACGGTAGGTGCCTTTGCTTTCTTCTATTATCACCCATATGAATGATTTATGTTGTTTTACTTCACATATAAGGTGCAGCTTATGAATTTGCAGGATTTTAGAATGAGCCAATGTTATAGGAGTTTGACTCATTTTTTGACAACAGGGGGCCATCCTCAGATGACGTCATGCTGGAGGGGGGAAGGGGGGACAGGCCGGGCATAACGGAATTTATTTTCCCTATACCTTCGACATTGTAAAATTGGCAAAAAACATGACAAGGGGGGGGAGGCTGTAGTATAACATCCAGGCCTTTTCTCTGATAACAGATAAAATTATCTTGCCCCCCCTCGCCCTCTCAGAGCACTGAAAACCTAGAAGTTCTGAAACTAGTCAGCGGTGACCACTTTAGGTCCTCCAGTTGACGATACCTAAAACTACAACTTTAGGTAGTCAAAATGACGACTCTGTACTGTCAGTATTCTCATCCTGATGACTCAGCAATAAATTCCCACTTTTTCTTCTGAAAAAAGGATCGCTCCCTTATCATGCAAAGATTTTAGCTTAGACCAATATTAATTGGTGACCAAAATGTATCCTTACGGAAGCCTTATAAGGGTGTTCCTTAACATTTCCTTAAACCTTTTTCAGAAAATATGTAAAGTTCTGAGCGAATTTATAAAAAGTGTTAATGATTTTTGTTTTATAATATGAAACCCTCAATAATGGGCCGATTTATGTAGCAATTGCACAACTTACCCTTTTACGTGCTCTGTTGATAGACATATAATTGAAATAAAGTTTATTTTGGAGTCTTATCTCTGCCCACCACCCAACACACACATCCTGTCAGACCTCATGTAATGACAAAGACTGATCATATAAAGCAGTTTTCGATGTGTGTATGTTATTATCATTGCCTCTTCCAGGTCTGTACTGTCGGTGTCAAGAAACATACAAAATAACACGTGACCATGGAGGGGGGCACATCACGTGTGAACACTGTCCGCCTAATATGGTAAGGTACCATGTCTCTCTCGCTATCTTTATCCCTCTCTCTCTCTCTCTCTCTCTCTCTCTCTCTCTCTCTCTTTCTCTCTCTCTCTGTATCTCTCTCTCTCTTTCTTTCTTTCTCTGTAATGCTTCCTCTCTTTCCGTGTCTTGTTCTGTCTATAGTGGAGTCTCTCCACTGTGCGATTTTCTGGAACATTCTCATGAAATGTTACCCAGAAAATGTCTAAGGTATAGGCTGTTGACAACCCTAAATTGTAATCATGAGATCTGAGGGGTCACTTGTAACAACAGGGAGTGTGTTTACCTATAGTTCTGTTTACATTTATTCCAAACCTAAGACTGAGACATCGCATTGATCAGTTAGGGGTTTGTGACCTATCTGCTGTATAAAAAATAACACAGTAGGATATAAATAACAACAACCTTACATTGCAGGGTCTTATTCTGTAAAAATCAAATCTGTCTGATATTAAATTGCAGGGACTACCCAATGTGAAAGTCTACGATGTTTACATAACACCATCTTTTTGACAATACAGGCATGCCTGAGATCGCACACATTGCCATCCCCAGATAAACAAATAGCTCCCTAAACATACAGTTTCTACCTTGCAATGATAACAAATCCCACTTTTATTTTGTGTTTGTGTCCCAGTTTGTGAGAATAGCTCTAATGTTTCTCCCTCTTTCTTTCTCTTTCTCTTGCACTCTCTCCCTCTCTCTCTTTCTCTCAAATATATTCTCTCTCTCTTGCTTTCTCTCTGTTCTTTTTCATATAACACTATTAGTTCTCACATATAGGATGCACCCCTCGTATAGGACGCACCCTGATTTGAAAGGAATGCTAAAAGGTGCAGTTGGCACTTGATTTTGGGTTGTTTAGAACTGATTTATAGTCTAAGGTGCACTCTTGGTAAATTGTGTAGGAAGAATCTGAGGCTCTTCTTGTGCGTCCTATACACAAGGTTTTGCTGAATTATACTGAACCCGCAGAATTTGAGCTCCTGGAGCCCCTTGTAAACTCAGTATGAACTCATTATTTGTTCCCTACCAGGTGGCATCAACAGACGGTTGGACGTGCGTCACATGTTCCGTCCCACCACCAGTTATACCACCCACAGTGGAACCTGCCTGCCCCTGGTGTCAACCCCCTCAACTAACAGGTATTTCAAACATTGTATTATTATGAATTTTACAATGCTCTTTATCTTTTTTTATTGGTTGAAGGCCAATTCAATTAGGTCAAAATTTATCAATGATTTATTAGTTCTGCAACACCACCTCATCTGCTAGTAGCCAAGATACTTTGATACAAAGGCCAATCAACATGTAAGAGATTATAGTTAAATAGACATAGACCATAGAGCTTACGCATCAGACCCGAGAGAGACCCAAAATCTAGAAAAGAATACAGCCAAACATCTATCAGACCTGAAATTTAGAACCGAGAGAGACCCGCCTATACTATAGTATTGGGACAGGTCTCTTTTGGTTCTGATACGTACAAAATATAGATGTTTGAGCTATAGCATTGATATAGCATTGGAGGGGAATGACGTAGTACACAGCAATTAGGCCAAACTTTGTATCAGAACCGAGAGAGACCCAAAAATTAGAACCGAGCGAGACCCGCTTATACTAGAGCATTTAGACGCTACAAACGCCGGCCTATCGGTCGGTCGGCTTTTGTCTTTCTACCATATTTCCCCTTCAAATTGATCTAAATTATGTTCCATACATGTTAAACTAGTGAATTTTGCTTTATATATGTCAAAAACCATGAAAATAAGAACATTATTCATCGATTTCTCACCTTGTTATGGTCATCCGTGTCTCCTCTGGCTTGAATCCATTGCAACCCTGCTGTGCAATGTTCATACAAAAACGCTAGATGGCGCATCGACGGTAGTTCAACTGTTTAACGCTAGGGGCTCTCTCGGGTCTAGGGTCTCTCTCGGTTCCAATCGCCAGTTATGGTACTATATCTCTGAGACTTTATGGAGTGAGGGATTGATACTAACAGACCAAGATACTTTGATACAAAGGTCAATCAACATGTAAGAGATTATAGTTAAATATATTATACACTGGAGACAGACTGACATGAAGGGTCTCTCTCGGGTCTAATGCGAAACTACCCCAACTGTGTCATCTAAATTGCTATGTTAGGGTCTCTCTCGGGTCTAGTGTAGAACTGCCCATGTACCTTCAGTGACCCAGCATAATAACGACAGTGGCCACATATTCCTATTTGATCTTAAAATTTTCCCTGTGCTCTAGGGGAAATACCAAAACCAAAAAAGGAACCTATGCCCCAGCATTTTTTATTAAGTTGCACTTGAGATTATTGTGTTTTTGTTCGAAAAAAACCCTCAATTTCGGCAGTTATAGCCCTCTAGCTCTCTAAATATGCCTCGTAGATATGCAAAACCCATATACCCCTTGTAGCTCTATCCCATCCCGACCAGAATAAATGATAACGACACTTATATTACTTTATTTCAAGTTTTTGTTGAAGGGAGAACAAGAACAGGCCAGTTAACGACGATTCGTGATTATCAGTCCTTATAGATACAACATATAATACGGTGCTTCAGTATGATTCCATATTCATCATGTTTGACAATTTCTAACCATGACCTTGATAGTAACTTCCTTACTAACACAAGTATTTGACATTGTAGTTGACCTTGATGGTACCTTCCTGTGTAACACAAGTAATTGACCTTGAAGCTCACTGTGACCTTGATAGTACCTTCTTGTCTAACACAAGTATTTGACCATGGCCTTGATGGTACCTACCTTAAATTCTGGCTAACACAAACACTTGACCTTGTAGCTGACCATGACCTTGATGGTACCTTCCTGTGTAACACAAGTGATTGACCTTGGAGCTCACTGTGACCTGGATAGTACCTTCTTGTCTAACACAAGTATTTGACCTTGTAGTTGACCGTGACCTTGATGGTACCTACCTTGATTCCTGTCTAACACAAGTATTTGACCTTGTAGTTGGTTGACCATGACCTTGATGGTACCTACCTTAATTCCTGTCTAACACAAGTATTTGACCGTGTAGCTGACCATGACCTTGATGGTACCTTCCTGTGTAACAGAAGTATTTGACCTTGTAGTTGACCGTGACCTTGATGGTACCTACCTTAATTCCTGTCTAACACAAGTATTTGACCTTGCAGTTGACCTTGATGGTACCTTCCTGTGTAACACAAGTAATTGACCTTGAACCTCACTGTGACCTGGATAGTACCTTCTTGTCTAACACAAGTATTAGACCTTGTATCTGACCATGACCTTGATGGTACCTACCTTAATTCCTGTCTGACACTAGTATTTTACCTTATAGCTGACCGTGACCTTGACGGTACCTTCCTGTCTAACACAAGTGGACCTGAGCGGAGATGCGTCACCTGCATGGACAACAGTAGCACCAACATGGACAGTGGCAGGTAGCAGAACTAAGACTTAATTCCCCTGTGTTAATTCAGCTAGAACTAGTAATGAAAACAAAAGGCTCTTGTTTCTGGAAGAAATTTATGCCATATTGCATTGCTATCCAAATACCAGCCTGACAATATGCAGCACTGAGGTGGATTTGGCAGTGTGAAAATTCTACCTGGTGCATCTTACCTCAACAGTGTTGGTTTCCCATTATTTACCTAACCTGTATATGTGACTCTTTTTTTTCAAAAGTTACTTAACTGTAACTAATCCCTTTAGTTACAGATATTAGAACTTGCATTAATCATATCTATAGACAAACACTACCCGGTACACAGAAGCCACCTGATGGCAGAATTCAGAACCCATCAGTCCACCTGGTGGCAGAAATCAGAACCCATCAAACATACTATTTTCATGATAATTCCCACCCTACATGGATCACTCGACCTGAACATTATTTTTCAGCTCATTTCTGAACACTATAGATCAATTAAAGATGTTTATGTGCTGTTTGCATTACCATAGAACCCTATAGCTATGGGGAAATTAATATTTTTGAGAAATTCATAACTTTTTCATTTCAACTGTGACCCCCCCATTTTTCTTTTTTCAAAATGTTTGTAAAGATGTTCTTGATATATTCAGAAGGTCTCATAGATGAATCAATACAAGTTCATTAACTAGGACACAAGACACAAAACAAAAAAAAATTCCCCATTCATTTCTATAGGTATTTTCATGTAAATGGTCATAGAATGAAAATTAGCACTGTGACATAGGAAGTTTTTTGCATTTTCCTATTCCTAGTATATCATACTAAACTCATCCAGAGTTATTTGGGATTATCAATAGAAGATCATCGACCAGTCAGCCTGTAGCGTTTGTATAAGTCGTCATGATTCATGAATGCAGCCCCCGTGATGAGTGACTCAGTAGGACCGTACTCAAGCAACTTGTTTATCCCACCATACATGATGCTCTAATGAAGTACTGGTGAACTACTACTTTGTGTTCAGGTGTAGCCGGTGTAACATAGAGCTGCGTGTACAGCAATCATGTCACTGTCCAGCTGACAGACTGGTAAGTAATTTATTAAATGCAATACGCCAGATAAGTGTCAGACAGTTGAAGATTGATAAAGTACCGCTTTAACATTGAGTATCATTGATTGTATTTTAGGCAGGAGGCATGGTCATATGTATTTTAAAATTATCAATTAAGTTATCGGTATCAAATAAATGTTTGTGAATTTGTGATGATGTCATTATCATGTTTTTAATATCCGTTCATGCTTCAGGCCGGGGGTGTTTGTTTTCCTGCAGCGACTAGTTTGGAACCAGACTACCCAACACTTTACACAATGAACTACCAGGTCAGTTATTACCCATTTGTATTCTGGGATAGACCATATTATAGGATGGTAACTAAGTACTGCTGTATTGTAGGATAGACAAAATTGTGGGACGGTAACTAAGCACTTCTGTATTATGGAACGGACAGCATTATGGGATGGTTACTAAGCACTGTTATATTGTGGGATGGACAGCATTATGGGATGTAGCACTGTTGTATTGTGGGATAGACAGTATTATGGGATGTAGCACTGTTGTATTATGGGATGGACAGTATTATGGGATATAGCACTGTTGTATTATGGGATGGCCAGTATTATGAGATGTAGCACTGTTGTATTGTGGGATAGACAGCATTATAGGATGTAGCATTGTTGTATTATGGGATGGACAGCATTATGGGATGGTTACTAAGCACTGTTGTATTGTGGGATAGACAGTATTATGTGATGTAGCACTGTTGTATTATGGGATGGACAGCATTATGGGATGGTTACTAAGCACTGTTGTATTGTGGGATAGACAGCATTATGGGATGTAGCACTGTTGTATTATGGGATGGACAGCATTATGGGATGTAGCACTGTTGTATTGTGAGATAGACAGCATTATGGGATGTTACTAAGCACTGTTGTATTATGGGATGGACAGCATTATGGGATGGTTACTAAGCACTGTTGTATTATGGGATAGACAGCATTATGGGATGTAGCACTGTTGTATTATGGGACGGACAGCATTATGGGATGTAGCACTGTTGTATTGTGGGATAGACAGCATTATGGGATGTAGCACTGTTGTATTGTGGGATGGACAGTATTATGGGATGTAACACTGTTGTATTGTGGGATGGACAGTATTATGGGATGCAACACTGTTGTATTGTGGGATAGACAGCATTATGGGATGTAGCACTGTTGTATTATGGGATGGACAGCATTATGGGATGTAGCACTGTTGTATTGTGGGATAGACAGCATTATGGGATGTAACACTGTTGTATTGTGGGATGAACAGCATTATGGGATGTAGCACTGTTGTATTGTGGGATGGACAGTATTATGGGATGTAACACTGTTGTATTGTGGGATAGACAGCATTATGGGATGTAGCACTGTTGTATTGTGGGATAGACAGCATTATGGGATGTAGCACTGTTGTATTGTGGCATGGACAGCATTATGGGATGTAGCACTGTTGTATTGTTGTATGGACAGAATTATGGGATGTAGCACTGTTGTATTGTGGGATAGACAGCATTATGGGATGGTAACTAAGCACTGTTGTATTATGGGATGGACATCATTATAGGATGTAGCACTGTTGTATTGTGGGATAGACAGTATTATGGGATGTAGCACTGTTGTATTGTGGGATAGACAGTATTATGGGATGTAGCACTGTTGTATTGTGGGATAGACAGCATTATGGGATGGTTACTAAGCACTGTTGTATTGTGCGATGGACAGCATTAGGAGATGTAGCACTGTTGTATTGGAGGGATAGACAGTATTATGGGATGTAGCACTGTTGTATTGTGAGATAGACAGTATTATGGGATCTAGCACTGTTGTATTATGGGATGGACAGCATTATGGGATGTAGCACTGTTGTATTGTGGGATAGACAGTATTATGGGATGTAGCACTGTTGTATTGTGGGATAGACAGTATTATGGGATGTAGCACTGTTGTATTGTGGGATAGACAGCATTATGGGATGGTTACTAAGCACTGTTGTATTGTGCGATGGACAGCATTATGAGATGTAGCACTGTTGTATTGTGGGATAGACAGTATTATGGGACGTAGCACTGTTGTATTGTGGGATGGACAGTATTATGGGATGTAGCACTGTTGTATTGTGGGATAGACAGTTTTATGGGATGTAGCACTGTTGTATTGTGGGATAGACAGCATTATGGGATGGTTACTAAGCACTGTTGTATTGTGCGATGGACAGCATTATGAGATGTAGCACTGTTGTATTGTGGGATAGACAGTATTATGGGATGTAACACTGTTGTATTGTGGGATGGACAGCATTTTAGGATGTAGCACTGTTGTATTGTGGGATAGACAGCATTATAGGATGTAGCACTGTTGTATTGTGGGATGGACAGCATTATGGGATGTAACATGTTGTATTGTGGGATAGACAGCATTATGGGATGTAGTACTGTTGTATTGTGGGATGGACAGCATTATGGGATGTAGCACTGTTGTATTATGGGATGGACAGCATTATGGGATGGTTACTAAGCACTGTTGTATTATGGGATGGACAGCATTATGGGATTTAGCACTGTTGTATTGTCGGATAGACAGCATTATGGGATGTAGCACTGTTTTATTATGGGATTGACAGCATTATGGGATGTAGCATTGTTGTATTGTGGGATGGACAGCATTATGGGATATCTAAGCACTATCGGGGTACTGTAATTCTGGGCTTGCTTGTATTATGGGATGGAAGGTGGTTAACAATTATAGTACAATCTATTACCAAAAATTTCTCTGCCCAGCCACATCATACAATTTTGTTGTTTTTTTCATCAGAGTTTACCAAACATCCGATCAGCTTACTTTGAGGAGAACATCCGGGCAGCTCACGGAGCATGTGCAGTAAGTTCACTTCCTAGTTCTACCTACATTTTGATTTCATTGGACCACTGCTTGCAGTAATTTAAATTGACATACATTGATCCTCTATTTCATAATCCCACTCCTGAGTTTAGCTGACATCACAAGTTGTGTCTTACGACCCTTTCTCTCTCCTATCCCTCTCTTTCTTAGCTACCTCTCTCTACCCCTTATATGATTCCATCAGAAATTGTCCCTATGCCTTCTAAATAGGTAATTCCTCTTTTAAATATAGGTATATTGTCATAAAGCCCGTTTTTCCCTAAAGTTTCATCTTCCAATTATATTTACACAACCTCTATTTATACATTTCCAGCCGTCATGGGCTAATCTAACAGCATGTCAGCAATTGGCAAACCTGTGCGTGCTGTTACTGTATGACTTGACCAACACACCACCCACAGATAGGACCTGTGGCAGTCCCCCACTGCCATGTAACGATGCATGCTCCCTCTATATCAGACTCTCAGAACCACTGCCTGGTAACCGCCTTCCATCCCATAATACCAGCCATCCCAGAATACAACAGTGGTAAGTTATCATCCCATAATACCAGCCATTCTAGTATACAAAGTCTGTGATTGTGATTTCTTCAATTAAGGTGGGTCGCTACTATTGGATTTGAGCCTACTGCGCAGGTCCCTGCGCATATAGGTTAACTTTATCAGAATGAGATCATTTTTGGTAGGCACATACCTACATATACCCTTAATGTCTACAAAGGATTTTGGGGGATTCTGATCAAAGTTGTTCATTTTATGACCATTTTAAATTTTGGCATATTTACATTCAGATTTTTCTCATCATTCTCTTGAATTCTTTGCCACCTTAGCATTATAGCACTTATAATACCAATACAATGCTATAGCAGTGGTAGGCTATTCACAGTGAGTGAGGGCATATAATGGAGTAATTTTATGCCAAGTATGTGTACACTTTACTCATTATGCAGTGCTTTGAACAGGGATTTTTGTCAGTTTTCCCAATACTTTTTTATTTCAAATGGCCCAAACTCCAAAATTATGCATGGGACCCCATATCAAAAGTACTTTTATCTAAAGGCATTTTATCTGAACAATATTTAAAAAAAAGTTTAAGAAAAATCTAGAGGTTGAAAATATGAATTTTATTTGTTTTCGTTTTTCTCTTTTCTGAAAAATGAAAAATTTACCCAGAAAGCCATGTTATGGAGTTAAAATCAAAATAAAATTATAAATAAGGATATCAGACCATTTACCATGTGAGGTTTCATATCTCTGTATTAAATAGTTATGACAGAAAAAATTCTCAAATCTGATACACATTTTCTCTAATTTCTAGGTGAAGATTAAAAATGTTGTTTTTTTCAAAAATCTGTAGAAAAAAAAGTAGCGTGGGACCCCCTACTTTTCTTTTCATTTTCTTATTTCAGATGATTTTTTGTACCTCTGGGAGAAAAATTGAGAAAATCTAGGATCTTTGATTCAATGGTAGCGACCCACATTAAGCATTATAATAGTTCAGAATGTGGATTATTGGTTTTGTTGAAATGCACATGCACACAATTAAAACAATTAGATTTGATTGGCCCTTCCAAGAAAGCGTTGTAAAATCGATAACTGAATTGAAACTTTTAAAAATCGAAGGAAAGGTGGGGAGTAGGTGAAATTCTGAATGGTTTGCTCAATCTTTTTTATCAACATAGGAGCTTAGGAGTAGCCCACAGGACCCTCTTGTTTTTTTTTAAATAAGAAAATTGATATGAATTTTTGAAAATTCCAAAGCAATCCACAAACCCAAGGGGCTGCTTCTGTGGTAAAACTTATATTCTGTTTTACTGTATATTGAATTTGATGTTAACCCATGGTAACTCATATCCGTTATCACAAAATGCAGGCGGCAGAACATGGCATGGCTGTTCTATCTGGCTAACACACCCGTCGACCTGCGCCGTGATGCCTCCATTCCCACGTCCTATGGCAGAGGGAGCAGCCTCAATCTGACTGTTGCTAGGTATGACGTCAGTGGTGGTTTCCTTGGTTACCAGGATGCATGGCAGAATGACGTCACATTGTGTAAGAGCCCCAGTGAGGAGGCAGTCGTCTTTGGGGTACAAGTGAAATTTCAGGTAGAGTGTAATTTCTACAGAGTAAAAAAAAGATTGAGAATAGATGAAAACTGGATTTGTGAAATTGACATAAGTTAAGTATCCAGATGTTGCTCGAGGGCATGGTTGCCAATGAATAGTCATTCTAATTATCTAATTGCCTATAGTGTGGTCTATTTCTATTTCTATTTAATGCCACACTGCCAAAATCAAATAGGGGATTTGCTAGAAGATCATAGATGTGCATAGACCATTTGGCATCTCAGACAAATATTTCCTTTCCCTGTGTTGGGATAATGGACATAACCATATGTATTCCTTACAGTGTAACCTGAAGGTAGACACCTTGTTAAACAGCACAGACAGCCTGACATTCTATGAACTCAGTATCCTTTTTCATGCCATGTGGAGCATGCATATAGCCTTCACTGAAACATTAGGTATGTTGTTGTTGTTGTTGTTTTCAGTGAGCAGCATAAGGTGAATAAAATAAAGCCTTTCAAATTCAAAGTGTCAGCCCTGACAAACACTCTTCCAGTTGACATGTTTAGGGTCTGTTACTTTTCACATGGTAGAAGAACCTGTTCCAGAGCTGCATTTTGGTTTATGGAGGAAAGGGCCTGCTGGAATATCTAGGGACCGCCCACCTTAATGATCATATAAATGTTTTAAATTAAGGGAATAAGACTGTATAAGGCCGCTCGATATCTCAATACAGTCTAGAGCACTCCCACAGCCATGACCAAGTGCATTATTCCCGTTATAACACAGTAAAAATCAACTAACAGCCACCTGACAACACATGAATATCAGTGTAGTCTAAAAGTGAGATGAAGTTAACCTCCTTTTCTGGGAGTGCATTATCCATCTAGATAATGCACGGTCAATCAGCCAATTAGAACGCAGCATTAAGGATAATGCACTATGACTTTGCCCCACCTGTGTTATAAGAGGGACTATATAGTAACCTTAAGTCTAAGTTCTGTCATGGATAGAATCACTGTTATTTTCGATGACCTTAAATTGACCTTTAGATGTCCTTTCTCTGCCCTGTATGACCTTGACCTTGTACCAGACATACCGTACAGTTTGGGTGGAGAGGAGCGGTTGTATGCTGTACCAATACTGGTAAAGAACCTAAAGGACCGGACAGGCGTAACCCCAAATACAGGTATTTTGGTACACCTATCAAAAATTTACTTATAGAAATGTCATGACTTGAAATGGATTCTTCCAACCAATCATTCGTCTTCTGTACATATACAACAGGACATCCTCAAGTGCAATATATACATCTGAAAATAAGGCCTGGGCAACAATGACTCAAGCATCTTCCTAAATCAATCAGCACCTCAATAAGTAAGATATATCCTTAGTAAAAGGTGTACCATGACTTTTAATGTGCACCCTTGATCTCCATTTCTATGCTTGAGCATTTTTGACAGTTCTACACAAATATATATAACCCTTATATGTACCCAGGATATGCAATGTGGGAATCTCACTGCATCGGTTGTGTGCAGTACAACCAAAGACTATACTTTTTTTAAAAAAATGGCGCATCATCGTCATCCGATCCTATTTCCGGCCGGTCAAATACCCACTTTAGTGTTATCCCTACTCAAACTAATCCAGTGCAGCTAAGGACTGGCTGACGTATAACATGCATCGTTTACACAGGTATATTATGGTAATAACTTTTCAGATGCTGATGCCACTAAGTGGCAGTTTGTACGACGGTTCTACCTCCTCGACTCTGTATCAGGACGCGACAACACAGGTTTGTTACATATAGGAACAACAAATACAGATACCAAAGTTCCTGGTCTATAAGATGTACCCAGGACTCTCAAACAAATGGCAGAATGGCAGTTTTCTTTTATTCTTATCAATGGATTTTTCAAGTTCCAAAACCTCATTAGTTAGTCCCTTCCTTTCCCCCCACCAACTATGTTGTTGTGTGGTGGAAGCCTTGGGGAAGTTTGGAATCACCCTCACCACCTTCCTACCTCAAACTGGTTCTTAATAGGTCTTTTAAAGCACCTCAGTCAATATGAAGGACTGTAGAACTGAGCATTATACTAAAGGCGAAATTCTTTTTTCCCCATGCCAATTTACTAAACAATTTTGAAAACGTATTTTAGAAAAAAATCTTAGGAGTACTAAAACATGTTAATAAACAGAAACTGTGGATATGGGGAATTTTCATATGATTTATAGGATATATACAAACTTATTTACAGGTGGGGCACCTAAAGTGGTGCGATACTTGAAGACGTCTCGATTACATGTGAGTCTACAAGGGTCAGGACAGAATGGTGAGATTTACGTACCGTGGTTGGAGTTAGAGTATGCAGAAATAAGCAGTACTCAGTATGGCCAGGGTGAACGTGCTCCGGTAAGATATCAGTAGTCTATATCAAAGATTTTTCACCTTGTAGGACATTCAGTGTTGCAAAGGTTTTGTTATGCTAGATGGATTTTATGTTTAGAAGACCAAAACCTATAAACTGGAAATATACACATAATTCTTTTAATTCATTTATATGTCTGAAATTGATAAAAAAAAAAAAAAAAAGAATTGGCAGATATCAATAATACTTGTTTTACAATGTAAAGGCCTTGTTAACTGTTGGATTTTTGGCCAAGGTCTAGAAAATATTTTTATTCCTTTGTACAGAGTTCCAAATGTAAATCTGTCCTTTTGAGTTTATATTATCCTATTTGACTCCTGACAGCAGTTAAGGGGTACCTAATGTGTTTAGGTTAGTGTGGATTATGCTAATTGAATAAATATGTTCATTGTATTTCAGGTTAGTTTTGAAATAGTGTACACCATGGACTTGGCCAAGCACCAATCAGATATGTCAATCGCGATCGGAGTGTTATCTGGTTTGGCTGTCCTGTATAGGTGAGACTTTTTTGTTAAAAATAAATTGTCAAAGTGTCTACACAAAACTTACCAATATACAGTAGTACTTAACATATGAGGCACCAGATAAAGGCACATAATGTATGGTCCTCTTTTTTGGGGCAGTTTCATATCAATCTACAGTATATCTACTAACATTATAAGATTCCCTCTGAGTTCAGAAACCTCCTGAAAAAAATCATTAAATTTGATTAATTTCAACTCAATTAATAATGGCTGTGTTATTTTACAGTGCATTTCAGGCCTATAGTTACAACCGACGGCAGGGTCGTGTAGCAATAGATTGCGGTACCCTCATGTACCTGGTGGTACATGTCTGTGGTACGCTGTCTAACGCCTTCTTCATCGTTGTCACTGGTATGGCTGTCTGGTGGTTTCTGCTCTATAAGGTAAGAAATTTAATAGCGGTGACTACCGGTATGCCATGTGAGGTAAAATTCATAATATCATTCTACATCATGAACATTATATCAAAATCAGGCATATGATTACATTGAAGGTATGTAAAACTTAACCAAGAATCTCTGTATCACACCCCTCACCCAGCAAATTGTCGTTATCTGTCGCCATGATTGGTCATCAATGGTGACTCCTTTTTGAGTGATAACTCACTGCGTCATCTTTCGCCACTGTGTGTCAGTCTCACATGGCATGGCGATTTATCACAACAGTCGCCAACATGATCTCACTCACTGCATGAGTATGTGCCACCCCTTGTCATCCCTCACAAAGCATGGTGACCTATCACCACCATCACCAACATGGATCTAACTCACTGCATGAGTATGTGCCACTGCCTGTCAACTCTCACTCAGAATGGCAGCTTATCACAACCATCGCCAACATGGATCTGACTCACTGTGTGATTATGTGTCACTCCCAGTCAGGTCTCACTCAGAATGGCGACTTATCACCAACATTGCTAATAAGGATCTCACTCCCTGCGTGAGTATGCGCCACTCCCAGTTTACCCTCACTCAGAATGGCAGCTTATCACCACCATCACCAACATGGATCTCACTCACTCCATCAATATGTGCCACTGTCTGTCAACTCTCACTTGGAATGGCGACTTTTCACCTGCATTTCCACATGGCTCTCACTCACAGTTAATCTTCTCTCAAAATGGCAACTTATCACCACCATTGCTGACATGGATGTCACTCGCTGTGTGAGTGTGTGCCACTGTTATCAACTCTCACACAAAATGGCGATGCGTGAATTTGTGTCACTCCAAGTCAATGCTGTTTGAGGATTGCATCATCTGTCACTCACTCTCACTCAGAATGGCAACTTATCACCACCATTGCCAAAGTTGTTGAGACAGCACCACTGTTCAACATGTTGCCAATCTAGGAAGTGTGGGCATGAAGTATAAGTCCCATATGTATCAAATGTGCTTTGTTTATGATTATGATTATGATTATCATGTAATACTTCAGAGTTGAATCAAACAAGATTATATAGAGAAAATATCAATTGAATTTACAGGTATCTCTAAAATGAAGGCAACCATCCTTAAACACCTTTTCTCTGGTTACAGTAAAAATACATAGGGAAATATCTACATAACACCTTGTCTGTGGTTAGAGGGAAGATACATATGGCAATACCTTCTCTGGCAAAACATATTTTGA
The DNA here is from genome assembly GCA_949317995.1 of Acholoe squamosa. Classification (NCBI taxonomy): domain Eukaryota; kingdom Metazoa; phylum Annelida; class Polychaeta; order Phyllodocida; family Polynoidae; genus Acholoe; species Acholoe squamosa. The sequence continues at coordinate 68,171,435 of OX439048.1, read as the reverse complement.
TCTGGCAGATGTGAGGCTGCATGATTACTAATGTCGATGATCATGAGCTTTTCATCTAACAAGGTGAGTGATCACCAGCGTCACCATCACTGGTGAGTCTGAGTGATCACCACTCTCGCCATCCATGGTGAATCTGCGCTATGACGTGGTGCGCGTTTCATCTAGCGAGTTGAGTGATCAACCGCCTTGCCATCCCTGGTGAGTGTGAGTCATCACGATCCTCGCCAATCGTGGTGAAAGTTCGCTATGGCATGGTGTGCATTTCATCTAGCAAGGTGAGTGATCACTCGTGTCGCCATCCCTGGTAAGTGTGAGTGATCAAGATCCTCACCATTTGTGATGAACCTGTGCTATCACGAGGTATGCATTTCATCTAGTGAGGTGAGTGATCACCCTAGTGGCCATCCCCCATGAGTGTGAGTGATCACGATCCTTGCCATCCATGGTGAACGTGTGTTATGACATGGTGTGTGTCTCATCTAGCGAAGTGAGTGATCACTCATGTCGCCATCCCTGGTGAGGATGAGTGATCACTCATGTCGCCATCCCTGGTGAGAATGAGTGATCACGATCCTCGCCATCCCTGGTGAACATGCGCTATGACGCGGTGCTTGTTTCATCTAGCGAGGTGAGTGATCACCCGCGTCGCCATCCCTGGTGAGGATGATTGATCACTCATGTCGCCATCCCTGGTGAGAATGAGTGATCACGATCCTCGCCATCCCTGGTGAACATGCGCTATGACGAGGTGCTTGTTTCATCTAGCGAGGTGAGTGATCACCCGCGTCGCCATCCCTGGTGAGTCTGAGTGATCACCATCCTCGCCATCTGAGGTAAGGCAATGTGATCACCACCATAGCCATTCCTGGTGATCTTGTGTTATAGCGACGTCGTGTTCCATCTAGCCACATATGTGAGCCACTTCACACAAGTTGACGAGGAGTCACAACAATTTGCTGGGCAGTGTGATAACCCTTCCCCTTATCATAGTGCCAGGTAGACCATTGCAAATGGTCACATATCTAATGTTGAAATGATAACTTATGTCAAATAAATGAATTTTTAACATTTCTGACAAAAATAACTTGAGGTAAATAGACAAAGGTGCACTCGAATTGGTCCCAACTGAGGGTTATCACACTCGGCTTCACCTCGTGTGATAACCCTCAGTGGGACCAATTCTATATATCAAGACTTGCAGCACTCAAGCGACCATGTTAGAGAACCCAGATTAATTATCCTTCAATGAAATAATCCCAACTCTTCACTGTGGGACTCTCGGGGGCAGGTGATACCCATCTAAATAACTGTTATCCATTCATAACCAGCTTCAGCAATGGCTGCCCATAGTGGACAATTCACTAACTCGGTATATGATGTATGTCTGGTGGTAACCAGCTTGATTCACTGCCATAAACAGTCAGTTCTTTCTTGTAACATTTTGAGGAAAACGCTAAAAAGTTTAAAAATTTAAATATTGATGCATTAAAAACTAAGGGTGATCATGATATGGAAAGTCATCAATTCGGAACATACAAAAGAGTCAGAGTAGCTTTGATGAATGTATGGGGGTTTGAAGGGACACACTTTTCTTACCAATACATGAAAATGGAGGTATTCAGAGAAGGTGATATGATTATGATCAGAGATATAAAGGTACACAGAGATAAGATACTAAGCCAGCAGACCATCCATCCATGACATGCACCCCTGCTGCCACCTAGTGTTGAGTTGTGCAAATATCCACCAGGTGGCAGCACTCAAGAAAAATGATTTTTATTTTCCAAGAATGCCCCCCTTTGAACTTTGTTATAATGAGGATTCAGTTAAATACAACAGGTTTGGAGATTTCATATGCTTTTTGAATCAACTTGCTATGACAATTATAAGTGGGCCAAAACTTTTTTCTCCAGTTCATCATTGTCAGAGAACACTGAACCAGTCTGTGAGCCTGTGAGTTTTTCTTTGCCGCTTAGAATTTTTGTTTCAAAACAATTCAGAAAGCCCGACAATGTCTTGTTCTTTGGAACTGAAAAGGTTTCTAATTGATAACTGATAGTACCAATAATTAGGGGGGGTACAAATCTCTTAAAAGAAGTTTAGTTGCTCATTGTCAGAGAAAAGTCACGGTAAGAAGAACACCGACCAAGTCTGTGAGCCGTGGGGGATAGTTTTTCTTTGCCACTTAGGCTTTTAGTATCTAAAGGATTCAAAAAGGGTCATAAAGCCCTTGACTTGTACCTTGGAACCAAAAAGGTTTCTAACTGAAGGCACCAATTTTTAGGGGGATTGCAAATGTCTGGAAAATCAGAAATTCTGGGGCCTATTTCCAAAAATACCTCCATTTGAATTTTGTGATAATAAAGGTTCAGTTAAAAACTCTAGATCTAGAGCTTTATATGCTTTTAAGAATCAATTTGCTGCGACAATCATAATTGGGCCAAAATAATTTTCTCCCTTTTGACTAGTTCCCTTGATGCCCAAAGATGACTCATGTCACAGAAAACAAACTGCAATGCTATAAAGATTCCCATCTCTGTATCTTCATGTCTCTGTTATGATCTTCCAAATCATCAGATCAAAAAAAACACAAACCAGTGCCAGTGCCTTATTGCCAGGACCGTACTGTGTCTGCTAAGTGCATTCATTAGACTCTTTCATGTTTTTTCCAGCTTCAGAACACAGTATTCCTCCTACCATCACTAGACGGTGACTACTACATTAAGGCCTTCCTTGGCAGCGCGTTTGCCATAAAGACCATCAACATCATTTACCTCATTGTCTCGCAGTCCTCGGTCGACCTCTTCTTTATGGACTGGGAGAGATCCAAGATGGAGGATTCCACTTCAGCAACTCAGAGAAAATCAGCTGTAAACAAGGTTTCAATATGGCGGACATACTTTGTTGCCAATGAATGGAACGAGTTATCAACAGTGCGGAGTATCAATATGCCCGCCCTGCTGTTTTTGGTGATGCTGCTGCTTAAAGGGGTCGGGCTGGAAAATCTGGCTAAATTGGAACCGGGTGCGAGATTAAATTCAGATGTCCCAGGAGAGGGAAGTGTGGAGTTCAGTCGGACATTGAGGTTCGCCATTAGTGCTATTGTTTACATGGGATGTGGTAGGTTTATTACAATGTTCTATAATTCTGTTCACAGGATTTGATCTTTAATTAACTATTTAACCAAAGCAGTTTAGATGATAAATAGGAGAAAGTGTTGTGGAAAACACATCCCAATCTTTCTCACTTATTTCTCACCTTATGTCCTTTATTTTAGGATTCTGCATAATGTACCACCTGTCCTTAAGATTCATACCAAAAATGAAAATTCAACCACTTTCAGCAACAAATTTTGCTTGCAATTATTTTACAGCTCTGATACTGTGGCTGTTCTACCACCTAATCTACAAAACCATTATAACATGGGACCGGTTAGCAGCATTCCGCGACCTGTGCTCACTGTGTAATGTCAGCACGTTCGTCATGACACATGAGCATTATGGTTACTACATACACGGTCGGAGTGTTCATGGACACGCTGATGTAGGACTTAGGAACATGTATGTCTGTTTTAACAAGGAACAGGTATGTTTCAATATTAACCCTTGAAAGGCCGCTAGTACATTCATGCATCATGTCGTTCCTATGGAGTAGACACGCAAACTCAGGGTCAAGTGCCTGCGACTCTTCATTAGGGAGTGATCAGTTTTTAACAACAGGGGGGGGCTGGTGGGTTTGCGCGCGGACGCGCGAAAAATATTTCGACCCCCCCCTCTCGAGGGGGTAAAATTTTTTCGACACCCCCATAAGGGACAAAAATCGCGCGCGAACATCCCCAATTAGCCTATAGTAATGCGCGGGGTTTTCCACTGAAAACAGGTGAAATTATTTTGACTCCCCCCCATCAGAGGTATTGAAAAAATTCTGACCCCCCCTGGTCAAGGGGTTGAAAAAATTCTGACCCCCCTCAAACCCACCAGCCCCCCCCCCTGTTGTTAAAAAATGATCACTCCCTTAGTGCATCATGCTAACACATCATTAGCGCATCATGAAAACTAATATGCCTGATGCACTCCTTCATCAGCCGCCCTTAAAGGGTTAATTGTTAAATCACTGAATGTCAAGCAGTTGAAGCTAGTCTGATAATGCCTGAAAATTCGTGAATGGTGCACATCCAACATGGTATAGATACATTCAAGTCCTTAGCTGAAATGAATAATTCTTTACATTTTTGTATTTAGCATCAAGGATCACTGCCTTAGGAATGAACTATTTAGTTTAATACTAAAAGGCATGACCTTCATATGGAAGCTAGAACTTTTCCTTAAGCAATCAGGTATCTGTATCTGTTGCATTGTCAAAGAGCTCTTGGGCAGGTCCAAGCAGATGTACCATAACACTTTCTATTTTAGAGTCTGGAATCCACATCTAAAAGAATAAAATCATTTCTTTTGGTGGGAATTTGGTGCCAGACCTAAAGATGAATTCCCACCAAAAGAAATAATTTTATTCTTTTAGATGTAGATTCTAGAGTCTAAAATGGAAGTGTCACAAAATGGAGGGACAAAATGGACAGCTTGGACCTGCCCTGATAGAGACATGTAGGCACGGTAGCAGAATTCAATAGAAAAAAATTTCAGCATGTCCTCAAAAGTTGAGTCATTAACTGTTAATTATTTTCTCCATATTTCATTACTTCCAATTTTCCCCCAAGGCGGACCTGTGTGGACAGCGGGGTCTGGTTGCAGGAACGGACCAGCAGACTTTTACGATTACGCTACCACGCCGTCTACGCAGTGACTACAATAAGGTGCTACAGCCAATGCAGCGGGCACGGGTAGATCAATTTTAACTTATCTCCATGAAAGAAGACTGCTGCATATGGTTTCTATTTGACATAGCTAGGTCTATAATCTAGATTACAAAATATGTTGATATCATATATGGTTGCTATTAATGCAATACCCATATGAAAGATGAGAAGCAACCTCAAAGTGCTAGTAGAGTTCTATTGGATCCATTGATTGCAGATTCAAACCCCTTGAGGTATAAATTTTCCATTCTCTCCAACAGTAGTTTCACCATAAACATTTATATAAACTACATTCTGTATTGGTCATAATGCCTCTATTGTGTATTGGTTATAGGCACAGCAGCGCATGCGGGGTACCTTAAGTGATGAGAGTGAGACAAAGTTGGAGGCATACAATGTTCTCAACAAGTTCTTACAGAACTTCATCGACCACAACCTGCCGGAGTCTGACTACATCGTCACCGAGAAAACCCTGTTTGAGAAAATCATGGACACTGAGGTGGAAGATAACCGCGACCTGGGGTACTTCTATACTGGTCAGTTCTTTTATTTTGGCCAAAGTTTTCACAAAAAGTAGACCTTAATGCCTTTAGGGCTACATGCAGTGCATGAACATTCAAATCAGGTGATTTTACAGATTTCAGAAGTATGTGACACAACCCTCATATAGATCAAACTTGCCAATAAAAACATAACCACTGTAAATGATATTATGTCTTGAAAGCAAATAAAGCTATTCCTTGGGTAGAGAAGGTTTTCATGTAACTTAACATAAGAAAAATCTTGTTTTCATAATCTTTTTTCTTTTTCAAGAGATTTTGGGTTGGTTTGAAGGGTGAAGGGGGAGACATTTTTCAGTTTTCAACAGATATGCCTGCATGTTAGTCTAGCTCAACCGTACTCAAATGTAGGTTGCTGGACATAGGGGGGTAGGGCAAATATTTTTCCCCAGTTTCCATTAAAAGCCCAGAGGCCCACTGTTATTGGAAAGTGATCTATCCAAAACACAGAAGCCTTTAATGGCCAATGATGCAGGATTGCATCATTCCCATCTGTCGACATGATGCACTAATGAAGTGCTGGCGAGATGGCTTGCCAGCACTTCATTGGAGCATCATGCCGACCCTGTAGGGGTTACTCCCCGGGGGGGGGGGCACTCACTATATGTCACTGACAGGGGTGTGTGGCTGGCAAGGTCACTTTTTGGTCAAAATCCCTCTCACCAAGGGTCACTTTTAGCCAAAATCCCTCTCACCAAGGGTAAGGGTTGTCAGAGGCCCAGCCGCACACCCCCGTCAGAAGAAATCTGAGTGCGCCCCCCTGGGGGTTACTCACCAGGGCTGCATTCATGCATCATGACAACCCATGGGAATGATGCATTAATGCATAAGCGGATCTTAAAGGGTTGATAATTCCCAGGATGTGGTGTGTGTAGTGCTGCATATATGACTTTTTTCTCACTACTTTGTCAATATCTAACAGATGAAGGGCACTCATTTGACAAGTCAATGCTGTATGGCCACGAGGTGGCGCTGCAGGTGTTCCTGCTGCTCTTCTTCACAATGGTCGACTTAATCGGGACTAACTTTGTACTCTCTGCTGCCCTCACATTCATAATAGACAAGGTATGCAACAATATTCACTTCCTGAAAATTGATATTTATACGCATAAATCTAGCCACAGTCAGTTAAATTCAAGGTTTTCATTACCAAATAGTTACAGTGTGATTTGGTAGTGATTATATAAAAGCATGTAGAAATGAATTACTAACATTCACCTCCTCTTCTCATTTGGCATCTCTCCCTTAGTGTCATATCATAGTGAAGAATATGATGGGTCTAGACCACTAAAATCAATGGGTTGATATGGGCCTTTTTGCGCCTTAGTGAAGTGCTGATTCTTAAATTTGCCATGGGTACATCAACAATCTTAATATCAACAGGGAGATATCAGCATTTCTGAAAATTGACAGAGTAACAAAATGAACTTAGTCTTACTCCTGTCCAGTAATCACACAAAAACAGTGGTATACTGCTTTTCTCTGTCATTGATATCTATAACTTCACTTTTCAGGCTATATGCAGTGCAAGGTACCAGCTCGGCCGTCGTAACATTGCTAATAAGACCATGGTGGACTTGCGGCTTCTTATATAGGACATATTCTGCACACCTCTGGGTTCAATCATTCGAGAATAACATGTGTAGCCAAATAGCAGAGTTATAGTAGATGGTAGAAAAATGCAGATCTCTGTACATAATATACTGTTTGTCAGCTTTCCTTACATATAACTGACTGGCAATCTCTTAATGTAAAAACCCCGTTCAAAATCTGACTTCAGTTATAAGCCTGGGTTAGAGTTATGTTATAAGCCGATTTTAGGGTGAAATTTTAACAGGTTTCTCTGGGGTTGTGTACAAATGACGTCATGCTTTTTTTGACCATTTTTGACCCCCCCTCCCCCCCTTGTCATGTTTCGTCATACAACACTTGACCCCCCCCCCTTAACATGACGTCATGCAGAGATACCCCCCCCCCCGCCCAAAGTGCATGAATAGTGTACAGCCTAGATAAACAAATTGAAATGGTTCAAAGGGAAATAATGGGTGTGAATTGGCAATCAAGGATACATGCAACTTAAAACAGATGAACTAGCACTGATGAACAGAAAAACATGCCGTACACTGTCAGCATCAGCTTATGAGTCCCTATATGTGGATTGAATTTCCGTGCCTTATACAAAAGAGTACTATGCCTATGGTATTGATCATACTCAAGTATTTCCTCTCACAAAATATCCTGGAAAAAAATCCTGTCTAGATCAATAGTCTAATACATGATAAAAGAAAAGGATCAAATTGTCAGAAGACCATCAATTGCAATCAGACATACAAAGCAGTCAGTTTTTACTGTAGAACCTGCATATAAGGCATAGCCCCTAGAGTCTCATTCAGACAAAGGAGAGTAAGGTTGTTTGTTTCCAAGGGAGAAATGATTTTGACACCTCAAGGTGGGGGAGGGGTCAAAAAGATGTTAGGCCTTTTCAGTAGGAAAGCCTGTGAATTATTGTAGAACAAGGGGGGTGACCAGGGAAATTGCAACCTGTCCAAAGGGAAGGGGTCAGAAAATTTTCTGCACCTCTGCATAGAAATCTACTGCACCCCTCGCAGTCCATAAAACATGTGGGACCAAGGCCATTGCTGTGAAAATTGCTGCCGGGCCTGCAGAAATGACCAGACTGTGGGACCGAATGCCTGACTGTAATCTCAAGAACTTGTGTTCTTGAGGAATCCGGTACTGCCAAAATCAGTCCGAGCCTGCAGAACATTAATGTCTGCAGGACAGAATGGCCCGTTGATAAGTAATGAGAAATCCTTAAGTTACCAATGGGTTTTTGAATTGTGAAATATATCATATAGAATAGAATTTGGGTCATTTTGAAGCTTTCTACCAAATTCTCATGGTCAGGGAGCTTCTTACCTGCAGGGATCAACCTATACATGGGGTCATATGTATGGTAAAACGTGTCCAACTAAAAGGGTATTTCAAAGTGTTAAGGGGCCTGGGTTAGAGGTAGGATAGAGTAGGCCTAGTCAACCAACACTGACATTGATGGGAGTGATACTCTTTGAGTGGGATGTCTGAGGAAAGCATGCCTGTATTGGTATTTCATATCAGATGAATGCATTAAACTTCCCTACCTTTACAAATCTTTTTTTCTTGTTAAAACTTGTGATTTTTTGATGACATGATGTCATACAGCCCATGACCCCTCCTCCCCCCCTTGTCATGCTTGGTCATGGGGAGTGGGACCCCCCTCCTGCATGACGTCATTTGTACACAGCCCCTCTTTATTCTAACAAAATAAAACCCTGGTCATAAGCCGGGGTGGTCTTTGACCAAAAATGGTGAAAAATAACAGCTTATTACCGAGATTTTAAAGTAGTTAAACAAAGGCAAGAAGGTGCACACTACATACAAAGCATGCCTTGAACTTGAGGGATGCTGTCGGGAGTGATTTGGATGAGTTTATTACAAATTTGATGTGCCGTATCGTCGCCTATAAGTTACACCCCTAACTTTGCTGTTACTATAAGGTGCACCATGGATCTATCCTTGTGTATAAGCTGCAGTTTATATGCAAAGTATTATAATATATATCTGTAACCATCGGGCACAGCTACTGCGATCACTGGCCCGTCGGGTTATTGGTCGATACTACATATCAAGTAACCAAATGTCTAATATGAGAGACACAGCAATTCAGGTTTACCGAATAGACTTTATTTTATGTAAATAACTTCTTCCCGTAGAAGTAGCATTGTGGGGCCGATCGCCACACCCCCAGTGACGTAACGTGTGCTGATCCACCACAGTGGCCGATCTGGTACCGCAGCCTCGTTCCGGGCGTATGTAAACATTCAAAATGGCGGACCGCCGCTCGTATGGGGAACTACGGTAACGGATTTTGCTGATATTTCCTTATTTAAACCCTATAAAATCATAAAATAAATAGAGAACTAAACTCCCCTGGTGTCCTCGGTGGCCGATCCACCCCTCGGGGGAGACACCCCCTCGTGGTGGATCGGCCACCTCGTACAACACGGTCGTTTAGTTCTCTCTTTTTATTGTCAACAAGTATTAACAATATAAGCTGCGTAAGGGCTGCTGGTGATCGTATGTCAAACTATTATCGACGTATATCTAAGGATAGATATCCGTATAGACAATACAGGTGAGACAGCGCATCAGCGACTGATCTAAGTAATTAACCACTAATGACCCTTATATAGGTATAGAGGTGGTCATGTGACCTTACAGAAGTGGTGACTTACATGGAGAAACGGAGCGTAATCCCATTACATAAGCGGATTATAACAATGCGCCGTAAGTTAAGACCCTAGTGGTCGATAAGGTAATTAATACCCGACCGGTATGACAGATATTATCGATATGCAAACAGAACGATCTCTGGCCGTTACATATCAATAAAAAATATCTGAGCTGTAGTGAAACAAAAACTAGAGGTAAGCATTAAAAACGCTGATAACTCGGAAAGGATTTCTCCTGTATGGATCCACGTTCCCCCTATCCATAACATACACACAAATTGATGTAACTTTTGAACAAATAATGATAGGTCTTAGCTTTAAAAGCTGGGATCCGCCTCATGGTGTGACCAAGAAGGATTGTCTACTTTTCAATCTCAATATATATATATATATATATATATATATATATATATATATATATATATATATATATATGTGTGTGTGTGTGTGTATGTGTGTGTGTGTAAAGAGAAGACATGGTGCCAGCTTGGCCACAAGTATGACATCAGCATGTGTGATTAACACAGGGCCAAAAAGGGCGGGAAAAAAGGTTTCCCAATGGAATGTGTATCCTTCACCATTGGAGGCCTAAAGTGTCACCTCCCTGCTACTTTTTGTAATCTATCTATTGTAGGAACATCACCCATTTATTGAAGCACTAAAGTACACATTTATGGTCTCAACATATTTGTCTACCAGTATATGAACATATGTTTGTACAATTACACTTCTTTAATGGTTTATCTCAACAAAGTTTCATCAGATGTGCCTGTTTTGGGGGACCCCCAAAAGCGTCTTAATCCATGATGGTGCCTATAACTCTTTCCGAGTTAATAACTTTATATATATATATATATATATATATATATATATATATATATATATATATATATATATGGTTCACATAGATTCCACGCGTGGGATCTATGTGTCTATTGACTCTAGTTGCTGCACCTATCTGCCTCCTAGTGTGGAACTCATAAAACAGGGGGGGGGGGACTCACACTCTCCCCCCACAGCAGGGGTTATTCAGCAGCAGCAATTCAACCTGCATGGCAGCAAGCAGCAGTGCAAGAACTTTATCTATTTTTTTATATGTTTTGTTCACTATGGGAGTCATTTGTGACTCTTGCGAGGAGCAATATCACGGGAACTCCAGGTTGTGCCCGTCCTGCAAGCACCCTAACCCTAAATGGGACCCACAACAACAATTGGGAGTCTTGAAAGGACAAGCAGGCCAGGGAGGACCACCGGCTACCACTGAGTCAACCGACCGTGACGACCACGATGACTCCACGGGGGCCGTGGAGAGTGACATGGCACCCGGCCAGAACGACGGTTCCTTCGGCCAACAATCTACAACACACCCTGGGACTGATGATGTAAATATACATAATTTAGAACGACAAATTGCCATAGAAAAGGCAAGAGAGAAGGAAATCCAGCAGTTGGGCAGACAGAGAGAATTAGAACTAGAATTAGCTTCAATTCGTGCACACGTTGAAAGACATAGCTCAGGGGGAACGGGCGTGGAGCGGCATGATGGCCGCGTTCGACTACCCAAACCCCAGTAACATTCACCATAAGTTTCCTTTGGTATCTGGCGATCTGCTGCCAGGGGTGAGGGAACAAGCACAGAAGGAGGGCAAAACTGAGCAAGATATGCCCAGTTTACAAGCTTACATGCTACGGAGAAGGGCAGAGGAGGCCGCGGGTCCTAACAATAAACAGTTAGTGACTGAGGTTGTAGGCAGGGGCCCGAACGCACCAAAGGATGTCAACATTCAAAATGGCGGCGCAGGCCTTCCGGTTCACGGCTCCACGGCTTCTAGATCGATGAATACGGGCCAGATTGGCCTCCCACAGGCCCCTACAGGCCCTAATCAACTTGTCACAGGTTTGAACAATCTTCATTTACAAAATGCCAATCCAAATAGTCTTTTTGGTGCCCACGCGGTACCCGGTAGCTCCCGGTCAGTTCTTTCGGCCACCGCGGGTGCTGGGTCTAGCTTGAGTGCAATGACAGTCCCTCCGAGCAGTGTTCACGGGGGTATAGAAGTGAGCTCTAGTGCACAACAGGCATCTTCAACTTATTCCCAAGCCACTTTGGATGAGTACCAGCAATTTCTGGCTTGGAGACAGCAGCAACAGCAACATACTCCAGTCTTCACCACTACCCAGGGTGGTCTACAGCAGCAACAGCAACATGTACCAGTCAACACCACTACCCAGGGTGGTATACAACAACTACTAGATCTACTAACTCGGCAGGCACCGGTCAACACCACTGCCCAGGGTGGCTTATGACAACAACTACTAGATCTACTAACTCAGCAGCCACCAGTCAACACCAATTCCCAGGTTGGTCAACAACAACAACAGACACTCCACACTCTGCAAACAGGGCTAGCCTCAGCTGGCCTTGGCCTCGGTAACATTGGCATTCCGAATGGAGATGTGGAGAGTCTTTTCAACACTACGACAGGTAAACTACAGGGTGAAGATGACCTTTTAACCGCTTTACATGCAGCTAGTGTAGCCACTAAAAGGAAAAGGTCAAAAATATGGCTACGTCCTGATTACCATATTCCTACTGATAAATCATATGATGAAATGAGTTACAGGGAATTAGTATATGGGATGCTCAATGTGCTTCAGAGTTTATTGCTTGCCAACAATCCCCAATTAAGTGCCATGTCATACTTACAGCACATGAAATTTATTGCTCTGAGGGAAATTAAGCCCACCTATTCGATGAGAGCCATGTGCCAATATGAGTATGATGTGACTGACAAAGTCTCGGTATAGAGAAAACACTAGCGTATGTGAAAATGCAACAAGAATTGGATAAAGCTATGAAACTGCCACATCAGCTTAAATCTGCCATCCAATCGCGTCAAGGTCAAGGTCGTCCCCAGCAGAAATTTATGATACCTTGCCCAGATCACTTGTGTAAAAAATTCAACTTCACGGTGTGCGATTTTGCCAATTGTACAAAGCAACATTCGTGTGCGGTGTGTGGAGGTCGTTCACATCCGGCGAAAAACTGTTACCAAAACCCACAAAACCCATCTGCATTCCAAAACCAAGGTATTGCTAATCAAACACATTACTTTGGCCAACAGCAAAACTACCAGCACAATTATCAGCAGCAAGGTTACCAGGGCTCCCAGGGCTCTCAGAGGCAAGCCTGAGAGGTACCATTGGAGGGAATATTTTGCTCCTTTGATTCCGTCCATACCCATATGTGTGAGGAGTTGACATGTTCTGACAATATGAATGATTTATTAGCCATGTATGACAGATATGCACCGTTGTGGGATTGTAGATATACCCATGTAGTGGCAGGAGTTCCTTCCCAACTCAATCCGGCAGGTTGGAGGAACATGTTATTAAGTGATACTGAACTCGATGCTGATAGTCATTTCATTTTAGATGGTATCTTACATGGGTTTAAAATTGTAGACCCCCATGCTAAAGTGGATGAATACGAGTCGGCAAACTACAAATCCGCTACTGTGGATGCTTTTTCATTCACTGACAATCTTCTACAAAATGAGTGTATGGAGGGCAAATTCAGTATTGTGGAGGATAAACCTCATTGTGTGCACGCTTTAGGTGCGGTTCCGAAGGCATCCGGGGGCTTCCGCCCGATTACAGACGCAAGTCGTCCCAATTAATCAATTAATTCATACATGGAAAAAACTTTTCACCATTTCCAATTCACCAAGATTGATGATATATGTGACCAATTAGATATGGGTATGTTTTTAGCGGTTACAGACATCTCGGCAGCGTACCGCTCAGTATTAATTAGGCCAGAGGACAGGAAATATCAAGGTCTATGTTGGTCAATAAATGGACAGGAGCAGTACTTGGTAGATAACTTTCTGTCATTTGGTACTAAAGCTGCTCCCTTCATATTTAACCGGTTGACAGACTCAATCTCTAGACATATGCGCAACCTTGGTTTCATTTGTTTCAACTATCTTGATGATTTCTTATTAATGGCGCATTCGTATGTCAACGTGCACAACTGACACTACATTCCTTATTACGCACGCTCGGGTTCTATGTAGCTTATAAAAAGGTAGCAAGCCCTTCCACGATACAAAGGTACCTCGGTATTGAGATTGATACGGTAAACATGAAACTGAGGCTGCCGGAGGAGAAATTAGTAAAGTTAAAGCAGGAAATTACGTTTTTCGATGGTCGCCGTAAGGCAACACGTAAGCAACTGCAGAGACTTTGCGGAATATTATCTCACTGCTCCTCACTAGTCAAAGGCGGCCGTACTTTCTCACACCGGGTCATAGAGTTGTTGAAAGGATTCCACACCAACAAAAGGTACATTTCCCTCACCAAGAGTTTTCATAGAGACTTGGATTGGTGGAAATCCTTTTCAAGATGGTTCAATGGGGAGGCTCGCATCATTAAGCCAGATTTTGATAAGGAACTGACTCTTTCAATGGACGCATCAGGCAAAGGGTATGGTGTAGAATGTATGGGAGACTGGATGGCCGGGGCATGGAATATATCGCTGGAAAATGTGGCCGACACTCATGGTCATATGCGACCTGAACCAGACATGACCATCCCCGATAACATTAACGTTCAAGAATTCTACCCCCTGATTGAATCACTATGGAGGTGGGGTCCAACATTCAGAGATAGCAAAATATTTGTAAACTCAGACAATACTCAAGTAGTAGCAGCAATAAACTCCGGACACAGTGAGAATAAGGTTTCTATGAAAATTTTGAGGAGAGTTTTCTGGCTTTCAGTAATATATAATTGTCATGTGGTGGCTCGACATATTCCGGGCCACCTTAATGTAGTGGCGGATACCCTATCCAGATTACTGGACAATGACTCAAACATACCCTCATTTTTGTGTTGTAGTGGTTTCCCAGCGGTGTATGCAGTTAGACAGGTTAGCAGCAGAAGCTAGGGCATATGTGTGGTCGCCATCGACCTGGCGCACAAAATCTTCGCAATGGAAACGCTACATTGTATTCTGTACTTGGCTCGGTACTAGGGTTTTGCCAACGGATGTGCTTACCATGACCCGTTATATCATGTACCTTTCAGACTGTTTGAGTTATAGCACTATTGATAACTATGTGAGCGGTGTGATCAGTTTAAATTGCTATTTTGCCTACAAAGTGGGTTGGATTCGCCAGGACTTCGAATTCAGTGCCTCACTTCATGGTCTACGCAGATTACTGGGGCACCCAGTTCCGGTCAGAGTGACCTTATCTTTCGCGAATTTGTGCGATATGTTCAAGAAAGTCAACCTTAGGGAGAACAACCAATGTGTTATGTGGGCATGTTTGGTCTTAAGCTTCCGCTCATTATTGAGGAAAAGTAACTTAGTGCCTAATTCCTCATCTGACCTATTAGGTCACTTCTTGAAGCGCAAATCAGTCACCTTCCATCCCTGGGGCATTATGCTCGAGATAAGCAGTTCTAAAACAATCCAGTATGGGCAGAGAGTGCACCTAGTTCCCATAACCTATACACATGACTCACCTTTTTGTGCAGCTTCTATGCTCAGGAATCACGTGTCTGACACCCCGGCACCTCCTGATTCTCCTTTGTTTGTTATCCGTAAAGGGGGACGGGAAGTGCCACTTACGTACTCGGTCCTGCTCAAGTTCCTCAAGGGACTAATTAAGGGCATTGGGGTGAACCCAGATAGGGCTGGGGTACATAGTCTAAGCAGAGCTGGTGCTGTGTTCTTCCATGAAGCAGGCATCCCGTTAGAGGACATACGACAGGCTGGAGATTGGGCAGGCCTGACAGCACTTATTTACTTGGTGAAGCCAATGATGGCAAGAATTAAGCTAGACAATATAATTTCTACGGCATTGAGAAAAAGGGAACTCTGACATTTATTGTGTGACACAACTGGATCTTCTCAGTTCTGGGTGTGCCGGGTCACTTCGTGACAAGTTCGGCTAACGGCAGTTATGACTGGTTATCCATCCTTCCCAGAGCTTCGAAGAGTCAATGGTTCACATAGATTCCACGCGTGGGATCTATGTGTCTATTGACTCTAGTTGCTGCACCTATCTGCCTCCTAGTGTGGAACTCATAAAACAGGGGGGGGGACTCACACTCTCCCCCCACAGCAGGGGTTATTCAGCAGCAGCAATTCAACCTGCATGGCAGCAAGCAGCAGTGCAAGAACTTTATCTATTTTTTTATTTTTTATTATTAATTTTTCTCTTTCTTTCTTAATAAAGTGCCGGGTCACTTCGTGACAAGTTCGGCTAACGGCAGTTATGACTGGTTATCCATCCTTCCCAGAGCTTCGAAGAGTCAATATAATATATATATATATATATATATATATATATATATGTATATATATATATATATGTATATATATATGTATGTATATATATATATATATATATATATATATATATATATATATATGTATGTATATATTCATTCTGGGCTGCTTTGTATATTGTAATGGTAGGTATTCTTTTTGACTAATTTATTTATACTGTTGATAATAAAATACTGATTGGTCAATCCAGAATCATAATATTTCAATCTTCTTATGAAATAAACAAAGAATGATAGTGCCTTTTATTTATGAGTTTTTATTGGAAGATATACAGTTGGTACAATCATAGATTGACTGACTGTAGCGCCTCGGTAAGCCATAGTGATCAATTAGGGAATTAAAGTGTGTCTAAGGATAAAGAAACTAACCAGTAAAACTTCAATATTTTCAATGAATATTTACATTCTTGTAAATGCAGTTTCTATATTGGAAGCTTGTATAGTAGATCTCTGACATAGTTGGCACTTGAGATCAATTCTGTAAATATTTGACTCTACTCATGTATGTAACTGTCAAAATATGAGAATCTGTATGTATACATGCATGTAAACATTAAAACAACAATAATACATATACCGTAAACATTGTGCACAATAATTCTCTGAATATAAGCCGCACCTATGCGTAAGCCGCACACCCAATTTTATAAGGAGTTATAAGAAGCACCTTGGCCTTGAAAACAAAATATTGTTGTATAGTGCTAGATACCCATGTATAAGCCGCACCCCTTCTTTTGGATGACATTATAGGGCACAGGGGGCCTAGGGTTTGCGCACCTTGGCATAGGTTCTAGTATAAGCTGCGGCTTATATGCGAAAAATCATGGTGTAAGTTGCAGGCGTATACAAGTTGTACGATCAACTGTGACAAACGCAGGGTTTTATAATGCCATGGTCATGGATGTAGCTTATACACGTCCTGTTATTCTCCAATATATATATATGAATGAACCATTTTGTGGTATGTTTAAGTGAGGTATTAATGTTACATCTATGCATTATATATCAAATATGTGAGAATTCAGGACTTCTGGGTTTATCATTGGGACTAACCACCTCAGAGCATGTGGCACTGGGGGCATGCTCTACACTTAAACCAGATGGTAGGGTATGTGATGTGTACATTGTATTTACAATAATTCCAATGATGAGCCACCATTGATTTTACTTTGTGTAGTTCCTGATATGGGAGGATCTTTTTCAGTTTCATCATGGACTTATGCAACACAAGTTACCATAAAACTCTGGTCATAAGCCGGATTTTTTTTTTCTTTTTGACTAAAATCGGCTTCTAAATTTTCCGAAAGACTACCCCTGGCTTATTACAGGGGTCGGCTTATGACTGAGGTTTTTACGGAAGTTGCACCGTAGGCAGGGAATATAAAAAATGAACCTTGAATCAAGGCAGAAGTGTTTTTGATGGAATTTGAACACTCATAGTTAACTTCATTTCAGGTTGCCTAGCAACACATACAAATCAGCACCAAATACACATCTAATACACAGGTGCGCATCATACGTGGGGTATTACGATAAACGGCAAGTGTAAGAAGCGGTCATACAGATATAGGCAGTATCATGTTATTGTTTATAAACCACTTCACTCTCGCGTATAAGGCGCACCCCCAACTAAAGGCAATTACCCTCCCGCGTATAAGACCCAGCAGCATTTTGTTTGGCGTAGAAGACGCGCCTTCTACGCGGGAGATTACGGTAGGCAGTATGATGTTATCGTTTATAAACCACTTCACTGTCTAAACAATCCTTTCTCCACTTGAACAAAGACACATGTACAAACCAAATAAAGAACAATTTAGTGAACACACATGATAGAAGCATATCTGTAGGGGCAGTGTGTTGACCTTCTTAATGTTCACATGGAGCGAATCTCCTTTTATATTACCGTAAATTCTCACGTATAAGCCGCATCAGGTACGAGAACCAGCCGCAGGTGGGTGCAGGAAGGGTGGGGGGTTAGGGGCTAGATCTGACAGACCCAATATTTTCCCAGTATTTCCATAAGTTTTTTTTTTTGTTTTTTTTCAATTTTGAAGAACCGTTCATTAGAATTTTTTTTTCCTATTTTAGATTTGTTTTTTTTACTTTTCCACGCTCTGGGTGTGGCTTATACACGAGACTTTATGGTGTAAGGCGCTGATTATATGCAATAACTTTTTTTCTTTTTTTTTTTACAAATATGCTATGAAACACAAGTTATACATTAACAAAGTTTGATGAGACATTTTGATGTTTGCTCTAAGTGTACTTTGATTGGTTGTAGCAGCAGATATCCCAGTATCAGGTAATGACAGTGTAATCTAAAATGAGCAATTCTCAGGCGCACCTGCACCTCTACATGTTATATTATGTAACTGCAGCCTTTTTGTCTTTATAGAGATATCAACATAAACACTCTCTCAATAACAAACACAGTTTACACCACTCGTCATGAACATAAATGAAGTGAATATTTTTTTTTTAATTCTCTAATGAAAATAAGCTAGGTAAAAATTCAGCCACAGTTTATATACAGGGATCCTTTTTTTCCTTACTTTTAAGATTTCTTCTTTTTTTTTTTTTACTTGGTTAATCTCCTGAGAGTGAAGAAAAAATTAATTAACGGAAAAGTAAAAAGGTCATTGCTGGTGCATTTGTTTCACAAGCATGAAAATAATTGTACAATAGAATGAATAACATGGACCAACACCAAATGTACCTGAGTACCATCTGACCTGTCATGGTGTGGCATTACTGAGTGACTGTAAATAACCTTATCTGATTATGAACTCACATTCTATATTCAATGTACCGTAATCTCCCGCGTAGAAGACGCGTTGCGCGTATAGGACGCACCCCAAACTCAGCACATGCATTTTCGCGTATAAGACGCACATTTTAATGCTGATATTTGTAAATTCAATACATTTCTATAGTAAAATTACCCCTCGTATAAGACGCACCCCCAATTTCAATACATCATATAAGACTCCCCAGCATTTTGTTTGGCGTAGAGGACGCGTCTTATACGCGGGAGATTACGGTAATACCCGAATGAGTGAACCTCCTTTTTTGTCACATATTCAACACTATAAATAACCCAAAACCTTCAGAATTTGAACCGAGATTAAACACTAAATTACTAGATGTGTTTCTACTACTAATCTTTCGTGTATAAGACGCGTCTTCTACGCCAGACAAATGTCTGGTGCGTCTTATAGGTTTTGCCAAAGAAGGGGGTGCGTCTTATAGGTGGGGTATTTTTACTATAGACCAGTATTGAAATTACAAATATCACCCCTAAGAGGTACGTCTTATACGCGAACCAGCCTTTCCTGAGTTGGGAGTGCGTCTTCTACGCGCACCGCTTCTTTTACCAAGACATTACGGTATTTTCTAAGCATGCTGTGCACTCACTACATCAAATACGGTAGAGTGTGACTAGCAATGAACACATCATGAATACTGACACATTTGGTGAACTGCACAAACGCAATGCATCATTTGACATCCTCAAATCACATAGAAATTTATAGATAATTCATATTACCGTAAATCCTAGCCAGAAACAAAAAGTAAGCTAAAACATAAATGGACAATAATCTGATACAATTCCACACTTGATATAAAAAACATATCACATCACATTCCTTCTTGCACTAAATGCATTTACATTATAGGGATAACAATTGAGACCGTCAACTCTATCGACGATTGATATCACAAAGTTAATCAGTCAACTACCATAGACACCTCCTTAATGCACCTGACTACAAAAAAAAACAATAACATTGAAAGACATACAATAAATAAACTAATAAACTGGCCCTGACTACCTTTTTTCTCTGTAGTACAAATCCATATACTCAACAATACTCGACGCTAATGCCTCAACATAGGCTGGTCCTGCCTTGGCATTTCTGAGTGGTTTAGGATTTTCTAGTTGTATAGCGTCGACTGGTCCGCCATGATGAGATCCATGGCACGTTGTATTGTAGCCTCCGGTGTAATAACTGCCGTCTCCTGGACACGGGTACTGTGGTGACGGTACCACCTTGTAACCATGACGACCGAGGATCCCACCCAGGCTGTTTTCACCTTGTACCACCTGTTGGACCTCACTGGGTGTGGTCACGTGGTTAGCGTCAAGTAGCCCATGTATTGACAAAGTATCCGATGTAAACGTGCTGTTATTTAAATGTTCGGCTGATACAGCATACCCGAACTCTGTCCATTCCTCGGGATGTCGGTGGCCATGGATGTCAAGGAGTAACCCCCTCCGGTGTGTTTCTGAGATCTGTGACTTGGCGTTGTTAATAAACCCGTGCCATGCATGCCATGCCTCCTCCGCGTCTGGTACACCAAAACATGCCTGTAATATAACAGTACCAGCTTAAGAGCTTGAACTAAAGATGACCTTTGTGCTCTGTGCTTTATAAACATAAACTTAATAATGTGTATGATTGAGACAAACCTATTATTCTCTTGAGTGACAACTCAGGTAATAAAAAAAGGTACGCCCAAATTTGCTTAATTGATATTGATCAGAATTATTGATAACACCATGCGGCATCAAATTATTCCGTAAATACTGAACTCTGCACCCTTTGAGCACCGCTGATGTAGGATGCCCTTGATGCACCAATGAAGTGCTGGTGAATCGGCATGATGCAACACTTCATTGGTGCATCATGCCGACCCTTGGGGAGTGTATCGACCCCTTATGGTCAACATGATGCACTGAGTTACTCACCATAATATATTCAATATGCATCGATGCCACACAGTGCCTTCATGCACCCCTCTAATTGGCATTTGCATCATGTCAACCTTCCAGGAGTGCATCAGTCCTGTCCGGTCGGCATGGTTTATGGAAGTAGCTCTGGCGAGTTATGCGCCATGGCTGCATTCATGCATCAGGATGACAATGAACATGATTTATAGATTGATAACAATACATGAAAACCTTACCTTATCGATATCACAGTTGGCGTCCATTTTGCCCCTATAGAGATGACAGATGATAACATGTGGTCGGTGACCAGTGAGTAGCGTCAGACGGTCGGCCAACAGCAGACCTAACTCCTTGGTGTACGTGTCCTTCTTGTACCGGACTGCAAACCTGGAACACAGTAGAACCCTGTATATACACCACATATCACACAAATTCTCTCGTACAAGCCACAACTAGTACCAGAACCCAAGTCAAACTGCAGCTTACTGGAATAGCCTTAACCCTTTAACTGTTTAAGGGCCGTTGATGCATTAATGCATCATGCTCATTGGTCATCATGATGCACCAATGAAGTGCACCATTGGAGCATCATGCCGACTGTCCAGGAGCTTATATATCAACCCTGAAGGGTCAGCATGATGCTCCAATGAAGTGCCGGTGAGTGGTCTCACCAGTACTTCATTGGAGCATCATGCTGACCCTCAGGGAGTATATGTTTTAACCCTGTAGGGTCGGCATGATGCTCCAATGAAGTGCTGGTGAGTAGTCTCGCACACACTTCATTGGTGCATCATGACGACCAATGGGCATGATGCGCTCCTGACGCAGCGACCCCCAAAGGGATAAGTAGGGATACAGCTTATAGGGGGGTACAAAGGGTTAAGTAGGGATACAGCTTATAGGGGGGTACAAAGGGTTAAGTAGGGATACAGCTTATAGGGGGTACAAAGGGTTAAGTAGGGATACAGCTTATAGGGGGTACAAAGGGTTAAGTAGGGATACAGTTTATAGGGGGGTACAAAGGGTTAAGTAGGGATACAGCTCATAGGGGGGTACAAAGGGTTAAGTAGGGATACAGCTTATAGGGGGGTACAAAGGGTTAAGTAGGGATACAGCTTATAGGGGGTACAAAGGGTTAAGTAGGGATACAGCTTATAGGGGGTACAAAGGGTTAAGTAGGGATACAGCTTATAGGGGGGTACAAAGGGTTAAGTAGGGATACAGCTTATAGGGGGTACAAAGGGTTAAGTAGGGATACAGCTTATAGGGGGGGTATTTAACCCAATACAAGTTACTAAAAGCATCCTTTTTCAGCCTTTAGCTGCGGCCTGTATCTAGCTTTCTAACTCCGGGTGTGGCTTATAAGAGAGAGACTTTAGGCTATTTGTACATGAGTGGTTATTCAGGATGACATGGTACCTCATGTATATTCAGAACTAGGATTTACCGTAAAACCCCTCGTTGGGCCGCGGCTCACAGACCATTTCAACACAGGGGAAAAGGGAGGGTGGTGGTAAGCACCTTCCCACAACATTTCTATTGGCATAGAGGAGCAGGGGCCCCATACGCTTTTGAATTTTGAGAATTCAGTGGTTAGAAAAAAGGTTATGAACTTTGAAATTTCCAAATCAATCTACATACTCAGGGTACAGCTTATATGCGGTTTTATGCTATCTCCCCAATAAAGCACACCCTGAGTTGGAGAAATTCTTTGGGGACACAGCTAGGGTCATTCTCACATACAAACTATGCCCCTTACATGCAGTGATTGAGAGATATTTACCTGTTATGATCTTTGACAATGTGAGGTTCATGTGAGTAGATGACGTCCCCGCTGTCCGTCTGTGCCCCTGCATCACGGTCCGGGATACATGCAGGGCGCAGGTTCCCTCCGTGTGGCACTGTTATAATTATGTTACTGGTCCCCCGCTGGTACTCTATATAACGGTAGTCACTAAACACCGGCCTTGACATCATGGGGTCTGGTCATTTCTACCTACAACAAAACATAATGCATTCCATGTATGCTTAATTAGTGTGCTTAGAAAATCCTTGTTACAGCTACAATACCAATGGCATTAATAGATATTTTCTAGTCATATCTTGTCTGAGCACAAATTACCGAGGGAGGGTTCAGTATGGACCCCTAAACTGCACTAGTTCCAAGGCACTTAAATGTAGGCCTAACCTAAATTAAGGGATTGATCATTTTTTTAATAACAGGGGTGGGGGGTGGTGGGTTTGCGCATGGACCCGCAAAAAAGATTGGGCCCCCCTCTTGAGGGGCAAATTATTTTTGACCCCCCCGGAGGTTGAAAAAATCCTGAGTGCCCCCCCCCCGGTCAAGGGTCTAAAAAGTTCTGCCCACCCCCTTCAAACCCACCAGCCCCTCCCCCTTGTAGGCTTGTTAAAAATGATCCAAGGGCTCTATTTGCCTAGGCTAGGGCCCAAAAGCCTTAAAAGGCAAAACTAATATACTTACCCCTTTCCCTCAGAATGGTGTTTGCAAATACCGGTAGGCTTAATAAGTAATATAGCCTATATTATAGGGCCTATACTATAGTATATAGTATAGACTATATAGGCCCTATGTACAGCCTGTACTACAGGCTATACATTGAGTCAGGGAGTGCCCCCCCCCAAGGGCCATTAGTGAGCCCTTCCTTGATTCTTGCAAAAGTCATGATTACATGAAAGACTGCACACATCAATGTCAATGACACTCAGTCTCAGTCACAGTCTGAGACACATGTGGGTCTCTTCTTGGGATTTTGACCTGGCCGGAAGTAGAATGACGTCACACTGGAGACAAACATTCATGCCGCCTTAGTTCCTCAGGCATGTGGTGGGACCATGCTGTCACACACTTCTGACTGTTTTCAGATGAGATCTCATCTGAATAATAATCTTCCATTTAAGTTTCCATAAGTTTCAGATGATCTCATCTGAATGTAATTCAAATTCAGATGAGTTCTGGCATATATCCTTGATCGGGGGCTTTGCCCCAGAATCCCCGTTAGGCTGGGCACCCAGGGAAGCGCGGCGGCATCAACATTCGTCTCCATGGAGGGCCAGGTCAATTCTGCAAGAAGTGACCCTTTTGCGTCTGAGACTGAGGCAGTGAGGGTGATTGAGACTGAGTCAGTGACCATGTGCATCATTACTTCTGGTGTATATAGACGGAAGCATGTAGTAGGGTCAGTGTCAGCAGGCAGGGTGGCACAGTCTCCTGTGTCAGGTTGCTGGTTCCTTCAGACCCCATGTCCATGACTGGTTCAGACATAGAAAAAATCATTGAATTCTTTACTGGTATTACAACTTATTGATATGGATATGATACATTTAATGGTATTTATTTTAGTTGGGCATATATTTTTAAGTAGAGTATTTCAATGTGGCACAATCTCCTGTGCCACAACAAACAAACCCTGACCCTGATCACTTTCCACATGGCCCATGCTTGTTTCCTGTGTATGAGACCATTTGGACACTGGAAGATATTCAGGCAATATGTCCCATCAATTGTTCATGTTTAGTCCATGGGAACTCAGGTTACAGTTTACCGTCCGAGCCATTTTGAAAATAGATGAGGCATTTTTTCATTATTCATTATATAGGTAGCACTGCCTGGAAATCTCCAGGTTGTATATGCCACCATATTATTGACATTCCTTGCACTGTAAGCTTTAATTTGATACCAAATATGCCCCCCTTTGCTCATTCCTACCATCATATAACCATGCCCAAATACATTTTTGAGAAATTCTACAATTTTTTTAAGATAATGAATAATGAAATTTTCTCATGCGGCCCTTTAAATGCATGCGGGCGGTGGACGGTTAACTGTTATATGAGTTCTATTGGCCTTACATTTTTCTTAGGCTTCCCAATGCTTAAATATATCAGTACATGTGATAGATGAATGGTCAATACGGTACTGTATTGAGGTGTAAAATTCATTGATCCATACACATGCACCATGCCCATGCACCTTTGTTTATTTACAATTCCAAGCCAGTTTGCAGTGCCATCTGGTGTATACATATTGAGATCGATTGTTGCGCCATCTAGAGGAAAATAAGCCCGCAGTCCCTGATTCCTCTCTATTACTCTTGTCCCTTCAATCACCAAGCCTTGGTCCAAGGCGCGTTACTTCCCGTGTCAGTGACAGTGACAGTCTAGCGATGACAGCCAAATACAGCTCAACACTCTCACCAAAATCACAAAAATGTTCACTCTCTGAATGGGTAAAAAAAATTAAATGCAGTAAACTAGTGTACCAGTGAGTTAGAGCTATATTTCCCCTTTAATTTGGTGTAAATTTGGTGTAATTCTGTCCAATAGAACCCTCAGAATTGAATTTGCAATACCAGGTGTTTTGCACTGTGAACATTTTTGTGATTTTGGTGATTCTGTCAGACAGCCCTGTTTGAGTCACATGAAGAAGTCATATTGTTTTTTGCCAACCAGGACGAATATACAGAGTAATTCTTCTTGAATTTTTTATTAAGAATGATCTGGTGTTATAAAAATTGATTTTAGCGATTTTTGGCGATTTTTAAACATCTAGAGGTATTATTTAACAGAAAGTAGGAATAACACCCCTGCACCCACTCCCGCTAGTCCCTATCTGTCCCTATAGTAAATCAATCAATATGATTTTCTATTTCAGGGCTCTTTTCCACTGTCAACATGAACTATTTTCATGTACCAAGGGTAAAAATAACCAAGGAATCAGAATTTGTGGGTCATTTTACTCTAGATCCAGTCACTGATTTGATATCTTATCAGTTCTCAAAGGGTATTGGTGTGCACAGACTATAATTTCTATAAAACCTTGAAATATAAAATGCTGATATTTTTGTTGATTCTTGGTCAATTTTTACATTTGAGACCTCTATTGAAAGCTTAAGACATTATCAGTTACCATAGAGGGAGAAAGAATAAAATATCTGGACAGATTGTATATATTTTAGAAGAGTTATGACTTAAACCCGAAAATATCAAAACTAAATATTTGTGTAACTTTTTTAAACTTATATAGGATAACCACAAAAGTGTGTACTTTTAGGATCTTTAATCAGCTATTTATTATCTATTAGCCCAAATTAGCCCAAAGCTAAAGAGTATAGGAGAGTTGAGTAAAAAATCCAAGAATTTCAGGTCTGCTTATCACACTGCCATTTAGAATATTTTTACTTTCCAACATGATCTATAATACTTATCTTAGTTCCTTTTGCTGCAAAATATAGCCCATTAATCCCCAAACTGTTGTGCTTAGAGTGATGTAATTGGTTACCCTCTATAATCGTTCAATCAAATTTAATTTGAGATTAAGTAAAGTAAGGTCTGAAATGTGTGAGAACCAGTGCAGCCTGTGCACAGTGGGCAGGGACTGATAAGAGCCACACCGGCTGGAAATCCACTGACAGAAAATATTATAGAAATTCCACATTCAATCCCTCATAACTTCTGTTCTAGTAACACTATGAAGACAATTTAAACACCATTAAATTACTCAAGTTGCCAGCTTCCCGGTGATGTAAAATTATCCAGGTAAATCCAAAATAAAAGTTTGGCATGTTTTCCCTACTGAGAAAGAAATTAATATTTAGATTTTTTAGCTTGCCATAAAAATCTCTCTATTGGGAATATCAACTTAATTCAAAAAGCCTTTAAACGCAATTTATTAAGCCCTTTCAGTTGATACATAGATTGTGGAGTTCTGTTGTCTCTGTGTTGAGGTTTTGATTTTTGGCTGTCATCGCTACACGCCTACACTTAGGCTACAGTGAGTGACATTTGTCACAACTTCATGTCTTCAAGTTTCAAAACTCGATTAACACAGTCATGCTTGCTACAATGGCTCCAATCAAAAATATAAGTACACAGGGTTTTCACATACACGATCTTAATCGTACAAACATAACCTACCTCCTCATATCATTGTCCTTCTGCAGAGATAAAAACAGCTGTTTACGTTTGTTTTGTGGTGTCTCACAGGATTAGTTGCCCATTGTGTGTTACAATAATGTCTACAACTGCCTGTAGAGGGCGCAACTGGCCCCTGGATGCAACTTGTTACATCGGACTATGCCCTGAGGGCATGCAGCGCTGCCCTCATGGTGATGCGTATATTTTCGGCATTGAGCATGCCCTGAGGGCATAATGCTCTGCTTCTACAAATCGGCAATGACTAATTCTAGGGTATGCCCTCAGGGCATCATGTATCGTCCCTAAGGGAATGTTCCTGCCCTCTTGAAGTTCTGGGATTCACCAAAAAGATGCACATGCCCTGAGGGCAACACCAGTGTTATCTATGCCCTCAGGACCTATTTCTTGCTTCTTTAAAACATGATTGACTCAACTAGGGCATAGGCCCCAGGGTATGTACCAAACTTCTACTAGATGGCCTCAGGGCATAGGGGCTGTGTACAAATGACGTCATCCAGGAGGGGGGAGGGGGGGTCCCACCATCAATGTCAGTGTAAAATCAAGGTGATGTCAGGCCACTATAAGGGGGCACTACTACTCTATCCTACCTATACCAATTTAACCCTTTTTGAAAGGGCCACTGCTGCCCTCAGGATCTAAAATGATGCACCTAAAATACCCCTGAACTGCTGCTGTTGCCTCAGGGCAGCATCCATAGTAATCCACAGGCTTCTTTCTGAAAAGGTGTGATATTCCCGCCCCCCCTCCTTGAGGTGTCAAAATTATTTTGCTCCTCCCCCAATCCACCCCATCCCGGAATCCCACTGTTGATAAATAACGAACACTCCCCTGGAGCTCTCCACCACCCTGTTGCTATTTTCACTGAGGGGATGCTTGGGGAGATGTAAAGGGGACCTCCCCCAAACTTACTCTCCACATCTTTGTCTGAATGGAACTCACCTTATTCGCAGATTCTACAGTAAAATGCTGAGGTGACTCGATTGCTTTGTAAGATTTCATGCACTTTGGGGGGGGGGGGGTATCTCTCTGCATGACGTCATGCTGTTGGGGGGTCAAGTGTTGTATGACGAAACATGACAAGGGGAGAGGGGGGGGGGGTCAAAAATGGTCCAAAAATGCATGACGTCATTTGTACACAGCCCCATACTGTGTGAGAATAGACACCTGTAACAGTCAGCAAAGGAACATGCCTGGAGGGCATTAATGACACTAGTGATGTCCTGAGTGCAACCATTTTAATAGTAACCGTACCCCCAGTAGCAGCTGACATAGAACAAGAAATGAACATGCCCCAAGGGCATGGATATTACTGCTGATGCCCTGAGGGCCTGCATACATTACCCAAACAGTCTATAGATCGAGTGCCCTCAGCGCATTGGCCGGGGACAATGATTACGCCTATAGTAAACTGTTTATGCCCTCAGGGCTAAACAAGTAGTCCCTTAGTCTATGAATTAGTCCCCAGGGGCTAAAAGCTTAGTCCTGGAGACTAACAGCACAATCTTATACAAAATCATGTGGTCTTGCAAGGTAATTCATGGGAATGTACAATTAGTCCCTAGGACAATATCCTCATATTCTTAGTCCTGGGGACTAGGCTTTAGTCCTTAGGACTATGCTCACTAGCAGCATTAGACTTAAGCATCGCATTATTAGCTATAGTCCTGAGGACTACCACTACGCCCGCGCACCTACGCTCACCGCGGGAGGCTCCGCGTAGAGTCCGCGTATTTGCATCAGCGCGGACGCGGCAGATGCCTTAGTCCTCAGGACTAGCTAGACCGCCGTCATCGGTATCCTGCGCCGTCATCGGTATCCTGCTGCGGATGTGCATTAGCTGCGTCTTGTAGGATACAACTTGTTACGTCGGTCTATGCCCTGGGGGCATACACCGCCGCCCCTGTTGCGACGCGTACATTTTCGGGACTGCCACGCAGGATCGAGCATGCCCTTAGGGCATATTGCTCAGGGGCGGATCCAGGGGGGGGTCCTGGTGGTCCGGACCCCTCCCTTTTGGTCCACCCATAACATGTTCAAATGGGGGTCCCCGAAGAGGGACCCCCCCTTTGGGCCCACCCAAGATGTCCACTTTGTATACCCCCATTCATGGCCCCTATCTCTCTTTGATATGGTTTTATTGTTTATGAATTTTACAATTTATGACTACAGTATCTAAAATCTATAAAATTTCCACAAAATTTTCTAACGTGACCCAATGTGCACCAGTGAGTCCACATAGGCATCTAGGCATCAGGTGTGCCTTATGCATGGGATACTATGTTTGGTCCCACAGGTAATTTTCTATTAGATTTATATCCCATTAAAATTTTATTCACCACTTGGGGTACATCAAAATACTGTGTGCTATAATGAGTTTTTGTGAAATTTCAAAGCTTTCTTGATGGTAGGCTCCAAATCACTTTCATTTTAAAACTACTAGATTCACACCTAATGATACAGAAATTCCTTAGATGCTTAGACTACCGTGTTTAAAACCAAAATTTTAAAAAATTCCTTGGGGGACGAGCTGTCAAAACTCTATCAAAGAACAATGTATGGTATCAGGACATAAATTTACATCCCTTTCCTATACTGATATTGATGATTATCTTATAAGATTTTCTTTGGGAATGACCCAAAAGTCCACCAGTGCATAAAAATACTCCTGATGGTATACCAAAATGCTTTAAACTTCAAGGTTTAACATCATTTTTCAAAAAGCTTCCCAGGGGTGCAGGCAGTCCCCACACCCCCTTAAGGAACAATATCTAAAAATACTACATTCATCTGAGGCTAGTTGAAGCCCTTGAACTCAAGATTTTGACATCTATATTTCAAAAATCTTTTTGAGGGACCAGCCCCTAAAACCACACAAAGACAAAGCATTACCACATAAGATTTGCATCCCCTTCATGGAAACCTGCCCACCCTAGGTTTACACCAAAATGCTTTAAAATTTGGAGTTTGATATACATATTTCTACAATTTTTTTAGGGGACATGCCAAGCCTCCCTAAAACACCATTGCAAGAAGCTTCAATAGATAGGAGGTGAAACTCAGAGCTTTACCTATGGACACAGTGTAACAGCCCCCCCCCCTTCAAAGTAGGCTCCCTTTTGTGTTCAGTATTGAGTCCTATGTAGGATAAGGGGGTTTATAGAGATGTCAGGAATCTTTATCAGAGTGATATCAAATGGAAACAAGGGCCACCTATACCAGAAAATCCTGCTGAATCCAGAATTTGTGATCTTGATTCTCAAAATTTGACCAAAAGTACCTAAAAAGGAGGTTTGATGATGAGAATATTTTAAAAATGTACAAAAGTTATATTAAAAATGATTGGAACTATTTTTAGATGCAACATGCTAATCAAAGTCAATACCTGGATCTACATATCCTAATGTGTGCCTATCTCAACCTGACAAGTACTCTACCTGTGTATGGCTCTGCCTCTCCCACATACTGCCTATCCCTTAGTCTACCTATCACTCATACTACCTATCCCTTGAAACATCTAGAGTTTAATTAGGTTTTCTCTCAAATGGCTTAAAGGATTAAGGTTTACATTTCACCTTTGTACCTAATTTTCTCTGTACATTCTTACCATTAGTCTACCTATCCTCAATCTGCCTATCATTCACTTTACCTATCCCTCATGGTGACTATCCCCCAACTCTTCACATCCCTCATGTTTGACTGGCACATCTGTGATATTACCTAGCACCAATGTATCTTTTGAATATGCTCACCTTACAAGGTACCCTCTGTACCTATCTCTTAAACTGTTTATTACCTATCCTCCTTGCTACCCATCCTCTTCAATACCTATCCCTCAAGCTCACTTTATAGCTTTCCTACCTATCACAGCTTGATCAGCTGGGATAGCTCACAACCAACCTTCATTTTGATCTCTTAGTCAACCTATCCCCTAAGGAACAAATTTAACAGTCTACCTCACACATACATCTACCTATCGCTCATGCTATATATCATTGAGGTTACCTATCCTTCAGGCTGCCTATCCTTCATGGTATATAGCCCTCAGTTTTTTAACTTTTCAAGTGGGATAGCATGAACGATATGCAGCATGAAGGATAGGAAGAGGGGAATAAACAACATACATGTAGGATAGGAAGTTAGCTAGTCTAATGATAGCCATGGTGAGGCATTTTAGAAAAGCATGATAATTCAATGGCCTGAGGGATATGTAAGGTAAACATGAGTGATATGCAGACTTGAGGATAGGTACAATGAGCGATAGGTATATTTCACAAGGCATAGACTATAAGAGCTACTATAAAGGTAGAAA
Organism: Acholoe squamosa; assembly: GCA_949317995.1. Taxonomy (NCBI): domain Eukaryota; kingdom Metazoa; phylum Annelida; class Polychaeta; order Phyllodocida; family Polynoidae; genus Acholoe; species Acholoe squamosa. The sequence continues at coordinate 68,140,435 of OX439048.1, read as the reverse complement.
GAATAGCATACAAGGTGAGAGATACATAGATAGCTGGTTAGGTAGGCAGAGGGCTATATACCATGAAGGATAGGCAGCCTGAAGGATATGTAACCTCAAGGATATATAGCATGAGTGATCAGTAGATGTATGCTTGAGGTAGACTGTTGGATTTGTTCTTTAGGGGATAGGTTGACTAAGAGATCATAACAAAGGTTGGATGTGAGCTATCCCAGCTGATCAAGCTGTGATAGGCAGGAAAGCTATAAAGTGAGCTTGAGGGATAGGTATTAAAGAGGATGGGTAGCAAGGAGGATAGGTAATAAACAGTTTAAGAGATAGGTACAGAGGGTACCTTGTAAGGTGAGCATATTCAAAAGATACATTGGTGCTAGGTAATATCACAGATGTGCCAGTCAAATATGAGGGATGTGCAGATTTGGGGGGATAGTCACCATGAGGGATAGGTAAAGTGAATGATAGGCAGATTGAGGATAGGTAGACTAATGGTAAGAATGTACAGAGAAAATTAGGTACAAAGGTGAGGGGTAAACTTTAATCCTTTAAGCCATGTGAGGGAAAACCTAATTAAACTCTAGCTGTTTCAAGGGATAGATAGTATGAGTGATAGGCAGACTAAGGGATAGGCAGTATGTGGGAGAGGTAGAGCCATACGCAAGCAGAGTACTTGTCAGGTTCGGATAGGCAAACATTGGGATATGTAGATTGAGGTACTGACTTTGATTAGCATGTTGCATCTATAAAAAGTTCCAATCATTTTCAATATAACTTTTGTACATTTTTAAAATATTCTCATCATCAAACCTCATTTTTAGGTACCTTTGGCCAAATTTTGAGAATCAAAACCACAAATTTTGGATTCAGCAGGATTTTCTGGTATAGGTGGCCCCTTGTTTCCATTTGATATCACTCTGATAAAGATTCCTGACATCTCTATAAACCCCCTTATCCTACATAGGACTCAATACTAAACACAAAAGGGAGCCTACTTTGAAGGGGGGGTAGAGGGGGGTGGCTTGCACTATAGGACTCTATGGAGTAACATATCCTAGGGAACCTATACTATTCTTGACCATTGTGCAATCAAAATTCAATAAGATTTCCATTCTCTGTTCTCATAATCATGGGTTTACTACTGATGGTACACCAAAATGCTTTACTGGATTGGGATCTAGAAATGCATCACAATGCACTGTTTGATGTCTAGATTTCAAAATTTTCTTGGGGGGGCATGCCCCCAAACCCCCCTAGATATCTTGCGGCGCTGCGCTTGCGATGTCGCGCCATTGCACTTGCGACATCGTGGACCTGCGCTTGCAGCATTACCCCTATAAACCAGGGTTGGACCCCCCCCCTTTTCAAAATCCTGGATCCGCCCCTGTTGCTGGCCTTCTACAAATCAACCATTGACCAATCTAGTGAATGCCCTTAGGCCGGGCATCGTGTATTGGCCCTAAGGACATATTTCTGTGATCTACAAGTCCTGGGATGACGAAAAACATACACATGTAGGGTACCGGTAACACCAGTGTCATCTATGCCCCCAGGGCATATTTCTTCCTTCCGTGCTTATAACAAATTCTATAGCCCCCAGGGCATAAACAGACGGCTTTAAACAAAGGCATGCCCTTGGGACATCACTACAGCATGCCCTCAGGGAATATAGCCGATTTTAATCTGTATTGGGGGAAACAGATTAGGCCCCCAGGATTATATGTTGATAATGCCATGGTCTGTTAGAAATGAATTACATGCCCTGAGGGCATGCACCAGCATAGTCAAGTAGTAGGCCTACTCAAAAGAAGGCATAAATATGCCCCAGGGGCATGTATGGTATGGGTGATGTCCCCGGGGCATATGCTGACAGTCCTATAAGTTTAAGGTGATTGATGCCCCAAGGGCATCGGTGATGTGTGAGGTGCCTCCAGGGCATGCCATACTCATCTGTAGTACCATAGGCCTAATAATTTATATAAACGTGTAGGAAGGCCCCGGGGGCATTGACGGCATTAACCCTTAAAAAGACGCTGATGTAGGAGTGCATCATGCCTGTTGGTCGGCATGATGCACCAATTAGGTGCTGGCTAGGCTGCTTGCCAGCACTTTATTGGAGCATCATGCCAACCCTACAGGGTTGATACATATAGTCCCGAATGGTCGGCATGATGCTCCAATGAAGTGATGGCTAAACCGCTTGCCAGCACTTTATTGGAGCATCATGACGACCTTCCGGGAGTTTATGTGGGGTCGGCATGATGCTCCAATGAAATGCTGGCGAGCAGTCTAGCTGGCACTTCATTGGTGCATCATGATGACCAATATGGGCATGATGCATCAATGCATTTGAAGCCCTTAAAGGCTCAATGCATCATGATGGCCCTACAAGGTTGATACTGTCCTGGGGGGTGGGTTTGATGCACCAGCGGACAAGGTGCACTCCTGATTACCAACCTTTAGAATGAGTTAGGTCAACCACCATTGTTTCAAAATTCATATTGAAAGATTTGCGGTCAGCTTAAGATGTGCTATCCATAAACACCTTCTGAAATTTGAGCTTCTGTCATTGAATTGTACACCTTTTAGAAATCTGAGCCTTTTCGTAATTGAAATGTACACTTTTTGAAAATCTGATGTTTTAAGTAAGATTAAACTTTCTCAACCATGCAATTGTAGACTTTTTGAATCTGACCCATTTTTGCGACATTTGGCTCTCTGTCATTGAATTGTACACTTTTTGAAAATCTGACCCTTTTGTGACATTTAATTTTTCGTCACCCTATTTATTGTTCACTTCTCAACTTTCTGTCCTCCAAAATAAACAATTTTGCAAAAATCTTAACCTTTTCTAGGGAATTTGCAGAACCATTTTTCAAAATCTTAGTCTCCCCCCTCCTATCCCCTTTCCTATCCCTATACCCTTTTTGGTAGTATTTGACTTTTGTTACCACTTCGGCAAAATTTGGCCCTTTTTGTGGACTTTGCAACTTGGTCAAAATCTGATTATCACAGAGGAACTTTTCGAAAGTTCATTTTACATTTCATTTTTGAAGGTTGATTTATGTTTTCGAATTACATTTTGATCTTCCTGGGCCACTGTAGTCTCTTTGTATATGTAATTGCATGTTATTCCTAGAGCGATAAGCCCAGAGCATTTATTAATAGTATATAAACCAATCTTATACAGTCAAAGAAAATCACTTACATGAATAAAAGACATGCCTTATCATTATGTGAGGCCTTACAGTATGTGTTATCATCATCAGAGAACTTGACATACATACTGTATCAGCTATCACTGGTTGGAACTACTGACACAGAACTAACAGCTGAATACAGGTCAAAAAGAAAAGAAATTATACATGTAGCCATGGCCTATTGACACAGTTCCCTGTACATTTATAGTCGACTACCAATACACCCACCATACAAGCCCCAGGCTTCACTGTGAACAGTTTAATTGTGGGTTAAACTGAGGTAAGTCATAGTAGTTTAATGTAGTCCACCACATACAAGGTGCACCTCAGGTATAAGGTGCACCCTGGCTACAGGCACCCTGAGTTAAGCTACAGTTTATAGGACACACGTAGGGTGAAATCTTTGGTGATTTTAGTACTGTTCTATAGCGGAAAATCCTCGCCTATAGGACGCACCCTGAGTTGGGGAGAAACCTATAGGACAGACTGGACACAGATGACATAATCCTGGTGTATAAGACACGTCTTATATGCAAGGATCTAAGGTAACCTACTGTAGGACCACATGTACACATGTATAAGGTGCATGGAGCATATAAGCTACACCTTGCATATAATATATAATATGTTATAAGGCACACGCTGTTTATAGCGACCTTTAGGGTTAGGTCATGGATGCAGACATAGCCCTACCCCTGAGGTTACTACAGCAATACACCAGTTGGCTGCAGTTTAATAAGGTTAGTGTGGAGTTCTATTTCTGGGTGGGTGGTTATAATTACCCTGCCTTATTGGGGATCAAACACTGCTGGTCTGGGGTGGTACATCAGGCAGAAGGGTAGATTCAGGTATATTGTAACAGTGTCTGCACTGTGCATTGGTCACAATGTCATATTGGTCTGATATTATTCTATTGGGTGGCAGACTAATGCTTTCATATATATAATGTCAACAGGTAAAGATTTTAGGTGGCAAAATTACGATTTTTGGGTACTCCAGGGGGTCATTACACAATCAGGCATGCTTAATCCCAGTGTTTGACACAGTAACAGCATCATAGATAGCGACCTGTATGACCCCCCTGTTACACAATCCATTATGGATCTAAACAGCGTCAGTCGCTGTTGAAGTGACGCTGTTACACAGGGTACCAGTGTAAATTGACCTAGTTAGGTAACAGTGTCACTTCGGGTTTCATAAAGTGACGAGAAAATCTGTCTAAAAACCTATTTATAGTCCGATTTACATGCTGTAAAGCTTCAAATATATTATTTAATATGTTATCCATCCATTTCTACTAAGACTTTACTGATATTCTGCTTATTTACATCCAAATTCGGTGGTAGAAGTTCCGAATCGGCATGTAGTTACCACAGTTTCCACTAGATGGCACTCAAGCATAACAGCGTCAGTTTTCCCCAACAGTGTCACTTTTTTAAGACATGTTACAAAATGATGAAAAATGTACATTTTTTAGCATTTCATATTTTTCTTATATACATGTCACTTGTGGAAAGTGTAATGAAAAATGATAGAAAAAATTGTAAATTGGAAAAAGATTAAAAAATAAATAAAACCCTATTAATTTCACCTTTCTGGCGTTTTCAATACCGGCACTTAATTTCATGACCTCATTTTGTCATTCAATGGCTTTATCGGTCCTAGATCCTCATAGAATATTGATAACATTTTAGATACAGTACCTCTGTTGTAACTGGATCTAAACAGCGTCACTTGGGATGAACAGCGTCACCTTTTTTCATTGTGTAACAGTTTTTTTGTCGCTGTTGAACAGCGTCACAAAATGGAGGAGAAGTAACAGCGTCAATTGTATTGTGTAACGGATTTTGTGATAATCTGCTTAACAGCGTCACTTTCTGTGATTGTGTAACGACCCCCAGCCATGGTAATTTTTGGTATAGGAAACAGTGTTATAATAGTTAGTTGAAAGGTCAGTAGAAGAATAGTTGGAATGACTAGAAATATCCTTGAATATACACTTGTAATATTATAAGGGCATCTAAATGTTTAACAATATGTAATATGATGTATTTGTTTGCATTTAAAGTACATTCCTATTGTTAAAAGATGAATTATGATTTACGGTACATAGAATTACGTTATGGTACATTAGAATGTACTAGATTCTCACTGCATCATTCATGGCTGCAGATATAGGATAGATAGGGGGCTGTTGGTAAATCAAGTGTCTGATTTATGCTGAATCTACCTTCTATGCAGGCTATGTGATCCCTACCAGTGAGCCTGCAGTCTCAGCTGTGTAGTGTTAAAAGACCAAAACTCGGACACTGCCCATTTCTGTACTCTCTTGTGCCTACTACCAGTAATGAAGCACACGGCTAATTATGGCCTATATTTTGTGTGATCAATACAGGGTCAATACAAGCATCTATGTTCCATTTCGAGATATGGCACTGACTTAAAAAATGAGGTAAAATGTTTAAATGATTTAAGTAAAAAATAGAAAGTGTCCCATTACAGGACTGCTTACTCCTAAAACTACATGATCCCCATGAGTGTATGTGTGTGTGTGGGGGGGGGGGCTTATGGTACCTTGTCCACAAATAGATCGCTTAGTAGAACTGCGTGACAACCCTATTGGGAGAAGAATTGCTTCTGTGCTTGCTGTCTTCGATACTTCTCATACAGTAAAACTTCTTGTATAGGTTGTTTCTGTGCATAAGCTGCACCCTGACTTTGTCAGAATGCTATGAGCCACACCTGAGGTCTGAAAAAGGTTACAATTCCTTATTATAGTCAAGGGTTGTAAGGCCCCATATGTAAGGTGCCCCATGGGGCAAGGGACATTAACAATTAGTATCTGATCTGACATCATAGACAATCAAAACGAGGCCAAACCCCCGACCGTGAGTGGCACTGTAGTCGACGGCAACCCTCGCTATAACTAGTGTGTATGGTACAGTCGATAACAGTGTCCCATACTATCAGCGGGGGCTTGGAAAGTCACTGAGTTTGACCACTAAGGTGGGTTGATATGTTAAGTAATGCCTTATTATGGTTGTCTGTACCTCTCATAGTTTCATATGCAAGTTTAACTGTATAATTGTTGTAGCCTCAAAGGTGTCCCAGTTATCAAAATCCTTGATCCAAAATGGCCATCTTTGGACTGTGTGATGTGCTGTGGTGCATATTTGTTTGCATTTCTGAACACTTTGGGCAGATGGAGACACCTCATTCACACTAGTAGTGACCTTTATGTATTGGGGTTGAAATTGTTTGCCCAATGCTAACCACCCCATCTCACAATCAGTGAAGTGTGAAGGCAGTACTAGGCCAGTCTAAGGCAATACTACCTCCCCTTGTAGGGGAGGGGGGTAAGGCTAGTTGGATCTCAGCTTCACAGAGCGACACCACAACAAAGTGACAGAGGATAGGTTGTGACCAGGGAGTATTTTGCAAATGGATATGTAGCAGAGTTTCATTTGACTGACAGGCAACAATGTAAGTGAATTTACAAAGTAAAGTGTCTATACTTGAACTAGGACATTACTTAAACCTCCCAGTTCCCCATACTGCCTGAAACACTGACTTGTTTTTCGACCCCCCTGGATTGAGTGGGACCTGTTACCAGCCAAGTCATACCCACTAGACTTGGCTGGCTTGCTAGCTACACCAAATCTTAGTACTGCTCTATAAGACCTATAACATACAATCCTAATCTATAAGGGACACCTTGACTTTTGTAGATTCTATGAGGTGTTACAGTATATCAGAACACTGTCTTTGGTGTCATGATGCACCAATGCAGCACTGATGTCTTTGGTGTCATGATGCACCAATGCAGAACTGATGTCTTTGGTGTCATGATGCACCAATGCAGCTCTGATGTCTTTGGTGTCATGATGCACCAATGCAGCACTGATGTCTTTGGTGTCATGATGCACCAATACAGCTCTGATGTCTTTGGTGTCATGATGCACCAATGCAGCACTGATGTCTCTGGTGTCATGATGCACCAATGCAGAACTGATGTCTCTGGTGTCATGATGCACCAATGCAGCACTGATGTCTTTGGTGTCATGATGCACCAATGCAGAACTGATGTCTCTGGTGTCATGATGCACCAATGCAGAACTGATGTCTTTGGTGTCATGATGCACCAATGCAGCACTGATGTCTTTGGTGTCATGATGCACCAATGCAGCACTGATGTCTTTGGTGTCATGATGCATGAATACAGCACTGATGTCTTTGGTGTCATGATGCACCAATGCAGCTCTGATGTCTTTGGTGTCATGATGCACCAATGCAGCTCTGATGTCTCTGGTGTCATGATGCAGGAATACAGCTCTGATGTCTTTGGTGTCATGATGCACCAATACAGCACTGATGTCTTTGGTGTCATGATGCACCAATGCAGCACTGATGTCTTTGGTGTCATGATGCAGGAATACAGCTCTGATGTCTTTGGTGTCATGATGCACCAATACAGCACTGATGTCTTTGGTGTCATGATGCACCAATGCAGCACTGATGTCTTTGGTGTCATGATGCACCAATGCAGCTCTGATGTCTTTGGTGTCATGATGCACCAATGCAGCACTGATGTCTCTGGTGTCATGATGCATGAATACAGCTCTGATGTCTTTGGTGTCATGATGCACCAATGCAGCACTGATGTCTTTGGTGTCATGATGCACCAATGCAGAACTGATGTCTTTGGTGTCATGATGCACCAATGCAGCACTGATGTCTTTGGTGTCATGATGCATGAATACAGCACTGATGTCTTTGGTGTCATGATGCACCAATGCAGCTCTGATGTCTTTGGTGTCATGATGCACCAATGCAGCTCTGATGTCTCTGGTGTCATGATGCAGGAATACAGCTCTGATGTCTTTGGTGTCATGATGCACCAATGCAGCACTGATGTCTTTGGTGTCATGATGCAGGAATACAGCTCTGATGTCTTTGGTGTCATGATGCACCAATACAGCACTGATATCTTTGGTGTCATGATGCACCAATGCAGCACTGATGTCTTTGGTGTCATGATGCACCAATGCAGCTCTGATGTCTTTGGTGTCATGATGCACCAATGCAGCTCTGATGTCTTTGGTGTCATGATGCACCAATGCAGCACTGATGTCTTTGGTGTCATGATGCACCAATGCAGAACTGATGTCTTTGGTGTCATGATGCACCAATACTGCACTGATGTCTTTGGTGTCATGATGCACCAATGCAGAACTGATGTCTTTGGTGTCATGATGCACCAATGCAGCTCTGATGTCTTTGGTGTCATGATGCACCAATGCAGCACTGATGTCTTTGGTGTCATGATGCATGAATACAACTCTGATGTCTTTGGTGTCATGATGCACCAATACAGCACTGATGTCTTTGGTGTCATGATGCACCAATGCAGCTTTGATGTCTTTGGTGTCATGATGCACCAATACAGCTCTGATGTCTTTGGTGTCATGATGCACCAATGCAGAACTGATGTCTTTGGTGTCATGATGCACCAATGCAGCTCTGATGTCTTTGGTGTCATGATGCACCAATGCAGAACTGATGTCTTTGGTGTCATGATGCACCAATGCAGCTCTGATGTCTTTGGTGTCATGATGCACCAATACAGCTCTGATGTCTTTGGTGTCATGATGCACCAATGCAGAACTGATGTCTTTGGTGTCATGATGCACCAATGCAGCACTGATGTCTTTGGTGTCATGATGCATGAATACAGCTCTGATGTCTTTGGTGTCATGATGCATGAATACAACTCTGATGTCTTTGGTGTCATGATGCACCAATACAGCACTGATATCTTTGGTGTCATGATGCACCAATGCAGCACTGATGTCTTTGGTGTCATGATGCACCAATGCAGCACTGATGTCTTTGGTGTCATGATGCACCAATACAGCACTGATGTCTTTGGTGTCATGATGCACCAATGCAGCTCTGATGTCTTTGGTGTCATGATGCACCAATGCAGCTCTGATGTCTTTGGTGTCATGATGCACCAATACAGCTCTGATGTCTTTGGTGTCATGATGCACCAATGCAGCACTGATGTCTTTGGTGTCATGATGCACCAATGCAGCACTGATGTCTTTGGTGTCATGATGCACCAATGCAGCACTGATGTCTTTGGTGTCATGATGCACCAATGCAGCTCTGATGTCTTTGGTGTCATGATGCAGGAATACAGCTCTGATGTCTTTGGTGTCATGATGCATGAATACAGCTCTGATGTCTTTGGTGTCATGATGCATGAATGTAGCACTGACGTCTTTGGTGTCATGATGCATGAATACAGCTCTGATGTCTTTGGTGTCATGATGCACCAATGCAGCTCTGATGTCTTTGGTGTCATGATGCATGAATGTAGCACTGACGTCTTTGGTGTCATGATGCATGAATACAGCTCTGATGTCTTTGGTGTCATGATGCACCAATGCAGCTCTGATGTCTTTGGTGTCATGATGCACCAATGCAGCTCTGATGTCTTTGGTGTCATGATGCATGAATACAGCTCTGATGTCTTTGGTGTCATGATGCACCAATGCAGCACTGATGTCTTTGGTGTCATGATGCATGAATACAGCTCTGATGTCTTTGGTGTCATGATGCACCAATGCAGCTCTGATGTCTTTGGTGTCATGATGCACCAATGCAGCTCTGATGTCTTTGGTGTCATGATGCACCAATGCAGCTCTGATGTCTTTGGTGTCATGATGCACCAATGCAGCTGTGATGTCTCTGGTGTCATGATGCATGAATACAGCTCTGATGTCTTTGGTGTCATGATGCACCAATGCAGCTCTGATGTCTTTGGTGTCATGATGCACCAATGCAGCTCTGATGTCTTTGGTGTCATGATGCACCAATGCAGCTCTGATGTCTTTGGTGTCATGATGCATGAATACAGCTCTGATGTCTTTGGTGTCATGATGCACCAATGCAGCTCTGATGTCTTTGGTGTCATGATGCACCAATGCAGCTCTGATGTCTTTGGTGTCATGATGCACCAATGCAGCTCTGATGTCTTTGGTGTCATGATGCACCAATGCAGCTGTGATGTCTCTGGTGTCATGATGCATGAATACAGCTCTGATGTCTTTGGTGTCATGATGCATGAATACAGCTCTGATGTCTCTGGTGTCATGATGCACCAATGCAGCTGTGATGTCTTTGGTGTCATGATGCATGAATACAGCTCTGATGTCTTTGGTGTCATGATGCACCAATACAGCTCTGATGTCTTTGGTGTCATGATGCATGAATACAGCTCTGATGTCTTTGGTGTCATGATGCACCAATGCAGCACTGATGTCTTTGGTGTCATGATGCACCAATGCAGCTGTGATGTCTCTGGTGTCATGATGCATGAATACAGCTCTGATGTCTCTGGTGTCATGATGCACCAATACAGCTCTGATGTCTTTGGTGTCATGATGCATGAATGCAGCTCTGATGTCTTTGGTGTCATGATGCACCAATGCAGCACTGTTGTCTTTGGTGTCATGATGCACCAATGCAGCTCTGATGTCTTTGGTGTCATGATGCACCAATGCAGCTCTGATGTCTTTGGTGTCATGATGCACCAATGCAGCTCTGATGTCTTTGGTGTCATGATGCATGAATGCAGCTCTGATGTCTTTGGTGTCATGATGCACCAATGCAGCACTGTTGTCTTTGGTGTCATGATGCACCAATGCAGCACTGTTGTCTTTGGTGTCATGATGCACCAATGCAGCTCTGATGTCTTTGGTGTCATGATGCACCAATGCAGCACTGTTGTCTTTGGTGTCATGATGCACCAATGCAGCACTGTTGTCTTTGGTGTCATGATGCACCAATGCAGCACTGTTGTCTTTGGTGTCATGATGCACCAATGCAGCTCTGATGTCTTTGGTGTCATGATGCACCAATGCAGCACTGTTGTCTTTGGTGTCATGATGCACCAATGCAGCACTGTTGTCTTTGGTGTCATGATGCACCAATGCAGCACTGTTGTCTTTGGTGTCATGATGCACCAATGCAGCACTGTTGTCTTTGGTGTCATGATGCACCAATGCAGCACTGATGTCTTTGGTGTCATGATGCACCAATGCAGCACTGTTGTCTTTGGTGTCATGATGCACCAATGCAGCACTGATGTCTTTGGTGTCATGATGCACCAATGCAGCTCTGATGTCTTTGGTGTCATGATGCACCAATACAGCTCTGATGTCTTTGGTGTCATGATGCACCAATACAGCTCTGATGTCTTTGGTGTCATGATGCACCAATACAGCACTGATGTCTTTGGTGTCATGATGCACCAATGCAGCTTTGATGTCTTTGGTGTCATGATGCATGAATACAGCTCTGATGTCTTTGGTGTCATGATGCATGAATACAGCTCTGATATCTCTGGTGTCATGATGCATGAATTTTTTTTTTGGTTTGAATTTACTTTATTTGACTAAATATATATCGAGCATAGTTTATAGTAGTACAGAGATCAAGTTATATATCGACATCTCAGATAATATTATGATTGAAATATCATATTTTAACACGAAAAAATACAATGTTTACTTGAAGAGATACGCAAAATTACCATGTAATACGATCTATAACATAAGTCAAGCAGAAGGAAGAGGACCTCATCCCCACTTAGCAGTGTTAGGTTGATAATTCTGGTCCTACCTATCTTCCCAAAAATAGTACGAAAACTTTGGCACATATATTAATAAAGTAAAAATAAAATATACTTATATGGAGTCATAGAGATAATTCAGCAGTCCATGTCACACGTTAGAGGCTTCTTTAAAGTAAGTAAGAGAGATTAACAGTAAGATTGATATTATTGTATAAGTTTTCAGAATGTACTATGCATTCCCATACGGAATAAGAGACTTTAATGATTTTTTGGATTCATTTTTGAATTGATTCAGATTAATAGCAAGTCTCCTTTGAGTAGGTAAGGCATTCCATATGAAGGCTCCATGATATTCTACGCTCTTTGCATATGCCATACCATTTGGGGTTATAATCTTCAACATAGGCGCATCATGTAATCTAGTAACAATTCTTCGATCGTCTTTATAATTATCATCTTGTGCTCTATTGTACATATAATTTAATAAATGAATATGTCTTCTATCACCAATCTTATTAATTTTTGTTACATTGTGTATATAGTTGGTGTTTGTCAGATGAGGCACCCCAAGACATATTTTTATACAGCGATTCTGAGCATATTGGAGTGGATCCAAATATTTATCAAACGTGGTGGCAAAACAGATATCAGCATATTCCATGTACGGGAGGATAGTACTTTTATATATTCTAATGGCTAAATTCACATCAAGATATCTTCTTAGTTGACATAATTTATAGGTTTTGTATGCAATAATTTTAACTTGATTAGATAGATGTAGATTATAGTACAATAAAGGATCGAGGGTAACCCCAAGGTATTTATAACTTGGTACCACTTGCAGTAGCTGATCGCCTAAATGTATATCAGCTTTAAGTGTATTGAGTTTTTTAGTACTTGAGGAAAAAATCATTATTTTGGTTTTGGCTACATTAATAGATAATTTGTTTTGTATACACCAAGTTTCATACATCTCTAGGTCATTCTGAAGATCACTTTTAGCTGACATATACGAGTGATGTGCTGAATATACTACAGTATCATCAGCATACAGTTTAATGTTACAATTTTTTACACAATTTATTACATCATTCACATAAATTAGGAATAACAACGGACCCAAAATTGACCCCTGGGGGACACCACACGTTACAGGCTTTTTACCAGACGTTATACCATTAGCTATTGTAATTTGGTGTCTGTTTGTCAGGTAGTTTTCAAACCAATGGTAATTGTCAGATCTTATACCGTAATGATTCAATTTTATTAGTAGTACAGAATGATCAACCGTATCAAAGGTTTTCCTTAGGTCTATAAATGCAGCTATAGTGGAGTTACCCACATTTAGATTTCTTTTAATATCATCGGTGAATTTGGCCAGAGTGTCTATAGTACTATGACCTGATCTAAAACCTCCCTGGTGGGGCGTTAATATTTTTTCTTTCGCCAAAAATCCATACACTCTATTATGAGCAATTTTTTCAATTAGTTTGCATGGGAGGGGTAACAGTGATATTGGTCGGTAGTTATTCACTAGTTTATCATTACCAGCTTTAGGTATTGGGGTTACCTTCGACAACTTCCAGTTATCTGGTACTGTATTTGAGGAGAAAGACAGATTAAATATTTTGACAAGTTTGTCAGGAGCATGAGTAAAGATTTTCTTTAGTACGTTGGTTGATATATCTGAGATTGCTGAAGATTTGTTAATATTAATGTCATGAACTAGTTTCCTAACTTCTTGCAGGTTAGTAACAATCGGGTCCATTTCATTTACAACATGTTCATCATATGGTTTCCAAGGTAAATATAAGTCCCTAGCAAGAGTAGGTCCAATATTTGCAAAATATTGATTAATAAAATCAGGAACTTCCTCTCTGTCAATAGGTGTATTGTTGTTTTCATGATCGAGTAAAGATATCTCTTTCACGCTGTGAGGATGTCCTGGTATCAGGTTATTTATGACTCTCCAGAATTTTTTGTGATCATTTTTATGATTTTCTAATTGTTCTTTGAAGAAGTTTTTTCTGGCTTTATCAATCACCTTGTTCGCATTATTCCTGAACACTCTCGAGCTTTCCCAATCTTCTTCTTTATTAGAATGTCTAGCTTTCCATAATTTTCTATTTTTTTCCCTTATAATTTCATAAACGTTTTGGGACATCCATGGATCTCTATATCTATGTACAAGGAATTTATGTACCGGACAAAATCTATCAAGAATGTCACGTATGGCTGATTCAAGCAGGGACCAAGCTGTATTAACATCTGTTGTATTATTAAAGTTGTCCCAATTCACTTTATCAAATTCTGATAAAAGAATTTCATCAGATAGCTTTGAATAAGAACGACCTGTTATATATACCTGTTCTTGAGGAATTTTCATTTTTTTTCTTATTAAGAATATTGGGAGATGGTCAGAGATATAGTTGTTACATACACCCGATACAATAAGATTTGGTCTGAGATTTGTAAATAATAAATCAAGCGTTGCCCTTTTCCTCGTAGCATTTTTAATTTCTTGGTTCAAACCAAAGTGTTTCATTCTATTAAGTAAGTTATTGACTATATCTGTGTCCTCATTAATATTAAAGTTGAAATCCCCCAAAGCTATAATTTCGAAAGTGTTTGTATTTTCTAAGTTAGAGAGTATATCTGATAGGACGTTAACAAATAGATTTTTATCACCGTCAGGTGGTCTATATACATTTAGTAATAAAATTGGTTTCATATGATCTTTAAGTATGCATATACATTGGATTTCAATTGTACCATCAGATTTGTTAAGATATTCATATTTCTGTATATCATGTTTGATACCATGCTTTATATAGATACATACACCCCCACCTGTTTTAATTTTTCCCTTATTGTCGAGGATTTGCCTATCTAATCTATATCTAGTATAACCATAAAATTGGAAGTTAGATTCATCGTCTTCACACTTGAACCATGTCTCAGAGAACATAAAAATTTCAAGGTTAGATGGGTAGATTTCAGCACATATAGATGCATAATTTGCTTTGATACTTCTTGCATTTAGGTGCAGGATACGTAGACCTTTGGAGTCTTCTACTTTCTTTATATTTGTATAATACATTTAATAATACATTGAGTTGGTTTCTTTAGTCTTTCCATTTCTCTCTATCAGTACAGTAGATGGATTACATAAAAAATTAACCCAAGATTTACTCCACTATGATAAATAACCAATATCGGAACTTCTGCCTTTATGCAGTCCCGTATACCGGTAATGCTATTAAACTTGATAGGCTTTTAATACAGCTGTTTGACTTTAGCCTAGGATTTCGTAGGTGATGGTACAGAAATATACAGAAAGTTAGGGATTATTTTGTTGTTGTCTTGCTGCGTCTTGAAGTCTAAATGAATACAGCACTGATGTCTTTGGTGTCATGATGCATCAATGCAGCACTGATGTCTTTGGTGTCATGATGCATCAATGCAGCACTGATGTCTTTGGTGTCATGATGCACCAATACAGCACTGATGTCTTTGGTGTCATGATGCACCAATACAGCACTGATGTCTTTGGTGTCATGATGCACCAATACAGCTCTGATGTCTTTGGTGTCATGATGCACCAATACAGCTCTGATGTCTTTGGTGTCATGATGCACCAATACAGCTCTGATGTCTTTGGTGTCATGATGCACCAATACAGCTCTGATGTCTTTGGTGTCATGATGCACCAATGCAGCACTGATATCTTTGGTGTCATGATGCACCAATACAGCTCTGATGTCTTTGGTGTCATGATGCAGGAATACAGCACTGATGTCTTTGGTGTCATGATGCACCAATACAGCTCTGATGTCTTTGGTGTCATGATGCAGGAATACAGCACTGATGTCTTTGGTGTCATGATGCACCAATACAGCTCTGATGTCTTTGGTGTCATGATGCATGAATACAGCTCTGATGTCTTTGGTGTCATGATGCATGAATACAGCTCTGATGTCTTTGGTGTCATGATGCACCAATGCAGCTGTGATGTCTCTGGTGTCATGATGCACCAATACAGCTCTGATGTCTTTGGTGTCATGATGCACCAATACAGCTCTGATGTCTTTGGTGCCATGATGCATCAATGCAGCACTGATGTCTTTGGTGTCATGATGCACCAATACAGCACTGATGTCTTTGGTGTCATGATGCACCAATACAGCTCTGATGTCTTTGGTGTCATGATGCATGAATACAGCTCTGATGTCTTTGGTGTCATGATGCATGAATACAGCTCTGATGTCTTTGGTGTCATGATGCACCAATGCAGCTGTGATGTCTCTGGTGTCATGATGCACCAATACAGCTCTGATGTCTTTGGTGTCATGATGCACCAATACAGCTCTGATGTCTTTGGTGTCATGATGCACCAATACAGCTCTGATGTCTTTGGTGTCATGATGCATGAATGTAGCACTGATGTCTTTGGTGTCATGATGCACCAATGCAGCACTGATGTCTTTGGTGTCATGATGCACCAATGCAGCTCTGATGTCTTTGGTGTCATGATGCACCAATACAGCCCTGATGTCTTTGGTGTCATGATGCCTGAATGCAGCTCTGATGTCTCTGGTGTCATGATGCACCAATGCAGCTCTGATGTCTTTGGTGTCATGATGCACCAATGCAGCACTGATTCTTTGGTGTCATGATGCACCAATGCAGCACTGATGTCTTTGGTGTCATGATGCACCAATGCAGCTCTGATGTCTTTGGTGTCATGATGCACCAATGCAGCACTGATGTCTTTGGTGTCATGATGCACCAATGCAGCACTGATGTCTTTGGTGTCATGATGCCTGAATGCAGCTCTGATGTCTCTGGTGTCATGATGCACCAATGCAGCACTGATGTCTTTGGTGTCATGATGCACCAATGCAGCTCTGATGTCTTTGGTGTCATGATGCACCAATGCAGCACTGATGAGACCAAGGCAGTGCAAGCTACTTGACTCACCAGCACTGCATCATGACCGACTAACAAGAAATGCGGTTGTGACCGCGTAAAAAAATGCCTCCCGCCGTTAATGTCGGTATACCAGTGTTTGATGACATGTCTCATAAAAGCAGACATAAAGAAGATTTCACAATTATCAATTTATTTATTCAGAAATTTTGTATTGTGAGACCTTATCACATGGGGAAAATGCAATCATCATAGTGCACTCCCGTACCGCTTCGTGGTACCGCCGCTATGCGGCGTGGGAGGCGCTAAAAAACATAAACCTGTAGTCTAGAGGACAGTGCATGTAGACTTAATTTGATTGGCTTTATTTGTGAGACTGTATTTATAAGCATTTCCACTCCAGGTCCTGTCCTGGGTACCTACCGTATAAGGTGTAGATGATAAACAAGAATCAACTCTGAGTGCACCTTATAGAAACAGGCAAAGTTAGGGATGCACTTTATTTTGAACTACATGTGGCACCTTACAGAATCAGCATGCACTGAGGATTTGTCTTATAAACAAGGTGTGCCTTATATATAAGGTACAGGATTCACCTGAATTCAGGGTGCGTCCTATAGGTGAGGTTTTTATACTATAAGACAGTAATAAGTCATTTATTGCCAACTTGGGCGGGGGGCTTGATGGATTTTGGTGGATCGGCAGATTTTTTTCCGACCCCCCAATACTATGACAAAAATGGTCACGACCCCCCCCACTAAGAATTGATTTTGCAAAATGACCCCCCCCCAAAAAAAAAAATCGGAGATGTTCGTGGAATGACGCGTCACCATGGTTATTTGAATAGCCCATATAAATTTAGTTTTGACCTCCCAGTGTGAAGGTTGATTGGGTTTTGCCCCCTCCCCACCAATGGGCTTTTTTTCAAAATGACCCCCTGTATCAAACACCCTCCCCCCCACCTAGCAATAAATGACTCGTCCCTAAACTACCTAAAATTAACTCCCATCTGCACCTTATGGGATTCCCTTCAACTGCACATTTCAAGATGGTGAAGGTGTCTCTGTGGGGATGGTAATGGCGCCCATGTTATTGTTTGTTATTGTTACAGATAATGTTACAAGATGGTGAAGGTGTTGATCTGTGGGGGCAGTAATGGCGCCCATGTTATTCTTTGTTATTGTTACAGATAATGTTACAAGATGGTGAAGGTGTTGATCTGTGGGGGCGGTAATGGCGCCCATGTTATGGCAGGGATAGCTGCAGGACAACCTGAAGTCACTGTTAACGTCCTGACTCTCTATGCTGATGAGGCTGAGAGGTAAGTAAAGAATCTATAAGGCAATTTATAGACGATAAATTTACCTTTTGCTCTGGTAGATTTGCTTGCCCAATGCAGGAATGCTGAACTAGTCGGTGCTTAATTCATGCTGCTTTTACTTCTAATGTGATGTCATAATATATTCATATGTCTATGACTGGAATGATTTGCTCACTGACACTGCAACATTAGTGAATCATAATGAAAGAATTCATCATTAATTTTATGCTTATAATTATAACGATCTATAGACCTGAATGATTATAAGTGACAATGTCATGTATCACATCTCACTTACTGCCTGATCTAACCTATTTGACCAATTATAACCTCAGAAATCAATATAAAAAAACTATTTTGATGCAGCTAACATTTTGTATGTTATATACTGCAGGTGGACAAATGCCATGAAGAACAGTGATTTCTCCGTCCTTTGTCACAACCCTGATGGTACTAAATGTACGCACAATAACAAGCCTGCTATAGTCACTAAAGATCCTGCTGCTGGCATGGAGGGAGTCAACATCATCGTATTTGTCGTCCCAGCCTTCGCTCACCAGCAGTATCTCACTGAGCTAAAACCATTTGTAAAACCTGGAATGGTGATGGTGGGCCTGCCTGGTCAGGCTGGGTTTGAGTTTTCAGTCCGTGGTCTCTGGGGTGACAAAGCCAAGCATGTTACATTATTCAACTTTGAGTCTCTTCCATGGGCATGTAGAATGACAGAATTTGGAAAGTCTGCAGAGGTTCTGAGCACAAAGGCGACACTAGTTGGAGCAAGTCTTCCTGGAGCAACCCCACCAGCAGAAGATGCAACGGGAATGCTGCAGAAATGTCTTGGTGCTCTACCTGTGCTCCAAGTATCAGGGCATTTACTCAGTATGACCCTGATGGCTGTCAATGGCTATAGCCATCCCCCCATCATGTACAGTCGTTGGCATAACTGGGACGGCAAACCTTTTGATGAGCCTCCATTGTTCTATCATGGAATCGATCAGTCCACTGGGGATCTCCTCTCAGCTTTAAGTGACGAGGTTGTAGCCCTTGCTAAAAGTGTGATGAAACAGCTCCCAGAAGTGGACCTTAACAATGTGATCCACATTTACCAGTGGGACATGCGCTGTTACAGTAGGGATATCACCGATCACAGCAGCGTCTACAGCTGTATCAAGACCAATAAGGGCTACACGGGCCTCACACACCCTACAGTGAAGACCGATGATGGCAAGTACATGCCAGACTTCAAGCACCGCTACATAGTAGAGGACATCCCCTGCGGGCTCGTCGTGATGAAGGGGATAGCGACGATTGTCGGTGTACCCACACCAAACATGGATAAAGTCATCGACTGGGCCCAGGGCATTATGGGTAAGGAGTATGTCATCAATGGACAGGTAACAGGGAAGGATCTTGGTGAGACACGAGCCCCACAGAAGTATGGATTAAACACACTTCATTCCATGCTTGGTCTGGACTAACTGCAAAGGTCACTGGGCATGACTGTAGCCCTTTCCAACTTGATTATGTTGATGCACTCCCAGAGGGTTAGCATGATGCATCAATGCAGCATGATGCATCAATGCAGCATGATGCATCAATGCAGCATGATGCATCAATGCAGCATGATGCATCAATGCAGCATGATGCATCAATGCAGCATGATGCATCAATGCAGCATGATGCATCAATGCATTGGTGCATCATGCATGCACCTTCAGAGGCATCACGCAGCCCTTAAAGATGTTATAAAAAAAGCTGGGAACAAGTGTTATTGAGATAAGCCATGATGTGAAAATTTGATTCATTGTACTTTCTGATTGTTTGAAATTGATGTAAATGGATTTACCATAATGGGATTTTGTATTAGATGATAGTTTGAAAGTCTGGCTATAATTTTGGGACCTTGGGCTAAATTTAGTTTTTTATAACTTACAAATTGAACCATTATTGAGGTTCAAAATTACCGCCTAAAACAAAAGGTGTTTGTTAAATTATTAAAACGGTGAGTTAAATGATCAAAGTAGTAAGTTCATTCTTGTTTTTTTTATTATTTCTTCCCTGACAATAATAATCTTGAGGTATTTGATCCTGCCAAAATCAATCCGGCCTTGTGGAATGATAAAATCTGCAGGACCAAATGGCCTGTAAAGGGAAAAACCTTTCATATAGATTGTGTATCATCAAAAAATTCAAGATGACTACCACAAAACCATTGATTTCGGCCCACTGTAGCCAAATTACCATAAACTCTTTTTATTAATTATAAGAGCCTTATTTACAACAATAGTGCTCTTAGAACCTAAGAGCTGTGTTTGGGCTCTTATCCAATAAAAGTGCCCTTAAGACAAAAGAAGGCCATCCTACAGAGCCCCAAAGACTGCCTTTGTGCTAGGATGATATGGAGTTAACCCTTTAAAGACCGCTGATGCAGGATTGCATCATGCCCATTGGTCGTCATGATGCACCAATGAAGTGCTGGTGAGCAGTTTTGCCAGCACTTCATTGGTGCATCATGACGACAAATAGGCATTAATGCATCAGCAGCCTTTAAAGGGTTAATAATGAATGTTTAGCAACCACTACGTTACCTATATAAACTTACAACATTAAATACAGGAGACATGGTTGCTAAAGGTCCCTATCAGGAGGCCGGCTGAACACAGAGCAGGGTCTTCTACTCACCCTTCACCAATAAGCCTTTCAATCCTTGTATTTCCTGACCTACACGGTGCTATAGTACTACACATATAAGGCAAAGGGAGGGAGGACAATGGGAGGGAGGGCAGAGGTAGGGAGGGCAGAGGGAGGGAGGGCAGAAGGAGGGAGGGCAGAAGGAGGGAGGGCAGAGGGAGGGAGGGCAGAGGGAGGCAGGGCAAAAGAAGGGAGGGCAGAGGTAGGAAGGGCAGAGGGAGGGAGGGCAGAAGGAGGGAGGGCAGAGGGAGCGAGGGATGGGCAGTGGATGGGACAACCAGATCAATAGAGAATCAATATCACTGTTATGTTTGGCCCATAGTCACCCTAGTGCAAACATTACATCTCCACGGTAACAGTGTTTGCCAATAAAAATTCTACCTTCGGACAGACTGTCCCAGATCAGACATGCTGCCGTCATCATTGTAGTCCAGAAAGTCCCTCCCCGAAAGGTATTGCATTTGTAAACAGAACCAACCTATTCATAGCTCATACTTGACGTCAGCCGGAGATAACAATAGCTGTTGGTAAGTAGGGTTATATGTACTTTCATCAGGTAATATTGAACCAACGAGTTGTATTTTATTGGACCAAACATTCCATACAGGTAATTTTAGGGTGGTGAATCTAAAAATGATGCTAGAAATTCCCCATGGCTCTCAGTTTTGGGTGACTTATATGCTGAAAGTCCCCTGCTACAATTGATATTGCATATACATATGTTCACCTATATAGTATAGTATTTATTTGCTATGTCTAGCATTTTTCTGGGAAATATCAATAGCTTTGACACTGCTGTTACCAGTATCATTTCACCTCATTGGATTATAACCACTGGGTTAGAGGTTATCTATTCTAGTGTTAATTAAGGTAGCCATCTGTTTAGAAACAAATAGGGGTGCTGGACTTGTCTATCGATGATAGTCATACTCACTGGGAGTAAGTATGGCTAAATACCTTCTATACCCATCTTTTCTGGCCATTGGTAGGCATGAAATGTCTTTAATTGCCGCTACTATAGTCCTGTTTGATTATGCTCGTAGTGCAATGTACACTGTAAAAAAATGTTGCTGAAATAACGAATGATTCCTCGTCCCAAAGTTGCCTGAGATCCATCGTTATATTTTTCACAGAGATGTCATTATTTCACAGAGGTTCCTTGTAGCATGCCACTGCCACCTGTAGTCTCTGGTAAAAACTACACTGGCCCCCTGTTATATAATTACAGTGGTTCACTGTTCAGTTTCACAAGGATCCCTGGTAGATTTGACAATTATTTTTTACAGTGTAACTTAGCGAGAGTAGACGGATAGAAATGAAATAATGGTGTACTACTGACAGAAGAGAAACCAGCAATGATTCATGGTGGGTAAGATTACATCTAGACACTCTAACTACCCATAATTGGGCCTATGTGATTAACGTGATAGTAATATGATAATTTTACCAAAAATAGATTGTAGCACCTGCCCTGTCACACTCACTGAAGGCTGAAAAAAAGACACTCATCTTTGTTAACATAATTATTCAATTACGTGTACGTACATAGCCATTTTTGTTGTCTAAGTCCAGGACCAAGTCCACTTTTGGAACCTATGTGAGCGCTGTGCATTAATACATTAGTTATCACATGGGGGACTCAGGTATAGAGAGACAAAACTATAATGAATCCAAATGCGAGGCTAATGATATATAAGCAAATGTGCACGACCATGGGAATACGATGTAAAAAATCCCATGGAAGTGGACATTTGCATTTATGTCATGGCCTAGGGGGTTATTTTGCTTTTAAATAAAGAAAAACAGCTCAGATCTGTTCAAAATCCAAGATGGCGGACACCCATTGAATATGGACACATTGTATTCAATGCCCCCCATTGAATATGGCGGTTCTAGTACTAATTTATAGTGACGTTCGTATCAGCCATGACATAAATAGAGTTTATTCAAATCTGTAGTGTATGAACATTCAGTACAGTTTGTGGTACGAGTTTATAAAGTCTGAAAACTAAGGCACAATAAACGAGTAAATAAGCTAAGTCATGAAAATATGGAGTGTTACAACCGGGTATTGGTTGGTTGTGAGATAAACACAAAGTATAATAGAACGCAATGGTATGAAATGACCATGGTAGGTAATGGGTATTTTTTTTTTTTTTCATGAGAAATCCGGGCCGTACGGGTAGCCTAGGTGGGTAAGGACAGACCTGCCCATGGTTGATAGCTGCCCCGGTGTCAAAGGTGATCCGTCTCTGAGGATGAAGGCCGGGGAGTGAGGGGGAGCAGGTCTGGGGCTCGTGTATGTTGCCCAGGGGGATACCGCACAGGCTTGGGACCCCGGTATCCGGGTTAAGGCCAGCACCACTGGGGTTGAACCAGGTCTGATTGTTTTTGATGACTTGATGAGTACTAGAAGGCCCAAGTCTGTGAGTTGGATATTGGACCTTGAGTGTTGTGGACGGGCTGAGTAGATTGGAGGCCCTGAGGAAGGCAAAGAAACCTATGGTGAGGGAGGCTATGAGTACTGGGCCGTCCGCGGCTCGGCGGAGATAAGCACAGAGTTTTATGAGATCTCCGGGCAGCAACGCAGGGGAAGGCGATGATATATGAAGTTGGAGGTTCGTCGCTGCTTTAGCCACCACGTTGGGTTGGTAGGCCCGGAGACTGGAGGCGTCTCCCCTATGTATCATTCCAGTCAATGTGGTCCATCAAAATGCACTTAATTATTAGCCGTTTTTGTTTGTTTGTTTGTTGTTTTTTCTTCTACTTTTTTCTTTTCTCTTTTTTATGGTAGTTTTGTTTTACCTGTATTTTTCTTTCTTCCTTTTTTTCATTTTCTTTTTTTTTTCATTTTCTTTTTACTGTATCCGTAAGGAGTGCCTGCAGTGACACAGTGAACTGGTGAACTCACTAAAAAATGTATGTACAAATGTAGCGCTTGACCGACCAACCGGAACAGGCATGCTAGGCAAACAGAGCATGACCTGTATAACTATAAAGTGCAGTAACCAGACCACCAGATGTTCACTCACATCCTATAGAAAGGTACACCAGGATACTAAGTCTGTCTATAGTTTAACTATCTACTTCTCATTGTCTCACTTTGGATATAATATAGCTGGAAACTATAGTCAGGTAAGTGCTGCATTGTGGGCCTGAAGATCATTGACAGAACTCACTATAGGATATGTGCCCTTAATGCTGCCTTATACCTATAGAATGTGCCTCAAGTGTAGAGAATTTCTCACTATAGGGCACTTATTCTGTCAATAGTTTAACATATCTATACCTCTTATTGTGTTTATTTTGGATTTAGGGCTGGTCAGGTGCTGCTTTGTGTACTGATACCCTTTAAATGTCCCTGATGCAGGAGTGCATCATGCCCATTGGTCGTCATGATGCACCAATAAAGTGCTGGTGAGACTGCTCATCAACCCTTCATTGGGGCATCATGCCGACCCTCCGCGAGTATATGTATCGATCCCATAGAATGCCCTTACTGCCTTACTATAGAATGTGCCTAAGTCAGGGTAGGACTTATAGGTGAGGGTTCCTAACTATACACTATAGGGCAGTACTTAAATGACCAGAGTTTGGTCTCATGTGCTTCTTGTGGATTTTGCACTGTGCCTTCATATTAGCTTGTGTAAGCGCCCCGGCACTCATTGATTTCAAGCAGATTCTATCCCCGGTGCTCATTTGAGATCGGTGCATATTTAAGATTATAGTATATATTTAAGAATTTCAAAGCTCGTGTAAGCAGCGCTTATTCAAGACTGGCGATTGTACAGGTCAGTAAGGTAAACACGAGGTAGACCCTGATACATACATGGAGTTTTATTATTCATATACCAATATGTTGGTATATGTTATATAGCATATATATTTTCCAGAAATTGAGGCTGGCCTGTCAGGTATTGCCCCCCCCCCTCAATAGTGCCCAGCCCGAGGGCACGGTGTATATACAGGTGTGGCTTATATATTGGGGTTACTATAGTAACATTAGTGGGGCGGCACTAGGGGGGCAGTGGGGGTCAGATTTATGGGGTGAGTCCAGGTCAATTATTGTAATCAAATATACTCACATACAAGGTGTTCGAACCTAGACTTAAGGAATGTGCTCCAAAATTGCAAATGCCACAGCTTTGTTCTATTGTTCGGGTTCTTAAAATTAAAAGCCCCCCCCCCCAAACTTCAAGAGTGAATGGTTTTGGTGCCCCCTTTATGTTCACAGAAGATGGATCCTAATTCTCACCAAGCCACACTGGAAAAAAAATAGGTGACTATCATTCAAGGGTCATCAGTAAGGACCATTTATCTTGACACTTTAAAGTACAGTCAAGTTAAAGAGACTGAGCCAGGGCCGCCAAACTATACTGTGAACAAAAGTGTCATTGAAATAGCGCCAGAATCCTTGTCTCGATGTTGCCAGAGATCCGTTGTCATTTTCACAGAGTTTCCTTGCACATTTGTGTAACACTGTACTGCCACCTGGGGCTTCTCATAAAAACTACACTGGTTCACCGCAATATAATTATGGGGGTTGACTGGTCAGTCCTAACAGGATCACTGGTAGATTCTACAGTTATCTTGATCTATTTGAAGGTGTCTAAATCCTATATTTTATGCTGCCTACCTAAGGGAGTGGTCATTATTTATCAACGGGGGGGGGGGGTAGTGGGTTTGAGGGGGGGGCGTAAAATTTTCAGACCCCTCCCGAGGGGGGGGCCAAAAAAAATTTTGACCCCTCTTGAGGGGGGGCTAAAAAAATTCACCCTCTTTTTAGCAAAAAAGCCCGCGCACTACTATAGATCAAAGAGGGGCGCGAAAACTCTCTGCGCCTCCGGCATGGGGGGGCACAAAAAATTTTGACTGCCTTCGAGGGGGGGCGTAAAAAATTTCCGCGCGTCCACCATCCCCCCCCTGTTGATAAATAATGGCCACTCCCTAGAAGACCCTGGCAACTCTATATTCTTGTGTGTGGGCCTTATACAAATATGCAAGGTACTATTGTAACCATTTTGTTCGTTTACAGGTTCATGATTCTGCTTTGAATCCTGTGTGATTGTCATCAAAACACGATGCTGCGTTTGCAATATAATGTATGTAGATTTAACAAGGTACGTATATAATAGATATGGATTTTGAACATGGATTTTTGTCCATACTTTTATACTACACCACAGGAGGCGTTTCACCTCATTTGACTAATAAATATGGACATCCGTCTGTGCAAATATGGATGTCCGTATTTGAGCTTGGCTTACAGCTCTTCTGTATTCAAAATAAGACCATTTATATGAAGAATGGACGTCCATCTTTCATATTTAGGGTCTGTATTACAAATACTGACAGGGTATGGGGCAGGTGGTGTTCAAATAAGGACCCAATTTACAAATATGGACGTCAGTATTTGATTGATCAAATAAGGTGAAACGGCCTCCAGGGGCAGTGGAACATACTCAAAGTTGGGGAGTGGGTAGCACCCAGAGAAATGGGGAGAGTAGGGGGAGGGCCTTGCAATTAGCTGGAGTGGGTCAAATATACGGCCATTATTAGGCCTATATGACTTAAGTAAGGTTTGTATTGTGTCTAGAAATATATTGAAGGGAGGGGTCCTGGGGGCCATACCCCTAGGGAAATGGTGCATTCTGAGCCCACAATAGGCCTATCTGACAACATGGAAAAAAAATCTAATATAAAACAGTGTTTCACCAGCACCTAAATTCCCCCAAAATGTTCTGGCCCCCCTCTCCCCCCTGGTTCTGCCACCAGTCCACCGGTCTCCTGCAGGTATTGAGGGCACATGTCCATATATCTGATGACATTTCTCCCCAGATTCTGGGGAGTAGTTCACTTGAACTTCACTAGATGGCTGGCAGCTATTTAAGCATGACATGTAAGGTGCAGCTTAGGGAGTGGTCATTATTTATCAACAAGGGCATTGGTGGCATGAGGGGGGGGGGCGTAAACATTTTAGACCACTCCTGCGTGGAGGCACATGAAAACTTTTGACCCCTCTAGAGGGGGATGTAAAGGGGGGTTTAAAATATTTACCCTCTTTTTAGTAAAAGAAATCCGCACACTACTACCGTAATCTCCCGCGTAGAAGGCGCAGCTCGCGTAGAAGGCGCACCCCCAACTCAGAGAAGGCCTTTTCACGTAGAAGGTGCACATACCTCCTCTGGATCGATTTCTGGAAAAACCCGCGTATAAGGCGCCCCCCCAACTCACAGGGGGGCTGTTTCGCGTAGAAGGCGCCCCCCCCTCCCCACCCCCCTATATGAGTTCAAGCTGTCATCGGCACACGGTCGGCGTAAAAAAACGGCGAGCAAATCTACAGCGACCGGTCTGCCGTGGTGCTGGCTATATGAGTTCAAGCTGTCATCGGCGTATGGTGGGCCTTATCCCCGGCGAGCGCGTCGACACCTCCCGGTCTGCCGCGGTGCTAGCGCTATGAGTCGATGCTGTCATGGTCCACGTGTTCCCTACACCCCGGCAAGCCACACCGCATTGTCAACCTGTTGAGTGTATGCTGTCATCGGCACACGGTCGGCGTTTTGCCCGCCGAGCAAATCTACAGCGACCGGTCTGCCGTGGTGCAGGCGCTATGAGTTCAAGCTGTCATCGGCACACGGTCGGCGTCAAACCCGCCGAGCAAATCTACAGCGACCGGGCTGCCGCGGTGCAGGCGCTATGAGTTCAAGCTGTCATCGGCACACGGTGTGACGGTCGGCGTCAAACCCGCCGAGCAAATCTACAGCGACCGGGCTGCCGAATTGCTGGCTATATGAGTTCAAGCTGTCATCGGCACACGGTCGGTTTAAAAAAACGGCGAGCAAATCTACAGCGACCGCTCTGCCGCGGTGCTGGCTATATGAGTTCAAGCTGTCATCAGCGCATTTTCCCAAATGAGATGTTGGAAAAACCCGCGTATAAGGCGCACCCCCAACTCAAGGCAATTACCCTCCCGCGTATAAGACCCAGTCACGATCTGATTCGCGTATATGACGCGCCTTCTACGCGGGAGATTACGGTATAGATAAAAGAATACTATAGTGATGAAAATATTACTCAAAATGATGCACCTCATAGTTCTGAACTAAGGGTGTGTCCTATATGCAGGGTGTGGCTTATATGCGAGGTGTTCCAGCAGTAATGAATATTACCAGAATAAGTGGCTGGAGATGGAGTGTATGATTCATGAAATATATAGCGTTAGGGTAGGACGAGAGTTCTCTACAGAACCCTCGTCGGGGACCCAGATACTGCAGTCGTTCCGACAAAGCTATATTAGCCTTTATTCCATATCTATAACTTCTCCAACGGACATATCCTGTAGAAGTAAAATAGAACTTAATTTCACATTACTGTGCTATGTATTCATGCTATATTAGTAGACACACTACTAATGTTATTCAGGGAGAATGTATACTCTTGTGTGCTTGTTCTGTAAGCACCTTTCTCAAAGCATGAGCATGATTTGCTTCAAATTTCAAAGATATTATTTTCAGGAGTTGATTTTTGTTCACTGATATATTCTGTTAGATAGATAGTAGTCGAGCTGGTACCCATGGATATTTAATGGTCTAATTTTTGTATTGTATATTTCAGAAACTGCTCCTCTCTGTAGCTTTACTAGCAGCAGTGGTTATGCTACATAGGATGGTGATGTCTTATCTAGCAAATAAATGTCCCCCTCTGGAAACGAACCGACTTCCGGTCCCCTCGAATAACACCAACAGGCAGAGTATCAAAGAAGAAGTAACATATCAGAACCTACCCAAGATGACCCTTGTTGTTAGGACATGTGGCACAAAGCAGTTCCTTACTGAATTTTACTGCATGTTTCTACGCAGCGTCAGGTTATTCTGGCCAGCTTCCTATGGCGGTATGTCGATTGTACTGGATGCAGAATCTAAACAAGACCAAATATTTGGTGAAACATTCAATCAGCAAATGACGAAACACCTTCCTCATATTCCTGTCAGTGTATTCTATGAAGCTCTTCCTAAGGACACGACCATACTCCAACCTTCTATTAAGTCATTTGGATACAATAGACAGCTTTATAGTACATTCTTTGCGGATCACTACAGCGATGAGCCGGTGATCGCCTACATGGACACCGATTTACAACTGGTGACACCGCTAACCAAGGAATATCTGTACAATGGTGGTAAATTGAAGGTATTCGCTGATGGGACGAGACACGGTTGGGTAAGGGACTGGGAGATTACCACACAATGTGCTTTAGGTCTCCCCCAAGTTGTTAACTTTATGGCTACATTCCCACAACTCATCCACAGGAGCACCTACACAAGTTGTAGGAACCACATACTGAAAAGGTTCAACACTGATGATTTTGAAGTAGCTTTTTCTAAGTTCTACCCCCCTTGGACCATCATCTCCCCCATCATCATCCTCATGTCTTATGCCTGGTATTTCGAGCATGATCGATACGACTGGCATATCAAGATAGAAACAGAGGACATGGAAGCGAATAATGACCGACTACCAATCGGGTATAAAGTTGGTCCTGAGGAAACTGTTCCGTCCATATTAGGCGTTGGTCATATGAGCGATACGAAGACCTTCCGAGCTGATCGTATGCTCCCAGGATACTGCATGTCCTTAAAGGCGGTGGGGAGGATTGTTCCAGGCTGTATGCATGTTGAGCATAACTGGACGATAATGTGTGACTTTCAGGAGGAGAATCTTCGCTTCCCATGGCCAACCGGGGATACATGGTGCAAGGCAGGCTCACTGGAGGACTGTTGTAAGGAGGCTATAGCCGAACACTATCAACACGTAGCTGTGCTAGCCAAGGAGAAAGGACTAAGGTTTGACAGAGAAGATGTGTATCTGATAGATACATTAGCAGAAGAAATGGATGTGACTTGTCCGCAAGTAGTCCTGCCTTAAGACTGGGTTCATTGAAAGTTGAAAAATGGAATTGTCCCTCATGAGCTCAGGAATATATATATATATATATATATATATATATATATATATATATATATATATATATATATATATATATATATATATATATAAGACTAGGTACGGCCAAGAAGTCTACACTATGAAAAATAGCTGTGGATTCTACCAGGCCTCCTCATAAAACTGAAGTGTGATCCCCCATAATCATATTGCTGTGAAGCAGTGTAATTTCTACAATGAATCCCCAGATGGCAGTATGGTGGTACATGGAATCTCCTTGAAAATAACGACGGATCTCTGGCAACTTTGGGACAAGGATTTCGTCATTATTTTGACAACATTTCTTTTACAGTGCATCTAATCAGATTAAGTCCACAATAATGCCCCTGCAAGGGACCATGGTCTACTGATTAGCCTTTTTGATGGTCAAGATCAAGATTCAAAACCTAGATCTCTGCCTAAACCCTCAGTTTCTGCACTTGATGTAATCAGGCAGCCTCATGCTCAGACTATAGCGACCACTTGGGTGGATGTACATATGCAGACATGATCTCATCGTTTCCCGCAATAAAGTGGCCAGCCTTACATATTGATGAGTCTATAATCACCACTTTTGCTGCATTCTCTGAGTAGTGTTCAATCATTAGAGTGATACTGATGTCTTCCCGACTAATCAAAGAGAGTAGTCTATTATTATCATCACTTTTGCTGCACAAATCAGGACTTTAGTTTTATCAGAAATGAGATGACGAGTCTTGTATATTTTCCAATGTTTCTAGCAGGGGCGTAGGAAAAGGGGGGACCAGGGGGCCCCTCCAATCATGAAGGAGGTGGGGCCTGAGTATGTCTGGGCCCCCCCAATATTTTCCAAGAACTCATAAACACAATGGAAAAGAAGCTAAAACTTTACATCTCAAATTAGATTATTATGGTGATGTCATAGGGAAAATGGGGGTCTGAGCCTAAAGTCAGATCCAAAATTTACCAAAAATTACTTTTCTATATGAATTCTATATACACATTATATAGACACCATCCCGCATCAGCCGACAATTCAAGGTGGTCGCGATGGTGCCCTCGCTGGGCCCCCCCCCAATGAAGATTTGCTTCCTACGCCTCTGTCTAGTCTTCAGATCTGTTGAAATAAGTATATCAACGGTAAATAAACATAGGACACAAGATTCCAGTTTAGGTATGATTTATTTTATGTACAAGATTTGTTTCATGAAGTATACACAAGACAGAGAGAGTGAGAGAGGCACAGAGATAAATAGACATACATACAGAGATAGACAGACAGACAGACATATATACAGACAGAGGGTGGAACAGAGAGAGAGAGAGAGAGAGTGAGAGAAAGCTAGGGACAGAGAGACAGACAGAGTTAGTGAGAGAGCAACATACATGCAGAGACTGTGTGCCCCCTCTCTCACCCTTCAGTGGTGGCCCACTGCATGCCTGTAACTTATGTACACACACTGGTCATAGACCTACAACACACACAAACACATAAACTCACTTGTATGCCTCCTGTCCCCTTCAAATCACATCCAAATACCAATATAATCTCTGTGTTGAGTGACTACTGAGTTTTGTTTTGTTTATGTGAAAAAGGTGATACACAAACACCACCTGTTACCAGTTACCTGTTCATTGTGATAAGTTTTGCTCATTGGTTTGATGAGTCTGGATGCTCATTACTGATTAGTTTGGCTCATCATGTGCAAGATGAGGCAAAATTAATCAGAAACTAATTAGAAACTGATCACTAGTTATGAGTCGTTGATAAGCTTCCGTTTTGAGTGCAGCACTAACTAGTTTTGGGGTTTTACGAGTTTTCAGTGTATTCATTTTTTGCTCATCATCCAAGGCATCATTATTAATTGGTCTGTAAAATCAGTGTGGTTCTTTAACATCTAGAGCAAACTAAGAAATATTTTGTTCTCACACAGTGATAACAAGGTAGATGTTTCAATGAATTGTCCAGCTGTAATTGTGTATTGTGTTGTCAAAAAGACATTCGGTTAGTGAATTGTCATGTGTGAAATAATAACTGCCATTTTCTTTTTAAACATAGGCAGAAAACAGTAGTTTTTATACTATATACAATGTAATAAAATGTTATATTTCAACTGCAAGCCTACAGAATAAAGAACCAATGACCTCTAATGGGCTTTACACATATCATCAAGTGAGTTTACCAATTTATTTAGCATTATTTAACTAGTGCAGACAGCATCATTCTGTCTTTTTGTTTACCCAAATAAGATAGTAGCCCATAGTACCTCAGTGCTTGTAGATCTCAACAACCCCACACCCCCTCCCCGATTTGAGATATAGTATTCAGTGCTTAACCTCTTAAGAGGCACTGATGCAGGAGTGCATCATGCCAATTGGTCATCATAATGCACCAATGGGATGCTGGCGAGCCTGCTATCCCACACTTCGTTACAGCATTATGCTGGCCCTCTGGTGGTAAATTAACCCCAAGGGTTTAACAGCATTATGCTGGCCCCCTGGTGGTAAATTAACCCCTAGGGTTTTACAGCATTATGCTGGCCCCCTGGTGTTAAATTAACCCATAAAGTTTTATAACATTACGCTGGCCCCCTGGTGGTAAATTAACCGCTAGGGTTTTACAGCATTATGCTGGCCCTCTGGTGGTAAATTAACCCATGAAGTTTTATAACATTACACTGGCCCTCTGGTGGTAAATTAACCCCTAGGGTTTTACAGCATTATGCTGGCCCCCTGGTGTTAAATTAACGCATAAAGTTTTATAACATTACGCTGGCCCTCTGGTGGTAAATTAACCGCTAGGGTTTTACAATATCATGCTGGCCCTCTGGTGGTAAATTAACCCCAAGGGTTTTACAGCATTATGCTGGCCCTCTGGTGGTAAATTAACCCCTAGGGTTTAACAGCATTATTCTGGCCCTCTGGTGGTAAATTAACCGCTAGTGTTTTACAGCATTATGCTGGCCCTCTGGTGGTAAATTAACCCCTAGGGTTTAACAGCATTATGCTGGCTCCCTGGTGGTAAATTAACCCCAGGGTTTTACAGCATTATGCTGGCCCTCTGGTGGTAAATTAACCGCTAGTGTGGTAAATTAACCCATAAAGTTTTATAACATTACGCTGGCCCTCTGGTGGTAAATTACCCCAAGGGTTTTACAGCATTATGCTGGCCCCCTGGTGTTAAATTAACCCATGAAGTTTTATAACATTACGCTGGTCCTCTGGTGGTAAATTAACCGCTAGGGTTTTACAGCATTATGCTGGCCCCCTGGTGGTAAATTAACGCCAAGGGTTTTACAGCATTATGCTGGCCCTCTGGTGGTAAATTAACCGCTAGAGTTTTACAGCATTATGCTGGCCCTCTGGTGGTAAATTAACCCCTAGGGTTTAACAGCATTATGCTGGCTCCCTGGTGGTAAATTAACCCCAGGGTTTTACAGCATTATGCTGGCCCTCTGGTGGTAAATTAACCGCAAGTGTTTTACAGCATTATGCTGGCCCTCTGGTGGTAAATTAACCCCTAGGGTTTTACAGCATTATGCTGGCCCTCTGGTGGTAAATTAACCGCTAGGGTTTTACAGCATTATGCTGGCCCTCTGGTGGTAAATTAACCGCCAGGGTTTTACAGCATTATGCTGGCCCTCTGGTGGTAAATTAACCGCCAGGGTTTTACAGCATTATGCTGGCCCTTTGGTGGTAAATTAACCGCTAGGGTTTTACAGCATTATGCTGGCCCTCTGGTGGTAAATTAACCGCCAGGGGTTTACAGCATTATGCTGGCCCTCTGGTGGTATATTAACCCCTAGGGTTTTACAGCATTATGCTGGCCCTCTGGTGGTAAATTAACCCATAGGGTTTTACAATATCATGCTGGCCCTCTGGTGGTAAATTAACCCCAAGGGTTTTAACGCATTATGCTGGCCCTCTGGTGGTAAATTAACCCCAAGGGTTTTACAGCATTATGCTGGCCGTCTGGTGGTAAATTAACAGCCAGGGTTTTACAGCATTATGCTGGCCCTCTGGTTGTAAATTAACCGCCAGGGGTTTACAGCATTATGCTGGCCCTCTGGTGGTATATTAACCCCTAGGGTTTTACAGCATTATGCTGGCTCTCTGGTGGTAAATTAACCCCAAGGGTTTTACAGCATTATGCTGGCCCTCTGGTGGTAAATTAACCGCTAGGGTTTTACAGCATTATGCTGGCCCTCTGGTTGTAAATTAACCCCTATGGTTTTACAGCATTATGCTGGCCCTCTGGTGTTAAATTAACCCGTAGGGTTTTACAATATCATGCTGGCCCTCTGGTGGTAAATTAACCCCAAGGGTTTTACAGCATTATGCTGGCCCTCTGGTGGTAAATTAACCCCTAGGGTTTAACAGCATTATTCTGGCCCTCTGGTGGTAAATTAACCGCTAGTGTTTTACAGCATTATGCTGGCCCTCTGGTGGTAAATTAACCCCTAGGGTTTAACAGCATTATGCTGGCTCCCTGGTGGTAAATTAACCCAAGGGTTTTACAGCATTATGCTGGCCCTCTGGTGGTAAATTAACCGCTAGTGTGGTAAATTAACCCATAAAGTTTTATAACATTACGCTGGCCCTCTGGTGGTAAATTAACCCCAAGGGTTTTACAGCATTATGCTGGCCCCCTGGTGTTAAATTAACCCATAAAGTTTCATAACATTACGCTGGTTCTCTGGTGGTAAATTAACCGCTAGGGTTTTACAGCATTATGCTGGCCCCCTGGTGGTAAATTAACCCCAAGGGTTTTACAGCATTATGCTGGCCCTCTGGTGGTAAATTAACCCGTATGGTTTTACAGCATTATGCTGGCCCTCTGGTGTTAAATTAACCCCTAGGGTTTTATAGCATTATGCTGGCCCTCTGGTGGTAAATTAACCCCTAGGGTTTTACAGCATTATGCTGGCCCTCTGGTGGTAAATTAACCGCTAGGGTTTTACAGCATTATGCTGGCCCTCTGGTTGTAAATTAACCCCTATGGTTTTACAGCATTATGCTGGCCCTCTGGTGTTAAATTAACCCGTAGGGTTTTACAGCATCATGCTGGCCCTCTGGTGGTAAATTAACCCCGAGGGTTTTACAGCATTATGCTGGCCCTCTGGTGGTAAATTAATCGCTAGTGTTTACAGCATTATGCTGGCCCTCTGGTGGTAAATTAACCGCCAGGGTTTTACAGCATTACGCTGGCCCTCTGGTGGTAAATTAACCCCAAGGGTTTTACAGCATTACACTGGCCCTCTGGTGTTCAATTAACCCCTAGGGTTTTACAGCATTATGCTGGCCCTCTGGTGGTAAATTAACCGCTAGGGTTTTACAGCATTATGCTGGCCCTCTGGTGGTAAATTAACCGCTAGGGTTTTACAGCATTATGCTGGCCCTTTGGTGGTAAATTAACCGCTAGGGTTTTACAGCATTATGCTGGCCCTTTGGTGGTAAATTAACCGCTAGGGTTTTACAGCATTATGCTGGCCCTCTGGTGGGAAATTAACCGCTAGGGTTTTACAGCATTATGCTGGCCCTCTGGTGGGAAATTAACCCCTAGAGTTGGCATAGTGGTTGGATGTAGCCCTGACAAACAGCTCTTCAAGGCTGCATCCAGGCATCACG
Source organism: Acholoe squamosa (assembly GCA_949317995.1). Taxonomy (NCBI): domain Eukaryota; kingdom Metazoa; phylum Annelida; class Polychaeta; order Phyllodocida; family Polynoidae; genus Acholoe; species Acholoe squamosa. The sequence goes on along the minus strand of OX439048.1, from coordinate 68,105,070 downwards.
CCAACCAATGGGCATGATCCTTTGATGCATCCATCACTGGCCCTCTAAGGGTTAACATTTATTTCAGGAGCCTTTTACCAGCACATCACCGGTGCACCATAACAACCACTGGACACCAGCAGCTCTTAACCCCTTCCCTTCCACTCCACACAGCAGGATAGAGTAACGGAAATCCTTTAGTGCCAGTTTAAGACCAATATAAATTCATTCCATCAAACAGAAATATCACCATTGCATCAGCGGCACTTAAGCACTGGTTTCACTGGTCAGGTGAATTTTCACTAATCTAACAATTTATAGAGCACTGGTTCCACGGGCATAAATTGGTCAGAATAGCACCAATCCAACCATTTTTTTTCTCTACACTATCAGCCCCAACTGTTGATCGGTGCTAACTACCCTTGTAAGTAGGCAGTCAAACCACCTACAGCTACAGCTCAATATACATCCAGTATTACTGTATAGTAGAATAAGAAGCCTTCTACTGCTTCCCTGCTAGCACTACTCATCCAAATGATGTCTTTTTTTTTTACGTAAATCACATGAGTTTTCACGTAAGAATGACATAAATTGCATGAGTTGTGCTAGCTGGGTTATTTACATGAGCGGGCTCACAGTGTTCTTCTGCAATATCATAAATCGTCGGACTATTTTGAATGATTATACACCTGTGGAACCGGCACTTAACACTGCAAAAGAAAAGAAAAATCAGTCGGATGAGCTAAAATTTACTGGGCCTGTGGAAGTGAAACCAACACTTTCAAGGGTAAAGGGGGTGACTGTGCCAAGGCGAGGATCCAGGACAAGATGGGGGTCACATGGTTTCATGAGGAGCACCAAGGCTGGGCGAGTGTAGGACTCTGTGTACGGTAGTAGTATAGTCAGAGGACGCAGGCTGTTACATAACACCCTACATTTCCTCTGGCACAGGACTTGTGCCATGCAGCTGGTTGCCCAGATTTCTCTGTCTTAGCCTTTACACCTTACAGGTGACACAGCTAACTGTGCCACACCACATGCGCCCTCTGACATACTATATATGTACTATGCGTTTAATGTATGTTATGGGAACGCACGAGTGGATTTACGGGTTAATAATCCACGACCCCGTAGGGGGAGTGGATTATTAACCCGTAAATACACGAGTGCGTTTCCATAACATGCATTAAGGCATTTATCTCATAGATTCCTCCATTTTGTATCAATTTCTTACCTTATAACCCCAGAATTAATCCATGAGAAGATATTTTGTAAGTGCATATGATCCGCTCGGTTTGCCAAGCCGCCGTGGCCATGTTGTCGTTCTGCCCGACATAACTCCACCTTTACACTCATTTTTCGGGTATAATCCAATAATGTCAAGTCGTGTACTTCTAACACCGCCAAATATACGATCTCTAGTTGGTGTTCGCATACATTTTGTCTCCATTTTCTTCGAAATAAATAAGAATCCATTGATTTTCCATAACGATCCAACGCACACGGCCCGGTACACGGCCATTTCGTCTTGTTGACAAAGCGGGGAGGTGCCCGGATGTAAGAACTAGGTCAGCCACGCGTCGAGCAAGGAATGGCCGGACGGGGCTGGTCCCGACTAGTATCGCTGTGGAAAATCAATGGATTCTTATTCATTTCGAAGAAAATGGAGAAATTAGGCATGGCATGTTCATATAGGATATGTAAGGAATTTTCTCTGTTAATAACTCCACCAGGCTCCATTGAAATCTATGCTAACGAGCTCTGTAAACTTCAGGTATGTAGGAAAACTTTTTGAAATCCTTGATGTAGATAGCTTTGTATCACCGGTCGGCTTGGTATAGTGGACAGCGAGCTCGCCTCCTGCCACAGCGGCCGGGGATCAATTCCCCGTTGAACCCTAAACGGTTTTAACTGGAAAACGTATGGAGGAGTTGACATTGTATACTTCTCCAATTTATTAAACATGTCCAGATTGAAACCAGCACCTTCTTGAAGACGAAGAAAAGGTCTCAGAGTGCGTTATGGCTGGATAATGCACGGGGGTTATGAGCAAAAAAGCACTGTCCAAGCCAAAATCGTGAGATAATAGTCTTTACACTCTTCCCCCCGAGCCAGAACATCCTCGTGCATGGTTTACCATGCGGAAGTTCATTATACATACGTGTGTATAGGTACAGACAGACACTGGTAAGGCTCTCTGTGTGACCTGTTTACAAGTAGAGTAAGGTTTTAGCACAGGTAAGTGAAATTTACTCTATATTTTACGTAATTTCTAAATCTACAAATATAAATGATTGTGTCAAAGGGGTGAATTTGTTAACAATCCCATAGGGGCAGGTGGTGTTTTTGGACAATATCATTAAAAAGACTAGTTCGACCCATGTCGTGCTATGTACTGGGTATGGACAACTAAATTCGACATGGTGACATGTCCATTTCTTAAAATCGACATGGGACATGATAGGCTCTTAGAGGTGACATGGGGATTTAAGTGACAAGTGCCATGACCATTTTTTAAAATCGACATGTGACATGTGGGACTCCCCATCCACGACCCCTATGTAAGTTCTGTAAGTGCTCCATCTTCAGAGCAGGAACTGAACACTAATGGGGGTCAGTATCATACAAATTCTCCCACTGTGTACAGATCTGGGATGCATGTATTCCTCCTGTGGAAATATAGCCATTGTGTGCAATATGTATACATACAGGCAGGGGGGAGAGCAATTACCCTTGGCCAAAAAGTATCATTATTGTGTGGGGATCAGGTATAAGAAAAACGTTTGTGAAAGTTTTTCTGATGCTCTACAGAAAAAGGTAAAACTTGTAAATATGTACATTTTAATGAAAGGGAGAAAATGTGTCAGAAATAAAAGAGCCAGATGCGTGTGCTACAGCAAAGATTAGGAGTCATACACTAAAGAAGAATATAATACAGCGAAGACAAGGGTGAGGCTAGAAACAATGAGGGTAATAGGCAAAGAGGAAATATGATAAATGTGGACAACAATTTCCTCCCCTCCTTTACAACGTGATTTTATTTTTTTTTTCATTTTCAGAAGCCTGTCTGCTTTCCTCCCGTAGCCTGTGGCATACTCTGCACAACTATTTACTGACCAGGAATTCAAAGGGAAAGGATCTGCTTCTGAAGATCAACTAAAGAAATATATCTGTATTTTGCTTTGTGAAGTCAGCTGACATTGTTCTAGCTATGTTCCAGTAAACTACCAGGGTGCCTTTCAATATAAGGCTTGGCTCATACGAAACTATGGCTTCAGTTACGGATTATCGGATTTGCCAAAGCTAAGGGTGCACCATAGACACCAAGTATATAATCCATATATCAGCTTTAGAATGGCTAAAACAAGCCTGAACTGGGATGTGTCTTTAATGCTGTTTCAGCTTATCTTGACTTCGCAGGATCAATTATCGGCCAGTGGAAAATTCCCAACTATGCATTGCGAGCGACCCATCTGATTATTGTTATCAGTGATAACCACTTGTAGCCAGCCTCAGCAATTGCAGCTTCCATTGGAAAGTATGTTACCTCGGTATACTTGAGGCAGTACAGTAAGATACTTGTAAGTAATTGTTAAATATGGCAGTTCCAAGGAGGAGATTTGTATCCTTTGTTATCATACTTCAGTTTGTCCTGATTGGTTGCCATGGTGATAGCCCCCTAAATGTGACCACCGAAGGTGTGCATCTAACCAATGAGCTGCTGACTCTAACTGACAAACAGCGTCCCCCAAGCTGTACATGCCCTACTATCAGTGACACAGAGATTGAGATTTCCTCGTGTAGAGAAAACCCAGGGAAACCCCTCGATGACTTGTTACTAACTCATCAGGATATCAACTACCTCACCATATGGAAAACTCCAATAACGCAGGTACCACAATCAGTATGCTATTTGTATAGCATCTACTTTTTAGATGTCTCCTTTAATCACATAGAAAGTCTACCTTGGGACTGCCTTCAAAAGTTGCCGCAATTACGCTGCTTGGTAGCTGAGGGAAATAAGCTCAAGGCAATCAGAGGGGTGGATTTCAGCACATTCCCCAGTCTGTATGAGCTGAGATTTGCCAATAATGAGATATCAGAGATTGACTCTGAGGCTTTCCGTCATGTGGACCAATTTACGACTCTCAACCATGTTATGTTGTCCGGTAATAGGTTGGTCGATGTAGGTCCCTGGGCCGCTGTCCTCATGTTGTCCAATGTTGAAGTAAATCTGGATAAGAACAATATCTCATGTTTTACAAACAACATCAACTGGATTTTCCAGTGCCCTACGAGTGAGTCCTATGGCTTCCTGTCAATGCAGGAAAACCTGATCACACACATCTCTGACATCTTCAAAGGATGGGGTGTGGATGATGATGAAGGAAGGAGCTGCCTGTGGGGAGCAGGGGGACATGTTAAGATTAATCTCAGAGGTAATCCACTGAGCTGCGATTGTGGTGATTATGATGTGTATAGGATCATCGACATGGTGAGGATGTCCCCAACTTTGGAGGACCTCAGGTGTATGACACCCCTGCACCACCGCAGGAAGCGACTTATCTATGTTCCCAGGGATGAACTGATCTGTGACCTGAAGGAAGCCTGCCCGGAAGGCTGTGAATGTCTACAACAACCCAGGGGGATGAACATGTCAGTGGGGTGTGAGGGGAAAGCTCTGACAGAACTACCCAACGCCCTACCACCTCTACCCAAACACGGATACACCTACCATCTGAACCTGATGCACAACAACATTAAAATAGTTGATACAAAGGACTATCTATACTACACAAAACAAGCCCTCTTCAGCCATAACCTGATCAGGAATGTAACGGTTTCTGCCTTGGAGGCGCTGAGTGGTGCGGAGTCTATCCTCATGGACAACAACAAGCTACAAGCCCTTCCAAGAAATATCTCCCAGGTGAGCCTGACATCGGTGCACCAGGTCAGCTTCCATAGTAACCCGTGGATTTGTGATTGTAATGCTGTCGAGACCACAAACTGGCTAATTGGACTTAAAGGCGTGCTGTCGGATGGGTCAGATGTCCAGTGTGCATGGCCAAATAGTATGCAGGGGCTTATTATGCTGCAACTGTCACAGCAAGATTTACTTTGTGATAGTGACACTGCCAGTAGCAGTAACAGCATGTTGACAGTGGTGTTGGAGTCAGTGGGCTCTACTCTATTAGCCTGTGGCATCCTCATAGTCATCCCTATTGTTGTGCTGTGTAAGAAAAAGGTGTGGGTCTACAAGAAGCTGAACTGGCATCCGCTCGACAAAGATGAGTGTATCGGTGAAGATAAGAAGTTTGATGTGTTTGTGTCATATGCTAATGAAGATGAGGACTATGCTGAGCATTACCTCATCAATGCCTTGGAGAGTAAGGGTTATAAGGTGGCATATCACAGAGTTAATTTCCTGGGTGGGACCCCCATTCATGTCAGCATAGAGGGGTGTATCCAGCAGAGTAAAAGGACCTTAGTAGTGCTGTCTAACAACTTCATACAGAGTAGTTGGTGTATGTGGGAACTAACAGTGGCCTTGGAGAAAGACGGTAACGAAGGGACTCACCGCCTCCTGGCTATAAAGTATGACGAAGTAGATGTGAAGTCACTAGATCTGACACTTCGGGCTTATTTTGATACACATACCTATATTGAGCGTGACTGCGCTAAGTTCTGGGATAACCTTCAGTATGCATTACCTACCATTAAGTTGGGGAGACAGCAAGGTGGGGCCCATAATGATGGAAGGGATGATGAGAATCTTGTAGATGCTGATGTACTACAGAACAGTGTGAATGGTGGAGCAATCCACCTCAATACATTCCCTTAAGTGCTGTGTAAATCAATCCGACAGATTTTTTTCTTTACTTTAGATATATCATAAATCGTCGGATTAGGGCTATTCTGACTGATTGTACGCCTGCGGAACCAGCGCTTTGAGTGGAGTTATGATTCAGTGGTTTCATATTGGACAAAGTAAATGTTCAGTTGAGAAATTTGCATGCAAAGGCTAAAACTTTTTCCAATGACCGTATCAATCACTTTTCTTGGTCTTCATGAACTACCCGACCGATGATCTAATGGCTTTATCAAAAGCTGAACGAGACATTTACACCATTGTACATTTTTATGTTTATTGATGAATTCATGTCTGATATACAATAAACAATACACTGAGTTGAGAGGATACATCTAATGGTTGACTTCTCTGATACACAATAAACAATACACTGAGTTGAGAGGAAACATCTAATGGTTGACTTCTCTGATACACAATAAACAATACACTGAGTTGAGAGGAAACATCTAATGGTTGACTTCTCTGATACACAATAAACAATACACTGAGTTGAGAGGATACATCTAATGGTTGACTTCTCTGATACACAATAAACAATACACTGAGTTGAGAGGAAACATCTAATGGTTGACTTCTCTGATACACAATAAACAATACACTGAGTTGAGAGGAAACATCTAATGGTTGACTTCTCTGATACACAATAAACAATACACTGAGTTGAGAGGATACATCTAATGGTTGACTTCTCTGATACACAATAAACAATACACTGAGGTGAGAGGATACATCTAATGGTTGACTTCTCTGATACACAATAAACAATACACTGAGGTGAGAGGATACATCTAATGGTTGACTTCTCTGATACACAATAAACAATACACTGAGTTGAGAGGATACATCTAATGGTTGACTTCTCTGATACACAATAAACAATACACTGAGGTGAGAGGATACATCTAATGGTTGACTTCTCTGATACACAATAAACAATACACTGAGTTGAGAGGATACATCTAATGGTTGACTTCTCTGATACACAATAAACAATACACTGAGTTGAGAGGATACATCTAATGGTTGACTTCTCTGATACACAATAAACAATACACTGAGGTGAGAGGATACATCTAATGGTTGACTTCTCTGATACACAATAAACAATACACTGAGGTGAGAGGATACATCTAATGGTTGACGTCTCTGATACACAATAAACAATACACTGAGGTGAGAGGATACATCTAATGGTTGACTTCTCTTATTAAAGTACCAAATAAATGAAGTTTGCTTGGTCTGGGTGGAGTAAATATTATAAGCAATGTCTGGGGGTCATTTCTTAGCTCTGAGCAGCCTGCCCCAGAGCTGCACCACTTGGAACTTCAACGTAAAAAAAACACGTCAAAACACGTACTCAAAAAAACTGTTCTTTTAAACTTTCTTATATAACGTTTTTTTTTCGTTTTTAACATAAAAGAAACCTTATTAAAAAACGTTTAGATTGGGTTGAAAATTGGTTAAAAACGTTTAAAAACGTTCTTTTTTTCAGTGCAATAAAAACGTTTTTTACCCAAACCAAATAAAAAGGTTTGCAAATGTTGAGAAAACGTGTTGTTTTTGTCAAGTAGGTGGTTACTGTGAGTTGTGTATAATGATTTGTAATGAAGTACACTTGGAAAAAGTAACTGTTGAATCTACCAGGGATCCTTGTAAAACTGAAGAGTGGAGCATCATAATCATATTGCACTGAACCCAGCAAATTGTCGTTATCTGTCGCCATGATTGGTCATCAATGGTGACTCCTTTCTGAGTGATAACTCACTGCGTCATCTTTCGCCACTGTGTGTCAGTCTCACATGGCATGGCAATTTATCACAACAGTCACCAACATGATCTCACTCACTGCGTGAGTATGTGCCACCCCTTGTCATCCCTCAGAAAGCATGGTGACTTATCACCACCATCGCCAACATGGATCTAACTCACTGCGTGAGTATGTGCCACTGCCTGTCAACTCTAACTCAGAATGGCGGCTTATCACAAGCATCGCCAACATGGATCTGACTCACTGTGTGATTATGTACCACTCCTGTGCCACTGGCATCAACTCTCACATAAAATGGCAACTTATCACTACCATTGCCAACATTGGTCTCACTCAACGCGTGAACTTGTGTCACTCCATGTCAATGCTCTCTAAGGATTGCATCATCTGTCACTCACTCTCACTAAGAATGGCAACTTATCACCACCATTGCCAGCCTTTGTCTCACTCAATGCGTGAATTTGTGTCACTCCAAGTCAATGCTCTCTGAGGATTGCATCATCTGTCAGTCACTCTCACTCACAGTGGCAACTTATCACCACCATTGCCAAAGTTGTTGAGACAGCACCACTGTTCAACATGTAGCCTATCTAGGAAGTGTGGGCATGAAGTATAAGTCCTATATGTATCAAATGTGCTTTGTTTCACACTGATTTCCATATAATACTTCAGAGTTGAATCAAACAAGATTATATAGAGAGAATATCAATTGAATTTAGAGAGAGGTATCTCTAAAATGAAAGCAACTATCCATTAACACCTTTTCTCTGGTTACAGGAAAAATACATAGGGAAATATCAACATGAACACCTTGTCTGTGGTTAGAGGGAAGATACATATGGCAATACCTTCTCTGGCAAAACATACTTTGATCTGGCAGATGTGAGGCTGCATGATTACCAATGTCAATGATCATGAGCTTTTCATCTAACAAGGTGAGTGATCACCAGCGTCGCCATCACTGGTGAGTCTGAGTGATCACCAATCTTGCCATCCATGGTGAACCTGCGCTATTACGTGGTGCGCGTTTCATCTAGCGAGGTGAGTGATCAACCGCCTTGCCATCCCTGATGAGTGTGAGTCATCACGATCCTCGCCAACCGTGGTGAACATGCGCCATGGCATGGTGTGCGTTTCATCTAGCGAGGTGAGTGATCACTCGTGTCGCCATCCCTGGTGAGTGTGGATGATCAAGATCCTCACCATCTGTGGTGAACCTGTGCTATCACGAGGTACGCATTTTATCTAGCAAGGTGACTGATCACAATCCTTGCCATCCGTGGTGAATGTGCATTATGACGTGGTGTGCGTCTTATCTAGTGAAGTGAGTGATCACTCATGTCGCCATCCCTGGTGAGGATGAGTGATCACTCATGTCGCCATCCCTGGTGAGGATGAGTGATCACGATCCTCACCATCCCTGGTGAACATGTGCTATGACGAGGTGCGTGTTTCATCTAGCGAGGTGAGTGATCACCCACGTCGCCATCCCTGGTGAGTCTGAGTGATCACCATCCTCGCCATCTGAGGTGAGGCCATGTGATCACCACCATTGCTATTCCTGGTGATCTTGTGCTATAGCGACGTCGTGTTCCATCTAGGGACATGTGTGAGCCACTTCACACAGGTTGACAAGGAGTCACAACAATTTGCTGGGAAGTAGGGTGGTTTCTGCAATGAAGCACCAGACGGCACTACAGTGGTAAAAGGAATCTCCATGAAAATAATGACGGGTCTCTGACAAATTTGGGACAAGGATGTTGTTATTATTCTGATGACATCATAGTGTATGGGTCATCAGCCCGGGGGGGGGGGGCACTCTCTATGTAAGGTATACACATATGTGCGGCTGGCAAGGGTACTTTTTCAAGGAAAAGTCCCTAGCAAGCCTCCTGTTTCAGCCACAAATGTCCCTAGCAAGGGTCTACTATTGAGCAAAAGTCCCTAGCAAGGGTCAACTTTCAGGAAAATACCCGATTTACGCAGGAAATTTCAAAATTTTCTTGGATATAAGCACAGTTTTCATGAAAATAGCATAAACCAAATTCAATTTTCTCTCCAATCAGTGTAAATTTAAGACATTTTGAAACAAATCTAGGATTATTGAGTCAAAAGTGCCCTAGCAAGGGTAGGCTTTCGAAGAAAAAACCCGCGAACGAGTGCCCTAGCAAGGGCAAGGGTTGTCGTGGGTTCAGCCACACACCTGTATCAAAAAAAATTGAAGTGCCCCCCCGGGGTCACCAGAGGCAGGTCAAAGTCTCCAGGACCTTTATAGGGACTCATTCAAGGTGGGCACTCATCCAAATACCTCCGGGTACTTAAATAACACAAATACAACACAGCTCTTTGCTTATAGATTACAAGTACATTCAGGACCTGCGCTCATTTGAGACCATTTAAAATATGATTTTGGGGGTTCCAGGTGGGGTTTGACCCTGTGCTCAAATGAGACCCTGTGCTTGTTGTTTGTTACAGCAAACACAGCATTCCTTGCCTACTACATTGTAAAAATGAGAAGTGCCGTCAACTAAACAAGCAAATGTCCATGACCAGGGAATAAATTTGCATCGTATTCTCCGAGATGAGGCTGTCCGTATTCAACGACGCCTTATAGGTGGAGTTGAATGCAGACAGGCCTCACCAAGGTGAATACGATGCAAATTTATTCCCTAGAATGGACATTTGCATTATGTCATGGCCTAGGGGGTATTTTGCCTTTAAATAAAGAAAAACAGCTGAGATCTGTTCAAAATCCAAGATGGCGGACACCCATTGAATACAGACACATTGTATTCAATGCCCCCCATTGAATACGGCAGTTCTAGTACTAATCTATAGTGATGGTCGTATCAGCCATGACATAAACAGCGGTATTCCAGCAATTTTGGAACAAAGTTTTCACCATTATTTTTACAGAGACTCCCTGTACCACAGTGCTTGGCTGTACTGCCATCTGGTGCTTCATTGTGAAAGTACACTGTTTCACTGCAGTACATTATGATGTAGGGTTCACTCTTCAATACAACATGGATGCCTTGTAGATTTGAAAAGTTTTATTTTTTGGTCTCTACTGACTGCACATTTAGTGCATCTGTCTGTCTGTGTGTTTCACCTACTTCACGTCAGCACTCATGAATCCTCAGTCCACCACCCCATGGCTACATCCCCTTTATGCTATGTGTGTGTTTGTGTGTCAAGGGGGGGGGGGGGTCGATACCTTAAAAAAAATTCGATTTCACTATTGTTAGGGGACTTTGGGTGAAAGAAATGAAATTCAAATGAAATATACTTATTGCCAATTGACTCCCATGACTTATTTTTCTTTTGGTGATGTTGTACTTGTTATTTTAGTTATTCTTATATTGCTATTTGTATAGCATGTAGTGAGGTTTCTTTTAACAAGGATGGAGCAGGGCTTTTGCATGTACACGCTTAAATGAAAAACAAGTTCTTTTTCATTTCCTTTTTCCTTTGTTCTATTTTTTCAAAAAGAAATTTAGTAAGGCCTTTGTGCCCCTTTTCCCTCTAGGCCTGAGAGAAATAGAAGAAAAAAATCCTCTATGGGGAATCGTGAACTAAAAGTACGAGGCTGATAGGATCCCTGCTAGGAGGGCAGAGAACACTAAAGTTAAGACTCAAAGGAGAAAACAGCTAAATACTCTGTAGAAAGACTGGTGCTAGAACTATTAATGTATCAGTGTTGCCATTGTAGCTATCGGACACATCTGATCTCTTCTCTCTCTTTCCTTTGCCTCTTGCGAGGCCATGAGTAGATTGATTGAATTGAATTGTTAAGAGTGCAACGAAATTTGGGGAGGGACTTGTCTGAGGCCAAAGTTTAAATTAAGAGCAGTTGATGGAACTGCCCCATGCAGCTGTGTGCTTTATTTTAGGGCAAGGTTCTTGGAGGTTAGAGCGGGGCAGAGGAACTATCAACTCTACATTCCAAGAAGGCTTGCCTCAGCATGAAGCTTTCCAAAACAATGCCAAAAACCCTTTAAGGACAGCTGATGCATGAATGCATCATGCCCATTGGTCGTCATGATGCATTAATGCATCATGCCTATTGGTCGTCATGATGCATGAATGCATCATGCCCATTGGTAGTCATGATGCATGAATGCATCATGTCCATTGGTTGTCATGATGCATTAATACATCATGTCCATAGGTAGTCATGATGCATTAATGCACCATGCCCATTTGTTGTCATGATGCATTAATACATCATGTGCATTGGTTGTCATGATGCATTAATGCATCATGCCCATTTGTTGTCATGATGCATTAATGCATCATGCCCATTTGTTGTCATGATGCATGAATACATCATGCCCATTGGTTGTCATGATGTATTAATACACCATGCCCATTGTTTGTCATGATGCATTAATACATCATGTGCATTGGTTGTCATGATGCATTAATGCATCATGCCCATTTGTTGCCATGATGCATTAATGCATCATGCCCATTTGTTGTCATGATGCATGAATGCATCATGTGCATTGGTTGTCATGATGCATTAATACATCATGCCCATTGGTTGTCATGATGTATAAGATGTATCTGCTTAGAGTCATTGGCACCATACCAAATATCCACTTATTGAATTGTCCTATTGTCCCACACTATTTATAGTTCTATAATATTATTAGCCTATATATACCCTGCTGTGAGTATTTTGGCAGCACCACAGGCTGGTAAAAGGTGCGGGCTTCATACAATGTTGGGCTTGTCTCCTGCATCTACAGAACTGACTCATAGATCAACATATAAAGATTTAGGACCTTTCTCAGGGAAACCTATTGAGAACGAAAATTCTCCTTGTCATGCCTGCCATGAGATACCCCTTATTTGAAAGAGAACTGTCTGATGAATTCACTGGTGTCAGTTATTTGCACATGTGGCCACTACACACAAAGTTATCCCATCAAAGTTTACCTAAATACAGCTTTATTCAAGAAAGAAATCAACTTTTTATAGTCTCAGATAGAAGGCAGACTAAAACAGGACTTTTTCTTTTCCATTTATAGCAAATTACCTCTGAATGATTGTGAATCCAATTAGAAGTCCTCTACATGATCCTATATAGAGTTGCAGGACCCTATACCTATATAAATAATCCCAGGGGTCTGTTATTCAACCCCTCATCATGCACGCAAAATTAATATTAAGGATCTCTGTGTGGGCCTTGTTTGGTGCTCCCAGGTACAACTTGGTTCTGGATGCAACAAAAAGAAGATTACAAATGAGATCAACAATGGGATGGGACAAGGAATGGGATCACAATTTTTTTGCTCTCACCATTTCGGATCCGAAGGGTCACCTAAGAGCATTCCATAGCCACTAAGAACATAGTGGGATCACAACTAGGATCAAGAATATTATGGGATCATGAATGGGGTCAGGAATGTGGCTACTCTTGCTCACGTCAGTGCTGGATCACCTAAAAGTACTACTCTTGTTCTGATCAGCCCTGTAGGATTCCCCTCCCCACAGATCACTAAGATAACAGGTGATATCTTACTCTATCTGCCTGCCTCTCTGTTCTTTAATCCAATTTCAGCCAATCTCTGTCTCCCTGCCTGCCTGTCTCCCGGTCTGTCTGTCTGTCTGGCTGTCTTCAGGCTGTCTGTGGGGCTGTCTGTTTGTCAGTAGGGCCGGCGGTCTGCCTGTCTGCCTGCCTGTCTGTCTGTCTGTCTGCCTGGTAGTCTGCCTCCCTGTCGGTTGGTCTCTGTCTGTATGCCTGGCTGTCGTTGTCTGGCTCTATGCCTTCCTCTCTCTTTCAATCTGGCTGTCTGTCTCTCTCTCTCTGTCTCTGTCTCTCTCTGTTTCGCTCAACACATAGAACCCCCCCCCCCTGCATGAGGGCAAACATTGACGCCTGCGGCACGTGGAGGTCAGGGGAGGAACCTAAATGTGTGGGGGAGTGCTGCTGGTACAGGCAAGTCTACACCGGGTTTAGGTACCAACCCAAACTCCACCACAGGTAACACATAGATCTACCTGGATGTAGACGTGCCACTAGTCACCATCTAATATTGTATAGACCCTACACCGTGAGCGGCATGGGTGTTGTCTCCTGCATGGTTTAAGCACTGTCCTGATGGTGCAGTGGTTAGCATCTTCACTCATGAGTTGAAGGATGCGGGTTCAATCCCCCGTTTGGATATGGACTTTTCCACACAAACCACAACAATATTATAGGTGCATTTTGGTGAAACACATCTGGATACATTATGATGGACATTAATGATATAATTAATGAAGAGATTATAAAAGATGAACAAAATTTCTCTATTGAGTAAGAATTTAAGGAAAGTATCCCTAGCTGTAAAGAATCTCTCTGGGACGATTTACTTTTCTAATCTGTTATATCAAAATTAAAGAAATGACGATCTTCGATCTCTGTGACCTACATTATGCTCGGTGACAACCTAGCTAGAGAGAAAGGAGAAGGAAAGCAGGAGAAAGTGAAAGAAGGAATGAAGGAGCGAACAAAAAAAACTGTACGGAGGAAGGAAGTAATGAATGACCAAATGACCAAACACAAAAGTGCACGAACAGAGAACAGAAGAGGAAAGGAATGATGAACGAATGAAGGAAATAGGGAAGAAATGAAAGATGAAAGGAATGAAAGTATGGAAAGAAGAGAATTTGAAAGATGGAGATGAAGCAAGTAGAATCAATAAATTAAGGGACCAGCCCTAATAATATAATAACAAATATATACTTCCCTGAGCACGTCTAAGTGGCCACTGGGGCTGGGCACGAGCCCCACTAACCCACTCACCCCTACCCCCTACATTAACCTACCCCCCCTGCTTCCCACAGATACCTCACCTGCCCCTACCTTTACATAGGTGTAGACTTGGTCCAACACACACAGGCCCACTCCTCCTGTTTCTGTCTGGGGAGCAGACATATGGAGAGAAGAAGAAGTGGTAGAGAATAGGGCTGTCCTACAGATCTCAAGTGCTCCCCCACTATACTAGGGATCATGTGCGTGAGAGGGGGGTTCTGACTAGCTGGATTGTTGTTCACATATATAAGTGCCCCCCCCCCCTGTATAATGATGTTTCTATGAGGCAATACCCTTTTAACACCCTTGCAAAAGGCTATTATCTTTTGAAAATCTATAAAATAACCCTAAATGATGCATTTGTGTTCACTTTGACAAATGTCTTCCACTCTCACTTACCCTAGATATACCAATGGACCCTTCTTAGTGCACCATTCACAGAGGGCTGGGTTCATCTAAACTCATCTCTGTATACATATGTAGGGGTCGGCGAATTGAACCCGGGACCTCTCAGCCTTCAGGCGATTGCTCTACCACTGAGCTACTTCCCCGTACAACATTTTCTACCTTCCACCCAAGCCTGGACTGGGGTGACACAGAGGGGACATGTAATTACATGACGACCGGCCCCTGAGAGTCAGCACATCGCACATGGGGAAATCACATTCCCCACACATATAACCCTCGTCTTAGAACATTTTGTAATTTTAGAAGTGATTTGCTTAATTCTAGTGAGCTTTAAGGGCATGACTATATGTTCTATTGTACCTAAATTGAAAACCTTTGTATGGTACAGAAATATCGTTCATAAATGCCAATCTATTTCTGGAAAAGTTGAGGGGGGTGGGCAAAAAGATAGTCTTGCCCCCACCAACATGGAAGTTGCCCCCCCCCCCCCCAAGTTCCGCCGCCCCTGCAGCACTTACCACTGGAGGATCTTGCACATAAGGGGATAGGTAGTTTTCTCTAAGAAGTACCCCACCTGCAGTGGTCACCTTTACTCCAGACCTGACTTATTTTTGATGTTGCAGAGAAGTGGCCAATAAGTGAGATGTTAGTAGGTCACTTTTCAGTGGTGGTTAAGTATCTTCCCACAATTATGATAGCAATTTAAAGATAGCAAGAAAGAGAGAGTGAGACGGGAAGGCACCTTACAGTGCAATACAAACTATTTTTAAACAAGGCAGGTGACTTTTCACTCTGATGTGGGGAGTGGTAGTCGAAGAGTGAAACAGACATTTTAAAGTGAACTATTTACAACTAGTACTGTCTTTAGCACACTGCAAGACCCTCCCAGAGGCAGGAGATGTGGGCAGTGTGCCATCATCCCCCCACCTTATTAGCCTGTTTAAACATTGGGGTCTTAAACAAGGGCAGCAGTAAGGAAGTGCTTGAATCGATCCTACGCACTTAAAACGCGGACCTCAAAATAGCACGGTATCATTATAAGGATTAGCATTATAGGGGTAAAGGAATCTATAAGTGCCATAGCACATATACAGAACATTACGGTATATACCCACTCACACACTGCTCAATACATAGATAGAACTAAACGACCGTGGTGTACGAGGTGGCCGATCCACCATGAGGGGGAGGTTCAGGGGTGGATCAGCCACCGAGGACACCAGGGGAGTTTAGTTCTATATTTATTTTATGTTTTTAGAGGTTTAAATAAGGAAAAATTATCAAAATCCGGTACCGTAGTTCCCCGTAAAAGCGCCGATCCGCCATTTTGAATGTTTACATGCACCCAGAACGAGGCTGCAGTGGTGGATCGGCCGCTGTGGTGGATCGAGACACGTTACGCCACTGGGGGTGTGCGGATCGGCCGCGCAATGCTATCTCTACGGGAAGAAGTTATTCACATAAAATAAACAAGGATATCTCACCTTGGATCCAACACACACCAACTTATCACATAGGTTATGGCCTCGGGAGGCAGGTCGGGTACTTGAGTTCTATTGAAACAGATGTGCAGCTGCATCCGCAACAAACTCTTAACCTTACTAGGGCAATATTTGTTGGGGTTCTCTTCAAAAGAGGATCCTTTCTAGGCTACTTTTGACCAAAATAGATTTTGTAAATTTTTGTGGTTAAAAAAGATCAATTTTGTTCATGGTATGGTCATAATGAAATGTCAAGAAATTATGGGAATTTTTCTAAATTGGAACATCTTGATGAAAGTTGACGTGAGAGTGATTTTAAAGAAGGTATCCTTCCTAGATCTTTCCAAACAAAGCCAGACTCACATATATAAGTATCTCAAAGATACAGAGAGAGTGACCCCCCCAGGCAACTTAGGCACCCAAATATACCTGGCCCTCATCTCACATCTCAACACCCACACACCTATAGGCTACACACATACAGACACACACACACACATTCAGTGAGTGGGGAGTGAGTGGTATAGGGTGTACTGGAGGTGTAGACACAGTTATACCTAACCCTGTGTACATAGCTGTGGTACACCACATGGACCTTGTTACCTACACACTACTAACTGTTACCTGGATCATCTCTTAATGACACAGGCAGACAGAGGGAGAGGAGACACTTAGTAATGTAGTACTATACAGTCAGACAGACATTGAGTGGTATAGGGTGTACAGGGGGGTGTAGACACAGCTAGCTGTGTACATAGCTGTACTACTCCACATGTAGTGTGTAACCTACACACATCTTCTGCTGCTGTTACCTGGATCATGATCCCTTAATGACACAGACAGACACAGGGAGAGGAGGCAGGGAGGGGTGTATCAAGGACTACAATAGTATCACTACCCCATTACGACGCAGAAGTCTACCCACAGACATTGAGTGGAAAAGGATGCACTAGAGCTACACACACAGTTACCTATACTTGTGTACACAGGTCTGGGCTTCCCCTGGATGTTATTACCTACACACCTCTCAATCCACACACCAACTGGTATAACTTGTATCATCCCTTAATGATATAGTTAACAGAGGGAGGAAAGACAGAGAAAAGTGTCTCAACTCTCATGTACTCTGATAGCATTGCAGTCACAGAGTAAATGGTGAGTGGTACTGGCCACTAGCTGGTCTGGACGTAGTTCCTGCAACACACACTGATAAGAACTGATAAGATGGGACCAGCATGTCCCTGGAAGTGGGTGTTAACCAGGGACAAGGTACCCATCATGGTATGCCTTATCAGTGGGTTTTAGCTCAACCAGCGAAATTCAAGATGGTGGCTCCACTAGGCCTCCATACTGAGTCCTATAGGTGGACTAGATGAGTAAGCCTATACTTGTGTACTTACGTCTGGTCTGCAGCTGGATATCACAGCCCTTAATCCACTCACCACCAACTGGTAACTTGGATCATCCCCTATTAATGATGATACCGAGGTAGAGAGTCATGGACTGTATTGATACTAGGGGAGGTTTTATGTAATAGACACACATGCTGTATCTAGTACACCTACAGGAGCATACTGTAATGGCACGTGTAAGCGCCCGGGCACTCATAGATTTCGATCCCACTCTACCCCCAGCACTCATACGAGACAGGCGCTTATTTAAGATACAGTTTTTAGTGCTTAAGGATAATTTCAAGACACATATACCTGGCGCTTATTTATGACCGCGGAGCTTAAATGGGCCATTAGTGCAGGATCCACACATCTCATCATCTACACTTTATATATACCTGGAAGTGAGGATGCTGTAGACACATCCAATTGTAAAGAAAGGAATAGGATCAGGGGAGACACAATATACTGTATCTATTCTACCTGGGGAATGCTATTCATACACCTATTAATCTACACTCTGTACCTAGAAGTTTGGATGAATTAGACACAGTGTGTGACTCAGTTGGCACAATTGAACAAGAAAGAAGGTGAGTGGTGGACTAAGTCTACATTCATACAGCTCATATTGAACAAGTAACCAATGGATAACTGATGACGAGTGGGGGTTATCGACGGATAATAACACGAGGCCATAGGCCGAGTGTTATTATCGTCGATAACCCCTACGAGTCATCAGTTATCCATTGACTACTTATTTTATACCACGAAACCAATAAATAATCAATATTATACCAATAAATTCAAGTTGAAAACAAAAATTATTCCCCCTTCCCGGGACTCGAAGCCAGCCATGACAGTGTGTGTACACAGGTACATACACCTCCTCGCCCGGCAGCAGACAGCGACACTCGCCGACAGCGCACACGGCGAAAAAAGAAGCTTCTCGCGGTTATGTTTGTGTATAATACACCTCCTCGCCCGGCAGCGGACAGCGGCAGCGCACACGGCGAAAAAAGAAGCTTCTCACGGTTATGTTTGTGTATAATACACCTCCTCGCACACGGCGAAAAAAAACGCGTCCGGGCCGGGATTCGATCCGCGTACCCCTCACGGCTGAGCGCGACTTGCTAACCGCTAGACCACTGCGTCTCCTCCTTCAGCGGCCGTGTCGGCTTGGATTGATTTGAACGCGTCCTTTGGTTATGTATACACGATCGGTACACACGCCTCGGCGCCCGGCTAGGATTCCTTTGTTTGGTTTAGTTCTAGCCAACCACCTCTCGTCAGTCCCTGTGGCGCAGTGCATAGGGAGTTGGATTTGGGATGTGAGACTGCAGGTTCGATCCCTACCCTGGCCTGGAAAATTTCGTGGGTTTTAATATGTGACATGTGACATGTGACATGGGAGAGGCGTGCGGTTATCCTGGATAACCGCACGCCTTACCTGGATAACCGCACGCCTTACCTGGATAACCGCACGCCTTCCAAAATTGATGTTACAGCCTATAGGGTGTGCAATATCGACAGATATGTGGATGGGAATAGACACCAAAAAGCACTGTGTAACCCACAAATCGTGGTATAACACCTGGTAACTTAGATACTGCAGACACACCAGGGAGGTGTATCGGTAGAAACAGCAAATAGACAGGCTGACAGACAGAACAAAATGAAGAGACCATGGGAGGCAAACAGAGATATAGACAGAGGATAGGCAGGCAGAGACAGAGGTAAACAGAGGCAGACAGAGAAATGCAGGGACAGAGGGAGGCAGAGAGAGACAGTGGCAGAAAGAGGCAGAGACAGAGGCAGACAGATACAGATAGAGACAGACAGAGGCAGAGACAGAGGCAGACTGAGAGAGACAGATGCAGCCAGCCACAAGCAGAGGCAGGAAGATAGAGACAGACTGAGGCAGACAGAGATGGACAGAGGCAGACAGAGACAGAGACAGACAGAGGCAGACAGAGACAGACAATAGCAGACACATACAGACAGAGGCAGACTGAGAGAGACAGATGCAGCCAGCCACAAGCAGAGGCAGGAAGATAGAGACAGACTGAGGCAGACAGAGACAGACAGAGGCAGACTGAGACAGACAGATGCAGACAGAGGCAGACAGAGACAGACAATAACAGACACATGCAGACAGAGGCAGACACATACAGACAGAGGCAGACAGAGACAGACAATAGCAGACACATACAGACAGAGGCAGACAGAGACAGACAGAGGCAGACAGAGACAGACAATAGCAGACACACACAGACAGAGGCAGACAGAGACAGACAATAACATACACATGCAGACAGAGGCAGACACATACAGACAGAGGCAGACAGAGACAGACAGAGACAGACAGAGGCAGACAGAGACAGAAAGAGGTAGACAGAGACAGACAGAGGCAGACAGAGGCAGACAATAACAGACACATGCAGACAGAGGCAGACACATACAGATAGAGGCAGACAGAGACAGACAATAGCAGACACATACAGACAGAGGCAGACAGAGACAGACAATAACAGACACATGCAGACAGAGGCAGACACATACAGAGAGAGGCAGACAGAGACAGACAGAGGCAGACAGAGACAGACAGAGACAGACAGAGGCAGACAGAGACAGACAGAGGTAGACAGAGACAGACAGAGGCAGACAGAGGCAGACAGAGGCAGACAGAGACAGACAGAGACAGGCGGTTAGACAAGGGATAGAGAAAGTTGATATAGCAGCACACGAGGCCTAGATGTATAGACACAAGGTAGACGTGCACACCAGGGGGAGATATCCAACCATCCCTACACCACACACCAACCTACCAGTATCCACACACCTACACACCTACACCACCACACTCTCACACACAGGTATTGAGTCACACACACTAACACACACACACACTGATACATCCAGGAGGTAAGAGGTGTGTGGTATTCCCCCTTCTCTACACTATCCAGTGCATGCCACCATTGCTCCATCTAGTACTAGTGTGGTAGACACTTATACATACAGCTTGGTATAAATTTGCTCTCAAACATTTCTTCAGTGAATGAATTGAATAATTCCATTGGTGTAGGATCTGCCCTGCCTGGATGTGGCCAGACTTGTGGAGGAAGGAGGTGTCTAATATAGTACAATTATACAGAGGGATAGCCAGGTATACATACAGACCTTATAAGAAGGGAAGAGTGGTATAATATATACAGACAGGTGGAGGAGTCCACAGTTACAATTGTGTTAGAGCTGTAGACACATTACTACTGTTAATCATACAGCAGCTGTACCTTAGTCTAACTGTCCCACCTGGAGGAAGGGTAGAGAGAGCAGGTATTATACCTACTGGATGAACACACAGATACAGACAGACCCCAGGAGAAGGGAGGCCTGTGTTATAGTGTACTACAGACGAGAAGAGGAGTCCACAGTTACAATCGTGTTATTAGAGGTGTAGACATATTACTACTGTATCATACACCAGCTGTATACAGGATTGTCCCACCTGGAGAAGGTGTAGAGGGAGCAGGTATATTACCTACTGGAGAACCCAAAGATACAGACATACTTCAGTAAGAGTGAGGTCTGTGTTAAAGGTTACACACTGGAGAAGAGGAGTCCACAGTTTCAATTGTGTTAGAGGTGTAGACACATTTCTACTGTGAATCATACACCAACTGTGTACAGGTTTAAGTCCGACCCACCTGGAGGAGGTGGAGTATTGAGGTAGCAGGTAGTGCCTCCTGGAGGAGACAGGAGCAGGATACTGGAGGAAGTTACAACCACAGGTAGGTTGGACCACGAGGTGTGGGGTGGGTAGAAATGTACATGGAGGTAGATAAGGGTAGATAGTAGAGGGAGAGGGAGGGATAGAGAGGGAGAGGTAGACAATGAAAAAATAGGCAGACAGACAGACAGAAAGAGACATTGGGGCAGAGATACATAGAGAGACGGAGAGACATAGACAAACAGACAGACAGACAGAGACAGATACACACGTACAGAGAAAGAGGGGAGGGGACGGGAGAGATAGAGAGTGAGACAGAGGGAGGTAGAGACAGAGAGAGAGAGGGAAAAAGAGTCAGAGATACAGGGACAGAGACAGAGAGAGAAAGAACAGTAGATTAAGAGTAAACAGGGCAGATGGACAGAGAAAAACAAATACATGGAAAGGGGTAACACGCACATTTCAAAGGTAAATGAGAAGAGAGGAAATAGAGCATCACAGGGGAATATAACGCAGATGGCAATGTGGACACGGATAGAAGAGACATGTGACCCTCAGGTAAAATGAACAGTGTATGCAAACACAGGGGGAAAACTAGAAAGTACATGGTGAGAGTATATGGAGACAGCCACAACTGAGTGGATGGGAGAATTCATATGACAGGGAAAGACATAGAGAGAGATTGGTAGAGACAGGGAAAAAGACAGACAGACAGAGACAGAGAGTGAGACAGAGAGAGAGAGAGAGAGACAGACAGACAGAGAGACAGAGAGACAGAGAGACAGACAGAGACAGAGACAGAAACAGACAGACAGACAGAGACAGAGAGAGACAGAGACAGACAGAGAGAGACAGAGAGAGACATAGAGAGACAGAGAGAGACAGAGAGAGACAGAGAGAGAGAGAGGGAGAGAGAGAGGGGAGAGACAGACAGACAGAGACAGACAGATACAGACAGATACAGACATAGACAGGTCCTACCCAGACCCCAGAGAGAGGCAGAGGCACAGACAGAGAGAGGCAGAGAGAGACATAGAGAGACAGAGAGACACAGAGAGAGACAGAGAGAGAGAGGGAGAGAGAGAGGGGAGAGACAGACAGACAGAGACAGACAGACAGATACAGACATAGACAGGTCCTACCCAGACCCCAGAGAGAGGCAGAGGCACAGACAGAGAGAGGCAGTCAGATGTGGGTAGTTACTATATAGATATATGTGTTTGTTTCTCTAAGGTAACTAGCCCTCAGCTGTAGCTGACCCAGGAACTCCCCAGGGGGATGTCTGGAGGCTCAGTGAGGGGGGGGGGTGTATCTGTGTATGTATTTGAGGGGGGGGGGTCTGAGGAGATGTGAAGTATGCATGTTAACCCTCATTGGGTTGCACACTCCCTCTTCATGCTCCTTTTGTGCACTCATGCGTCTAATCGTCAGTGGTGTATTAGTGAACCATGTCCCGCTGTTGCCATGATACCCCGACAGCAGTGGTGTATTAGTGAACCATGTCCCGCTGTCGCCATGATACCCCGACAGCAGTGGTGTATTAGTGAACCATGTCCCGCTGTCGCCATGATACCCCGACAGCAGTGGTGTATCAGTGAACCATGTCCCGCTGTCGCCATGATACCCCGACAGCAGTGGTGTATCAGTGAACCATGTCCCGCTGTCGCCATGATACCCCGACAGCAGTGGTGTATCAGTGAACCATGTCCCGCTGTCGCCATGATACCCCGACAGCAGTGGTGTATCAGTGAACCATGTCCCGCTGTCGCCATGATACCCCGACAGCAGTGGTGTATCAGTGAACCATGTCCCGCTGTCGCCATGATACCCCGACAGCAGTGGTGAATCAGTGAACCATGTCCCGCTGTCGCCATGATACCCCGACAGCAGTGGTGTATCAGTGAACCATGTCCCGCTGTCGCCATGATACCCCGACAGCAGTGGTGAATCAGTGAACCATGTCCCGCTGTCGCCATGATACCCCGACAGCGAGTCATTGGTATGTCATCCCGAATCGATGGAGGTGTATCAACCGCATGACGGTTGGAATGTAATTTACAAAACCTGCCCATTGGTCATCGTGATGCATGTACAGAGTCCTGGCAGGTACCTCACTAGGGCTGTATTCAAACATCATGCAGACCCTTAGATACCAGTCTACCAGTAGGTGCTACCTTCATTTCATGTTGGAAACAGTGAATTACAGACACACCATATATTATAATAGGTTTAGCCTATAGGAGCTCCAGATCTCCATCCTCATGACTTAATCCTCCCCGAATATCATTGCCAGTAACAGCACCCCAAATGATCATAAAGTATTAAATAATCATCTTTTTATGACAGTTAAAATGGGATTTTTACCAGAATAACATGTAAATAAATGCAATGGCCTACAGATATTGGATCTGAAAGAGGCTTATCTGACTCAGCCTTGCCTTATGAGATAATCCTCTATTATATCCAATATTCATAAACCTCTGCCTTTATATCAACCATTTTATCTCTTTGGGCTAGTAAGCCTCAATGTACAGCCAGTTACTCTGCCACCAGGGCTGCCTCCATGATCAATGTGCATGATGCACTGCAGCTCTATGATTAACCTTTAGAGAGTTGGGTTTTGGTGGGCCAGCAGCAGAGCTGAAAGGGTTAAAGAGTTGTAGGTGGGTTGGGGTTAAAGGAGGTATGCATGGAGCCATAGAGCACGTTAACACTCCCCCATCTGCTGCACGTGTTTCCACCCCTTGCATACCTCCTAATGCACCCACTGCCCACAACCCCACAACCTCTATTAGTACTAGGGTCCATCCATGGGCGGAAAACTAGTCTCAACCACATGCTCAGTATAGTCCCCTCTAGTAGTATAGACAGGGTCTGACAGTCAGCAAAGTCCCCAGTCTCTCCTGTGTTTACACAACCCATTCAATCCACATGGCTACTTTGAGTATGCATTATCCCTAGGTATCCAAACACATGCACTGTACACATGGCTGAAGTCTATAGAACTGAATCATTAATTGTCCTATAATTGCCCCAGTGCTGACTTTTAGCTTCTTGGGTGTAAATTGTAGTTAGTATGGCAGTGGCTGGTAAGCTGTAGGCAGTCATTCCCTACATGTATGGTCAGGTAGCAAATCCATGAGTAGAAATTCCATGAGCATTTAACATATCCAAAATAAGACACTGTAGGAGCTACACAAAGCTGATACTAATACATTTTCTAACTTTATTCTGAAAATGAGGAAGTTATATGATTGAGCCTAAAAAATAGGTCTTATGATCCTATTTATCATGTGTATATGAAATGCAAGAGGATGAGATATTGTCACCTTACCTATGACATACCCACAGGGCCATGTAGTTAATTGAATTGTTTGCCTGAACCAATCATTAAGTGTGCCCTATCACCTAGCTATGTGTAAGAGTGCTATGGTCAGATGTTAGATACTGAACAAGTAATCAATGAATAATTCATGACGAGTGTGTGTTAGTGAAGGATAATAACACGAGGCCACAGGCCGAGTGTAATTAGCCTTTGCTTACACACACGAGTCATGAGTTATCCATTGTCTACTTATTTTATACCACGAAACCAATAAATAATCAATAGAATACCAATAAATTCAAGTTGAAAACAAAAATTATTCCCCCTCCCCGGGACTCGAAGCCAGCCATAGTGTGTACACAGGTACATACACCTCCTCGTCGCCCGGCAGCGGACAGCGACAGCGCCAGTCTCGGCTAGGCTTGGCAGCGGCACACTGCGAAAAATAGTGTTTGTACACGATCGGTACATACACCTCGTCGCCCAGCCGCAGACAGCGACAACGCACATGGCGAAAAAAACATGCTCCCGGACCGGGGCTCGATCTAGCAGACCTCTGACAGCTGAGCACAATGCGCTAACCGCTAGACCACCGCGTCTCCTCCTTCAGCGGCCGTGTCGGCTTGGCTATGTTTGAATGCGTCCCGCGGTTATGGTAGTGGACAACCCCTGCAGTCGTCGCCTTCCCGGGCTTTGTATCATATCCAGACGTGGTTCGAACCAAGCATTTCTCTTCAGTCCCTGTGGCGCACTGCATAGGGAGTTGGACTAGGGATCTTAGGCTGCAGGTTCGAGCCCTGCCCTGGTCAAGACTATCATGGGTTTTAACATGTGACATATGACATGGAAGGACATGAGAGGCGTGCGGGTTATCCATGGATAATCGCACAGCATGCAGGTTATCCATGGATAACCGCACGCCTTACAAAATTGATGTTACAGCCTACAGGGTGTGCAATATTGACAGGTATGTGCATGGGAATATCCAGCAAAAAGCCCTGAGTAACCCAGAAATCGTGGTATAACTAGGGATGTGGTTGAGACTAGTTTTCTGCCCATGGGTCCATAGCTACAGGGTCTAGATCTACTGGCTTTGGCTAGGGTCTGGTCTAAACGCTAGCCAACTTCAGAGACCATTCCAACTTTAGTTAACTTTTGTGGCAGGAGTCTGGGTAGAAATGGGTACCATCAGGACCCTTACCTAGTTTTGACAGGAGTCTTGGTATAGGACCAGGTACCATCAGGACCCTTACCTAGTTGTAGCTCGAGTCTTGGTAGGACCAGATACCATCAGGACCCTTACCTAGTTGTGGAAGGAGTCTTGGTAGGACAAGGTACCATCAGGCCCCTTACCTAGTTGTGGCAAGAATCTTGGTAGGACCAGGTACCATCAGGACCCTTACCTAGTTGTAGCTCGAGTCTTGGTAGGACCAGATACCATCAGGACCCTTACCTAGTTGTGGCTGGAGTCTGGGTAGGACTAGGTACCATCAGGCCCCTTACCTAGTTGTGGCAGGAGTCTTGGTAGGACAAGGTACCATCAGGCCCCTTACCTAGTTGTGGCATGAGTCTGGGAAAGGCTAGGTACCATCAGGACCCTTACCTAGTTGTGGCAGGAATCTTGGTAGGACAAGGTACCATCAGGCCCCTTACCTAGTTGTGGCAGGAGTCTTGGTACAGGACCACGTACCATAAAGACCCTTACCTAGTTGTGACAGGGGATAGGTAGTCATTGCACATGTTTCCCACACTTGCCCGATGCGCCCTTCACAGAATGCCTCTCCATGTGATGAGGATGTTTCCACATGATGAGAGCTTCATGTATTATGTATTGTGATTTAAGGTCAGCTGTACCTAGACCAGGATTGCTCAAACCTACTGAAAACCCTGCTTACAGGCCTTACCCACATATAAGTCCAACCCGCATATTGGCTTATAGCGAGGGTTTTTGTTTATGTGTGTGTGGGGACATGACAGTTCCAATCTCGGAACTTCATGTGTTATACAGATGGACATAGGCAAACTTCAGGGCTTGCCAGAAACAAGTCTGGTGCGAGATCAGAACTGAAAGTCTCTGATATCAGCAGGCACATGTACTACCTGGAACCAGCCCGGTCCCAATTGGTCACTATAAGCCACACTAGAAGCCTGAAAATGATGTCATTTTGTGCTATAGTCTATAATGCGAATCCCCATGTATAAGCTGCACCCTGATTTCTGACTGACTTTGTAGATGAACTGTAGTAAGCCTCTGAAATGGTGTACAGGTCATGCCTAAAGTGCTGGTTCATTTGCATCGGCTATGTCCATTTTCTTCTAATGCGACCAATATTTTTATGCAAAAATGTGTGGAAGAAAACTGTCAGATTAGCAGAAAATGGGCCAAATCAATAGAATGGAACCTCTAAGCAGGTATACCACTGGCCTGAAATCTGACCAACTGATGCTGATCCAACGATTATTATTAATATACTAAAATTATGACTTCGGTCGGTGGTACATTATTTATCAACAGGGGTAGGCGGGTTTTCACTTGGACGCGCAAACATTTTTTACGTCCCCCCTCGGCGCCCCCCCTATGCTGGAGGCTCGGAGAATTTTCGCGCCCATCTTTAATCTATAGTAGCGCGCAGGCTTTTTTGATAGGATAAAGGTAAAAGTAAACACTGCTGATGCCAACCAGACAGTGAGATATTTTGCTGAGTTGAGGTGAAGCAGAAGTTGATGATAATGGTAGTTGTTTTCCCGGCAGTGTGGGCATTTTCTACAACTATGGGGAACTAAAACTCTCTTCAGTCAAAGTTTGGTCAAATCAGATATAGGGTATACTGTGTTTGCAGTAATTTCAAAAGAATTTATGAGTCTTAGAGTTCAATTAGAATTCAAGTGATGTGAATTTTTCCTAAATCGAAACTCTGATGTAGCACATTGGAACATGAATGCACCCAGGCTCATAATCTTATAGACCATATTGGCAAGGTTTTAGTGCAGGCCTTCAAATCAGCGCTGGTCTTATTTAAGCATAGGGTAGAAGTAGGTTTTAAATAAATCTTGAAATAAGAGCACGCCTTGCATTGAAGAAGGGTAAGCCAGCAGTTGAAATAAATTAGCACATGTGCACTTAAATAGTCCTCCCTAGTACGCACCCTTACCCTTGTCCTTGATCATTGTTGACTTAGTTTTAGCCTTACACAATAGCCTGTGCCTTAGGTATGGGTCCAGATCAATCCTGTACCTCTCATAGTGTATGGATGTAGCCCCCTGAGTTCATACATCATTTAGTGTATGTGGCAGTTAACTTCTATTGAACACCTCCTCCTAGTCCTACCTACTATAGAGTCTATACTGAAGGAGAACCTCTACCCTAGTGCACCAATTAAGCACCCAGGTGCTTTATTTTTAATTTTAGATACCCTTGTAACCTGGCCCTGATTTGAGACAGGTGCTTATTTGAATACTGTTTTAGTGCTTAAGATGGATTTCAGCCCCCCTGTACCCTTAATGCGTTTTACAGACCGGTGCTTGTTTGAGACCCTGGCACTTAATCGCGCCATCATGGTGAATATACCTGCCAGCTCCTTCCTCTACCACCTCAGTGAGGAACAAGTCATTTATTGCCAGCTGGGGGATCTTGGGATGGGGTGGGGTGGGTGGATGCTTGTAGCATTTTCTGAACCAACAACTTCTTTTTCTGACCATCATCGAATATGATCCCCTGGAATGAATAAAACAAATACCAACCCCCCCCCCATCCACAAGTGTGGAGGGTTTTCAAGCCTCTTCCACTCCTCCCACAACTATGGCCTCTTCTTCAGTCACCCAAGCAAGCCCGTACCACCCTGGTAATTATTAATGACATGTCACTCGGAAATTTTAAAGAACAAACATTTTAGAAACCGATTGCAATACCCCCGGCTCTAACCTGACATCCCTCTTACTGCATATAATCGTGCACTGTTAAATCTTCAAATCCAATGCTTCCAGCCAGTTATCCAGGCTATGATTGGGGTAATTTTACATGCTCACCCTTCCTACACAGTGTATTGGCCACTAGCTGGTCTGGAGCTGGTTCCGGGCGACACACACTGATAAGAACTGATAAGATGGGACCAGCATGTCCCTGGAAGTGGGTGTTACCCAGGGACCAGGTACCCATCATGGTATGTCTTATCAGTGTGTTTTAGCTCAACCAGCGAAATTCAAGATGGTGGCTCCACTAGGCCTCCATACTGAGTCCTATATACTAGGGGTAACTGATAGAGAGGTGTGTTCGATAAATCCATGAGACACTCACCTCCACTCGTACACACAAGAGCACCTCACACATGGGGGCATTCGTAAAGCGCTTTATATAGAGTAAATGCTGAGCACATGTGTACACTAACACCTCTTATATCCAAAGACAATCCCTCCATTTCCTTTCAGTTGATGGTAATTAGTAATTATGGGCAGCAGCTAATTAATGGATACAAGACGTGTCAGAGTGCATGGAAATGCACTTGAATAGAGTGAAAAGAATGTAATTTTCCTACACCCTCTCATCCCATAGCACAAATCTCTCTGGTCTTATTCCTGACTCTGCCCTTAAACACTCTTTCAATAATCAAAGTGGTTCTCATCGTAAATTCATGACTTCCCAATTATAACTGGTTTTGTATTTAGTATCTTAAACTACATTACCTGTTAGCATTAGAAGGCACCTGAGTCAATCATTAGACCAGACAAAAAGTACCGTTGAGTCATCGTATAGCCTACCCGCAGGAAGATGGTTCGTCTCTAACCCGCATTGACATAAGAACCTGACAGACACACATATATATGTTTATACTTGGGTTAGGAGTTTTTCTCACCTCCTGCTGAGAAGAGCACCTAGAGGTGGTAAGCCGATAGCTGAGTGGCAGCCATTACCTCCTTTCCTACCTCCTGATAAGAGAGTGCTAACTCGCTCCATGTTTTTCTACCTCCTCTTGCAGCCTCTTCACACAGACCCCCCATGGAGGCATGCTGCTGATCCTTGGTATACCCTTACTCTAAATACCCACAATACCCTTTATATGATGATGCATTGGTGCATCATGCTCATCGGTCGTCATGATGCATGATGCAGCCTGGGTGAGTTACTCGCCAGAGATGCAGCCCGGGTGAGTTACTCGCCAGAGATGCAGCCCGGGTGAGTTACTCCCCAGAGATGCAGCCCGGGTGAGTTACTCCCCAGAGATGCAGCCCTGGTGAGTTACTCGCCAGAGCTGCAGCCTGGGTGAGTTACTCGCCAGAGCTGCAGCCTGGGTGAGTTACTCGCCAGAGCTGCAGCCTGGGTGAGTTACTCGCCAGAGCTGCAGCCCGGGTGAGTTACTCCCAGAGCTGCAGTCTGGGTGAGTTACTCCCCAGAGATGCAGCCCGGGTGAGTTACTCACCAGAGCTGCAGCCTGGGTGAGTTACTCGCCAGAGCTGCAGCCTGGGTGAGTTACTCGCCAGAGCTGCAGCCCGGGTGAGTTACTCGCCAGAGCTGCAGCCCGGGTGAGTTACTCACCAGAGCTGCAGCCCGGGTGAGTTACTCGCCAGAGCTGCAGCCCGGGTGAGTTACTCCCCAGAGATGCAGCCCGGGTGAGTCACTCGCCAGAGCTGCATTCACACACCATGCCAACCCAGGATACTCCCTGCACTGTAAAAAAGAAATCTAATGGGATCCTCATAAAACTGAGCAGTGAACCACTGTAATTGTTTTGCAGTGAACCAGTGTAGTTATCACAAGAAGCCCCAGGTGGCATTATCTTAGTGCATTGAATTTCTGTGAAAATAACGGCGGATCTCTGGCAACTTTGGGACAACGGTTCCATTGTTATTTTGACAATATTTTCTTTACAGTGTGTATGGTCAGAAGGAAGCCCTAATGAAGTGCTGGTTAGCAGACATGCCAGCACTTCATTGGTGCATCATGATGGTCAGTGGGCATGATGCACTCCTTCACCATTGGCCCTTGAAAGGTTAGACCAGTGCTGACACCTGCAGCAGGGTGTAGTATCTACACACAAACAGAAGCCTTCCACTTTATGTACACACATTGTTCTGCCGTTTTTCTTTTATTTAGAATGATAGTGGGGGGACAGAGGGAAACATTGCCAAGAAATATATCCAGTGTTTTCCTTCTGTAGTGTTCAGCAACTGTAGAACCTGTTACTGCATAAAATCCATCATACTGATTCAAAGAGATCTGATATTACCTTCAAATACACATAATCCTTAATAAAAATAATAATAATAATAACGATAATAATAATAATAATAATAATAATAATAATAATAATAATAATAATAACAACAACAACAACAACAACAACAACAACAACAACAATAATAATAATAATAATAATAATAATAATAATAATAATAATAATAATAATAATAATAATAATAATAATAATAATAATAATAATAATAATAACAACAACAACAACAATAACAACAATAGCAATAATAACAATAATAGCAATAATAACAATAATACAATAGTAACAATAGTAACAGTAGTAACAGTAATAACAGTAATAACAGTAGTAACAATAGTAACAATAGTAACAAAAGTAACAATAGTAACAATATTAACAATAGTAACAATAGTAACAACAATAATAATAACAATAGTAACAACGATGATGATGATGATGATGATGATGATGATGATGATGATGATGATGATGATGATGATGATGATGATGATGATGATGATGATGATGATGATGATGATGATGATGATGATGATGATGATGATAATGATGATGATGATGATGATGATGATGATGATAATGATAATGATAATGATAATAATAATAATAATAATAATAATAATAATAATAATAATAATAATAATAATAATAATAATAATAATAATAATAATAATAATAATAATAATAATAATAATAATAATAATAATAATAATAATAATAATAATAATAATAAAAGGATCCTGATTTCAAATCCCAAGGAACAGATGCTTATGCCTCCTTTCACCAAAAGTTTCTTTATTGATACCTTTGATACAATAGTTCCTTTTATAATGTCATGCAGTCAAGGTACTCTCCTTGACACACTCAGGATGGGTACCAGTTCTCATGTGGTCTTGCTGTTCCTCGTTCCACTGGTTCCCGGTGTTCACTATATAACATATTATTGTCTAATTACAGCATGATGGGTGCCAGTTCTTGCTTGTTCTCGCTGTTCCTCATGTTGCTGGTTCCCGGTGTGATCCTGGATACGTTACAGGATGGTAACAAGCTGCTGCTGGTTGTACTGGGAGGTGTCAGGTAAGGAAGCCATCGCTTTAGAATTTTAACACTTAACCTTATGGGCTGCTATTTTCGTGAAACCCCTAGTACTGCATATTGTAAATCAACCATTGAAAATACCATGGCGGAAAACCCTCTAGTGGCAGTGTGTGCAACCAATATTGCGTATGAATCCTTCTAGAGAAATAAAGTAGTCCCAGCAGTTTTCATCATGGGCACGGATGTGAGGCTTTGTTAATTACCTTGATATCTGTTGAATTCTAATAGGTTATGGGCCCAGAATCCTGGCAGCTAGAGGTGTGAACAATGTTTATGTGTTTATAGGTGGGACAGTGATGAGATGGTGGGATTTCATCATCTGGTGGCTTATAAGGTGTAAACTATGTTTACCATGGTGACCCAGAGCTTATAGATCTTGACACCCCCTTTATCCGTGGCTCTAATTTGAGACCAGTGCACATTTTGCATACTCGTTTTAGATTAACTTCAGAGCCCCTTTACCCATGGCACTTATCCGCAGTGGCACTTATCCGCAGTTTATTTTAGACCCTAGTGTATAAATGGGGTAATAAGGCACATGTCTCCTTATGTGTTTATACAGGTGGGACAGTGATGAGATGATAGGACTACATCACCTGGCGGCTAATGGCGTGAAGGCTGCTTACCTGGAACCCGTCTTCCCTGCTATGACCATTCCCAACCTATACACCATCATGACCGGTAAGCATTATCTTACTTCTACCTTAGGTAGTGCCCATTGATTAAGAACAGGTGTGACTTTAAGTGTTGCTTCCATTGCCTTTGGTTGGGCAAATTTTCGCTTATCTGACAATTTATGATATTGCAAAAGTATAGAAAAAATTGGTTGGATTAGCAAACATTCTCCCAACTGACTGGGGTGGAACCAGGGTTTTAGAAGAAAACAGATATCCCTCAAGGGGGGGGGGAGCGGGGGACAAGATTCATCCTTTTATTAGAGAAAGATGCCATGAATTTCTATGGAACAAAGGGGCTGACCATAAACATTTTTAGCTTATTCGAATACTGTTTTTGTATGCATTGTCTTCATAAACTGCCTTAGTTTAGTTCACCTGGCGACATGTGATGCACACATATATCCAATTGTCTGTTTTACCTAAAAAAGCTAACTGTGTGCCTGACTTTCTGCCTTCTCCTTGCCTGTGTGTTTCAGTGCCCTATTTCCCTTTCCCTTCTTTACGCAGATATCTACACTCTTGCCTTTCTTACTTCCCTTCTGTCATCTTCTTTACTTCCAATCACCTCTCATTTACTACTTCTTGTAAGCTGTGTCAGGCTGCATCACTACTTCCTTCCTTGTACTATAGTTGTGGCAAGTATCTCACCACAGCAGCATTTATTTATGATGCTGAAGATAAGGTTTATTCACATCTGGATGATGGACATGATGCTCTGGGGCAGCATTGGTGACTTTCCAGGCAGCTTTAGCATTATACACCCCCTAACTTGTTAATAATTGTGTAGTTATAGATCAGAGATGTTACTTCGGTAACTTACCGAGAGGTATTTTTATGCGGCCCCTCAGGGGTTAATACTTATGTAGTTATATGGTACAGAGATGTGTCTATATAGGTGTATGAGTCATGTAGGTCATGTTACCTACCTGGTTTGCTTGTACAATAGGTGCAGTCAGACCCACCTCAACCATGCTAATATATATATATATATAAAACATACAAACAGTATAGGATGTTGGGGCGCTATTGAATGAGGCACTGCATGACACTTGAGTTTTATATAGTCTGGTTGCCAAGGGCTGGTTTTCCAGGCATCCTTGCAGATAAACTCCCCGAAGAGGTTGTGAGTGTTTTGGGTACAGGAAGTCATGTACTTTAAGAATCTTGATGATGCCAAGCTGGCATCGCTAGGCAGTTCGGGAAATTCAAGATGGCTACCAAGAACGGCACCCAAAACTGCTTTATGCCATAGTTCTGTCAATATTCATATGATTTACATGTGTAATTTATCAAAATTAGGGTTTTTTTGGGGATGACAAATTCATTTAAGGGGTCAAATCAACAATATGATACATATCCAGGAAGTAAGACTGTTTCCATAGCAACCAACATACTGTTTCAAAAACAAAATTTTCATTTCGCGTTGATTTCTCACACATATACATGGCTTCATTAATAGTGATTTGGGTACAGGAAGTCATGTACTTTAAGAATCTTGATGATGTCAAGCTGACATGGTTGGGCAATTCGAGAGATCCAAGATGGCGACCCAGAACTGTTTTTTGCCATAGTTCTGTAAATATTGATGTGATTTACATGTGTATTATAACAAAATTAGGTTTTTTTTGGATGAGGATTTCATTTAAGGGCTCAAACCAATAATTTGCAACATATCCAATGAGTTAGATTGTTTCCATAGCAACCAGCATACTATTTCTAATGTAAAAAGTCAATTTCTCACACATATACACTTTCATTGATAGATTACATTAGATATACACCTTAACATGATTCTGAGGGACTCCTTAACTTTTTAATGACTTTATTTGTATGTCCCTAGGATGAGTTGTTGCCTACTTACAACTGTTATAATCAATAGGGTTTTGTATACTTATATCATCTCTTCAAACAATAATTTAGTTAATAAAACATAGTCATACTATTTGTGAATTTGTATCTCTTCCTCTTCCATAGTAGTTCCATCCTTCTCCTTGTCAACCATAACCCAATGTTGTTGTGATTGTGGGTTGTAACAGTTCAGGGAGTCTTTTATTTGGCATTTACCGAATACTGTACAGGTCATGCATGCTTGATTACAAGGACATTGCTAGTTGCACATGGCTCTAATGAAGAGCAGTTACATTAGAGTAAATTGATGATGGAAGGTGGAGCTGTAGGTATTTCTTTTGGCAAAGTTGTTGGGACAAGAGACCTTGTTCTAGGATGTTTTGACGATCCATGCAATAAAGGGTCTTCTTCTGGAGGTTCTAAGACATAGCAGCCCTCCAGATCCATGACTGGTAACGGGCTCGCTTGACATGAAGGCTGCGTTTAGTATGAAGGCTTCCTTGTTCGGGGGAAGGGATGTCACACAAAACTTTTTTGATGTGCTTCTACCTGTCTGCTTTTGACAAGCTTTAAATCTCACATCAGTCATGATATCATCACAGTCGAGTCCATAGCATACTAATACAAAGATTGTAGCTTCTGAGACCAGGGCATACATACCTATATTGGTCCGGAATTTTGGTGGAATAATGCCCTTTTCAACAGTATTTACTGCTTACCTCTTTCCAATACCCTTAATTTTACTGACAGTGTCACACCCAGTCAGTGCGTTAGAGTGATTAGATGTGCTATTATGGCCTTCTGATTTGTGCAGGTTGCAGCTATATCAGTGGTCTTTCTCTCAGGTGAAAAAGGCACCATGTACATCTGACTGGTCACTTTCAGGGACTGCTAGAAGTAGTCAGTAGTACAAAAACATCCTAACATGAATGAATCTTTCAAGTGCAGCTTTAATGGCTTCATTTGGAAAATTGACAACCACTTCCTCATGTTTGATGCTCCCGTCATGCCTAAAACATTGTACACCCGTGCTGATTTCTACAGATGATTGTTCTTTACCAGTGATTAGTAGCTTATGCTTGCACTGAGACCTCTTGAAGTACTTGGGGAGTTCTGTGAATATCAAATCAGTCATCAACACAGTTTTGAAAGGCAGAGCTGATTCAATATTTAGAATGTGATGTTCATATCCCTTCAGAGTGTGTAGTGCTCTAGTTAACATTTTTATTGTAGTATTGTTGTCACATGAGGGGCAAAAGCCTCAATTAAATCAGCTACTTTCCCTCTTGATGGCCAGTGGATTCTACCCCAGGGCAGTGCGCATCCATCAAATATCTAGCTTACTAATGACACATGAAGACACTTCAAAGTAGACTTTCCTGACACTGCTAGCATATCTCCAGAGTTACTTAAGAGAGCTGTTGGAATAGGGGCAAGCTCATGAGAGAATAGTTCTTTTGCATCCAGATTGATGCAGCCTGAACTGCAACTCTAATCTCCCTGTTTAAGATGATTTCTTTGCCAACTGAATCAGCTTCTCATAGGTTTGTTGTTGTTTTTTATTCACAGCCATTGTTATAACTGAACTACTGACATAGAAACAGTTTTGTAGTCTTTCTGTGCACTGTTCCAAGCGTTTCTTCCAACTGCATTGTTAACATTCACAGCTGGATCTTCCTGTGACAACATTGAAGAGTGAGGGTGGATGCCCCTTTGGGTCCATTGGATTTACACGGCTTATGATTTTCTTAAGAATCCTTTTCATCAGCATTTATGTGGGCTTTGGGCTCTACTTTGTGGATATCAGAAGGGATCTTATGATTGTCTCTCAATTTCTCTAAAGTGCCTAATAACTTG
This sequence comes from Acholoe squamosa, assembly GCA_949317995.1. Lineage (NCBI taxonomy): Eukaryota > Metazoa > Annelida > Polychaeta > Phyllodocida > Polynoidae > Acholoe > Acholoe squamosa. The sequence continues at coordinate 68,068,610 of OX439048.1, read as the reverse complement.
TGCAGATATGCATACTTAAAGCCAATCTTGTCATGGCATTCCCATTTAAGACTATCCCAATGAGTCCTTCAGAGCTGTGGCCAAACCTCATGAATGTAATCTCTAGGAACATGTCTGACCACATTGCCTTGGTGCACCCTGCAACATGCTGCATGATGTGTTGGCCCAGCCAAAAATGGAGGGAAATCTGCACTAACTATGGAAGACCTTTCCTACACAAATTTTCACATTTGAAAAAATACAATATAGCAGTGTCATAGAAAGACCTCTGACACAGAGTACAAACAGGCCCTTTGCCCTCAAAGTTGTTTGTCATGATAATATACAGTGATGACAATAATGTCAATGTGTCCCTTAGTCTCATCGTAAGGTAGGGAAAGATGTTAAAGGTAATCTCTTAATGGAACTGTATATGTGTGAGTGAAATTTACTCGAGATGCAGATTTTGTGTTGGAAATAGAATGTTGGTTGCTATGTAAACAATCTAACTCCCTTGATATGTATCAAATTGTTGATTTGACCCCTTAAATGAATTTTGTCATCCCAAAAAACCATAATTTTGATATATTACACATGTTTATCGCATGAATATCGACAGATCTATGGCATAAAACAGTTCTGGGTGGCCCTCATGGCAGCCATCAGGAATTTCTCCAATTGCCCAATGATGCCAGCTTGGCATCATCAAGATTCTTAAAGTACATGACTTCCTGTACCCAAATCACTCATAACCTCTTCGAGGGGTTTCCCTGCAAGGTCAACCTAGCTGGCTGCCAGATTAATACCCTTTTACAACTTATTTCAAAGTTCATTATATGATATGTTTAACTTTGCCTGGCATTATTTGAGAACTTTTAAGTACCTTCTGTGTCAGACTGTCACTGGATTTTTTTCCGCGTGTGAGAAGTGGCCACACGTCAAAAGTGGCAATAAGAATTATTTAAAAAGTGAACTTTGTCCCATTCATAGATCTACAATTTAGTTCAAGGTCTTTAAGGGGAATAATAAATATGCTTATTATATATCTATTAGGCCCAATCTGCCTACTCACTCTCCCAACAGATTCTGTGGTACAATCCAATATATGTGTAACATCTTTTTTTTAATATATTTACAGGCTTGTATCCTGCTTCTCATGGACAGACAGGAGACTACATGTATGACGCTGAGAAAAACCTCTCCTTTAACAAGATGGCCAACTACCCAATAGACTCTGACCCCCTCTGGTGGCAGAAAGGGGACCCGTTCTGGGTCAACGCCATGCGACAGGTCAGAAAACAGCTCCTATTCTGATTCCTTTGCACAACACAATGTAAAGCTAGATTATTAGATATCTTAATCTCCCTTGTTTACTGAACTAAATAAATACTTGTGATTTTTAGCTTACACAAAACCAGACAGATCTAAAGTTTAATCATCACGGATAAAATGGAACAATCAGGCAATATCACTGGTTCGGATAATTATGATTTTTGATCAATGTTTTGAGCAATTGATTTATCTTCTTCAGTACAATTTTTGGCCTTTTGATGAAATCATATTTTTGTAAAAATGATCTTTTAACTCTCAAAATACTTTCTCCTCCCTGACAAACCATAGAGAAAAGATATGAGACAAAGAAATCCTGATCCTTATCAATCATCTCTTTTCGGCATTTTTCAGAAGAAGCATGCTTACCTGTACCGGTGGCCAGGCTGTGATGTGTACATCCGGGGCATTAAACCAACCTTCTGTAAGCCTGTCTCTGATTGGCTGATGTCTGTGGATGAACTAAGGACAAACCTGAATGAGTCTCTCCGGGTGCTTAGCAATGACTCAGCAGATTTTGTTGGTGGGTGTAAACAATTTGAATTCATGATATTGAATTGATAATTATTTTATTGGCTCAAACATTGGGTTGAAAGAGAATGTTATCATATATAGCAATTTGTCATAATGTTCCATGCACACTACTTATGATTGTTCCTTTGTTCATCAATTTATTAAGAGTAGATCACTTCCAATTAATGTGTCATCTTGTGTGTACTGAAGTGTCAAGTCCTTGGACCAATATAATGTGTTAAATATCTTTAGTATACCACTCAAATTATATCATATAAGAAACATTATATAAAGCCTTCCACCAAAAAGTATTGCTAATGTAATTTTGTATACAAAATGAAAAGTAGAATGCTCTCTTTCAGGTGTATACTATAATGGTTTAGAACAAGCATCGTACAAGTACGGCCACAGCGCTCACCTAAATGAAGCCATAATGAATGTTGATGACATCATCAGTAACCTACAGCATGTCATGGAGAAATCGACGATACCCGGTGACACAAGCAGGCATCTCTCTGACGTCATTAACATCATGGTGGTGTCAGATCATGGGTTTACGCATATATCACCGACACGAGTTATAGACATGAGGTCACGCCTCAACTCTTGGCCCATACATCATGTCATCAGTGACCAGAGTCTTTTACAGATATGGCCTCATCATGATTCTGTAGAAATGGTAAGGATGGTGTACAGATATTAGGTGTATTGGATTAATTTTGCTCATATTCATAGAATATGGAAGGCTATTCAAAGAAAAGAAAATAACAACTTGATCTCCAGATATCTCATATTTGTGTTTTAGGGATATAATTGTCTGTGTGAGTGGAACCAAATACTTTTTGTCAAAATCTCAGAGAAAATCAAATATGGCTGATGATGTTTTAGTAAGATGACACTAATAAAAATAAATCTTGATCTTGGAGAAAGTCTTGTAAGTTAGGCCACTTAATTATAATAACTTGAATTACGGATCCACCGCTGGGATTTTTGGCAAAATAAAAAGAAAATTATTTTTACTTTTTTCCCTCTGGCTGCTGGGATTTTTCAAGATTTTTGGTAAAAAATAAAAATAAAAAAAAGTACATGATTTTGTGCTAACACCCAACAATTCTCGACCTTTCCTACATTTACTTCCCAAAAAAGGTTTTTTCATTGCCTAAGGTGACTTTGATGGCCGGAAAAGTACATTTTTGGGGTAATCTGGCTGGAATTTCTTTTTTCGCCTCTGGCTGCTGGGATATTTTGGTCCCAAAATCAAACTTTTTTTATTTTTTTTTTACCTCTGGCCACCCAAAATGCCAGCTGAAAAGTCCCCTAATCCAAGTTATTACAATAACATGGCCTTACTCATAATGTTATATCAGCGGTTAATGAATGTTTCTGTCTGGTTTCAGGTGTTTTCAGCACTAAATACCTCCCACTCTAACTACACAGCATACAGCATAGGACACATGCCTGACTCATGGCACTACATGCGCGGTCCATTTGTAGCACCTGTAATACTACTAGCCGATGTGGGATATACGTTCCTAGCGGTAAGACATCGACTTATCTTGACATGTCTTTGTCCTATCTATTCACTATTAACCATTTCTCATTTTGGACAAATTCTTCTTTGGGTGCTGTAAATGATCAAGTCACTTTGTTCAGCGGGTGACCTTAAGACATAGGCTTAATATAATAGCCCAAAACTGTGAAAAGATTGAGTAAGCAAACATGCAATGCCCCATACAATGCTACTTTTCCTTTGATTACTCTATACAAAATGGTTTTTCTCTCTATAAATTAATCCAATCTCTTCCTTTTCAAAAAGAAGTGATTTCTTTTTTGCCACTGAATGGATTGAATTTTAGTCATCCTACTTATATAGAACTTTGTTGTTTCCAGGCTCATATACCATCGTTTGATATAGAACTGATACTTGGTATCCTTTCAGCCCAAGTCACCTAAATTCCCCACCTACACACACGGGGCTGACGTTAAGCCGCGTGCTGCTGGGTCAGGGTACAGCAACACAGTACAGGACATGCGCGGCATATTCTACGCCCGAGGTCCTCACTTCAAACGTGGCGCTCGGACAGAGGCCTTCAGCTGTGTCCATTTATACCAGGTTAGGGAGTGGTCATTATTTATCAACAGGGGGGGGTGGTGGGTTTTCGCGCAGACGCGCGAAATTTTTTTACGCCCTCCCCTTGATGGCAGTAAAAAAAATTTGCGCCCCCCCGCGCCGGAGGCGCAGAGAGTTTTCGCGCCCCCTCTTTGATCTATAGTAGCGCACTGGCTTTTTTGCTAAAAAGAGGGTAAATTTTTTTAGCCCCCCCTCAAGAGGGGTCAAAATTTTTTTAGAGGGGTTAGAATTTTTTACGCCCCCACCCTCAAACCCACCACCCCCCCTGTTGATAATAAATGACCACTCCCTTAATGAAAAGGTTTAGAAGTTAGTCAGTCAACTTATCTAAAACTGATATATTGAGACCTTACAGTCTTTGTTAAAATTTGATTGATTCTTACTTGTCAAAGTGAAGAAAATTTTCAAAAATTCCTACATGAAACACATTTATAATCAATGTATAAAAGGGCACTTTTCAAAAATTGAGCCCATTCCAGCGGTAACTGCCATCAACAGCACACTACCCCGTATTAAACATCAATGTAGAATCGAACATAAAATCAGTGGGGTTTATACAAGTAGTGTGCTTATAGCCAAGGTTTTACCTTTCTGAATATGATCATAGATCCTCTATACAGATCTTTATTAGATGATAATTATTCTTTCCTCAAGAGAACCATCCCCTCGGTCACACTTTTCAATGTCCAGGACCTAATACCATACGACGCAAAAAGATCTTCTCAGTGACTGAAGAAATTCTATATCTCCATTTTGCCAACTGTTCACAAACTCATCCTGCCCTTCCTTGTACAGGTGATGTGCGCCATTTTGGGTGTTGACATGTCGTCCAACGATGGTTCATGGTCGGTGGTCGCCCCCATGTTGGTCTCAACTCACATACCACATCATTACTCCTACCACTCACACAGGAACAACTTTGTAACAGCGCTCATTGTGCTCACGTTACTCTTCTGTATCATATCCGGTGCATGCGCACTGTGGTGTCGGCGGGAGAGCATCAAGAAATGGTATCAGTATCGGAGTATACGGTGGGAACCCTTAAACGATGGGCTTATCTGATAGCTGTGTGATGTAATATTATTCTGATTTATTGATAGGCTGTTATCAGACTGTTCTAGGCCTGGATCACATTATAACAGGCTTATATCACATTGTAATATGCCTAAATCACATTATCATAGGCTGAAGTTATTCTGTAATAGGGCTACATCCCACCAGGATAGGCCTACCTATACTGCACACTCCAATGACTATCTCAGGCTAGCGAGTCGATTTCAGAGTTGACTTTCTGTTTGTCGAAAGAGACTTCCTTCAACAATCTGCGTACTCTATTCTTGAGCATCTTTGGTTTTCCTGACACCAAAACCCAAATGCTGCAGCTAGCCTTAACACTTCCACATATATTCCGCCATCTTGGATTTCACTGGTATCTATATGGAGAAGTATATACAATAGCAGTTACACTGGATACCTGCCTACCTTGGTCTGAATAACTTGGAGAATTCCCATTGGTGCATAAATCACATATATCTGCTTATTCAGGTCATACATTAGCCTACTGCTATCACCACTGTGTTCAGATGCCTATACTCAACTGTATCATAATGATGTGGCCTAGCCATCATATTGGGTGCCTTGCTTATGTTAACTCAAGATATTCATTATTGGACCAACATATACCAAGACTGAATTGTGAGAGAAAATACAAATGACCTTCCCATCACCCAATGAAGAGTCAACCTAAGACCCCCATCATTGTATCCAGATCTGCTTTGCCAAAAGTTTGGAATGTGTTTCAAAATTCAGGAATTGATTTTACAATAACTATTGCTAGACATTGTTGGTAAACTTCTGTCATTATGCATTTGTATGTCTTACATTGTGGATCATTTGATGCAGTACATTCAGGAATAGCTTATTGAGAATGTCTCACTTGATGCTATATCAAGCGCAAGCTTTAATTTTGGGCTAGATTTTTACCAGACTGACATAAATGCCAAGTGTGGCTCATGCTGTAATGGGTATAATCATTGATTTTAGCCTAGGAGCTGCCTTGGAACCAAACCTGTGACAAAAAACCTGACAGTAACAACAAAATTGCTGACGCGCTGTCCTGCAAGGCCGGTGAATGTCACCAACTGTATCAGTTGTGGTCACCAACAGAGGCAGGACACAAACTTTTCGTCAGATTTATATGAAAAAAAAACAGATAATTCTTAGCTTTTATTCTGCCTAATGTTATAATATACTGTACATATAACTATTTAGTGTAAATACGGTTATGTAAGTTAAATGAAATGTGAGCGTGAAAGCAGTTATGATGCGTCAAAGATGAGTGATATTCACTTTAGCGATTACCATTTTTGTCTGTACAGTTTGACACATATATTTAATCTGGTGCTTATTTCTCATAAGGTGGCATATAAAGCATTGTTAAAATTACTTTATCAAATTGTATTTAACTTGAAAGCATTATTTTCTATACGTTGTGAGAATATACAGTGAAGTTTTTATTTCACAATTAAACATTTTGCTGAAGAACTTTGCTGCGAGTGGCCATTATCATAGAAACCTACGCTCGATTAGATTTAAGGATAATACATGTGAATTTTATCAGTCACCAGTTGGTGAAAATGTAGACACACTAGCAAAAGTTGACATGACATTTTTACAGCATTCTTCCTGACTTCAGGGGGTATATAATGTGAGGGTCTATCTGTGTAATTACCTTGTATACATTCTGAATGATGCATTCAAGCTATGGATTTACTATCTATGCTGCAGGCATGTGTCATTAAAGGCTGTGCGATTCATTGTTTTTCACGGCGCTTTGTCAAAAATCAGCGGAAAATGACACCTCAGGATACTTTGTCATAGCATGCATATCACATTTTCATAATACCATGCATATTAGGCATGATTTATACACGGGGATAGGCTTCTGGTGCACCTTATAGGCTGGGGAAAAGTTGAGGGTAACAAGTAAGACATTAGGCATCTGTCCAATTGTAAACAATTGGGGGAGATGATAGAAATTACATTCCCCCAGCTGTGTTACTTATATAATATATGTAACCTCATGAAACAATAAACAAGCCACAGTTCCCCGTCAGAATAGGACCCAGTTTGCCAAGAGAATAGGCACATGCAGTGAGCCTGCAGTGAGGACAGTGAGGTGGCACCATCTAGTGAGTATTGAAAGAACTAAGTCACACCAGCTAAACCCAGGCCACACTGAAGGCCTAAGGCCGGTAGGTCACTCTACCTACGGAACGACGGAAGACACATTGGATCAAAGAGAGAAAAATCTTTTCAACCAATCACAGTACAGCAATAATTCAGTGCGGAATACCCCAATATTATGCAAATGAGCTGTATTTGAGTGTAAACTATAATGGGAGCCAGCCTATGTTATGACTACTAAAGACCTGATTAGGTAATTAAGAAAGGTTATTCATAACAAACCGTCTCCCATAAAAACTTCCCAAATGTGTCCCATAATAAAAGATGGCTGCAGGCCATTGGAGGATGTCTCAGCTATTTCTATATGCCTTAAGGGGACCACAAACGGCCTGTCTCGATCAGCTGACTGGGACATCTGTTCAGATCAGAGCATATCAAACATGTTTGATCCGTCCTGACTCAATCAGATTTACGTCCCTGCTCACAGGGCTTCGCCTTGATGACTGATCCAGTAAGATGACTGAAACAGTCCGTTTGCGGTCCCCTTTATACGCTGGGTGCACCTTATTCGCTGGATATTACGGTACCTCAAATATAAGCTTTGTGTATCAGGTACACCCTTAGTTGTAAATATACCCCATGGGAGCTGAGTCCAGTTTTGCATATTGGCTGCATTTTATACAGAAGATACTACAGCTCTGTCTGTTGTTCTCTACTACTACCCCTTTTGATGAATAATAAAATGTATGTAATCAAGAGATTTGTCATTTTTACAACAAATTACAATAAGCCTCTTCAGTCAATAAATACAACACTAACACTTTGTGTTTGAGTTTTTATTATAATATATCTACACAAGTTGTATATTTTCTAATGTTTTGTTGACATTGATTTATGAGCTTCTCATCACAGTCCTTTTTGTTTTTTTCTTTTTACATTTGCATATTAACATTAACCCATGCTGTTCTAACCTTTACATAGCTTTGGCAAGTTTCTAAGCACTTTTTGATATGCACATATACAATATTTTATCCTATAACAATAGTAAAAAGCAAAAATCTGACTAATCATGAAATGGACACTATCTAGTAAGTAAAATGAGATAAAATTTGGAAATCAGCATCAGTAACATTCTGTAGGGTATAACCTATCTTTAGAATAGGACAATTCATATATGAACACAAGAGAGAAATAATGTGTATCTCAATCACCATTACAAATGGTATTGTTTGGCTACAGATTACATACAACAGGATTTATGCCTTAGTATATCATACCGTAAATTCTCCCGTATAAGCCACACCCTCACTTTCAGGAGAAACTATAAGCCACATCCAAGGCTTGAAAATTGGTATTTCAGTCCTAACCTATTATGTTATATACCCTTGTATATGCTGGATCCTGATTTTGGGCAAATTCTATAAGCCTAATTCTTATTTGGGTTCTGGTACTAGCCACGGCTTACATGGGAGAATTTGCGGTAACAGTTTTAGTGCTCTGCTTGAAGGTGTGATTAATCCTAGCCATTGAGACAACCTTGTTCAAGGACTACATTCAGTCACAGAGAGATTTTTCAACCCCAGCACTGACTGGTATTTATGCAAAACCCAGCTTTCCAAAAACAATTTTTGGTATAAAAAAAAAAGTGTAAAAAATAACAGAGGATTCAACAGATCAGAAATAACAAAAAGAAAAGAAAGAAAATCTGAAACCATGGTGACTCTGTACAGCACCAACCAAGTTTAAAACATGGCCTACAAAGTCTATATAAGTAACAATCACCTCAACCCTTTAATTAAAAGCTGCTGATCCAGGAGTGCATTATGCCAATTTGTCAGCATGATCGTCCAATAAAGTGCTGGCGAGTCTCTCGCCAGCACTTCATTGGAGCATCACGCCGACCCTCTGGGAATGTAGTAATCTCATAGGGTTGGCATGATGCTTGAATGCAGTCCTGGCGAGTTACTCGCCAGGGCTGCATCACACATCATAATAACCAATGGGCATGATGCATTACTGGCCCTCAACGGGTTAAACAGCAATCGCATCCTTACCAAACACTTGTTAAACAAACCTGACAATCAATGATGTTTACATGGTGAAACTATCGACTGCTGCATGAAACGGAGACCGCTTAATCTGACTAGACTTAATACAATAACAGTTTGGGCTGTTGGACGCACCAGTAACAACTACCATAAATGCTCACATATAAGCTACACTCTCGAATAAGCCATACTCTCGTATAAGCCGTACTCTCGAATAAGCCACACTCTCGTAAGAGTCGTATAAGTCACTCCCCTTGTTTGGCCGTACATCCTTTAAGCTGCAATAAGCCTTTGGTTTACCTATATATGCTGCAGTTATAGCCGGGAGTTTCTGGAGTGAGTGAGTGAGTAATGGTTGTTTAACGCCAAGCCGACAGCTAAGCTCATATTCAAGGCGGAAAAAGTACATTAGACATCACGTCACAAAGGAATACATGTGCCTGTGCCCGTGCATATGGACACCAGACACATGTAAGAAAGAGGGGACAGGAAAGAGGAGATTCAAGGAACGAATATGTGCCAGTGCCCGCGCATATGGACACCACCCACACTCAAAGAGGATAGAAAAGCAAGACATAGACCCCTTTTAAAGATGGCCTGGGGCTGGGGAGGCCCGAGGGAGTTTCTGGAGATAAGATTGTGTACTCTACAGTTTGTTGGCAATGCAAGGAATGGTGGCCATGTGTAAATGTATACCACTATAAATGCAGGCCTTGAGTTTTTAAAGTGTATATGATACAAGAATCCATGACTTATATGTTAGGACGGGCCCCTACTATGCTGTATATGACAAGCAGAAGTGGGGGTGCACCTTATAATGGGTGGTGATATATATTGTGGCCCCCAAGGGGTATAAAACGACATGGCGACATTTGGCCATTTTTTGGTGACATTTCGACTTTGTACCCTTTTAAAAGTGACATGTGACATGTCCAATCCATAAAAAAAGTGACATTTGATCTAAGGCCTTAAATTTTGAGATTATTAGACATGTTTTTTTCCCTAAAAAAGTGACATATGACCTGAAGCCTTGCATTTTGGCGACATTGTGACCTCAGGGGGGATCCCCTTGGGGGCCCCATATATTTGTATAGGAGAGTACTAATTAGGCCTCAAGAAGGTGCGAACTGTATGTGGGTCAACAGGGTGAAAGGTACCTCCATGAGGGGCCTCACTGAGGTACCTGTTACCTTATTAACTCAGATGCAGTTACAACCTTCTTGCACTAAGGCAACGAACAATTCTAAGTACCCAGACATTTAACAATTCTAAGTACCCAGACATTTAACAATTCTAAGTACCCAGACATTTAACAATTCTAAGTACCCAGACATTTAACAATTCTAAGTACCCAGACATTTAACAATTCTAAGTACCCAGACATTTAACAATTCTAAGTACCCAGACATTTAACAATTCTAAGTACCCAGACATTTAATCTTGCCATCACCTAACTCCCGAAGTGCTTTTTATCATTGATCGCTCGATACAAAGACATTAATACTTTATGCTTTACATTGTACACTAAATATAATGGTCCCATATCATATATACATGTACATATTTGTATATAATTATTCAGCAGGGCAGTGAATGATCCTTTATCTAACAGGTGATCTGTATACTGTTGTATATAATGTGGTTATATGATATTTCAGTGAAGGCAGTCATCAACAGCTAGATATGTGACAATGGACTAATATTAACAGCATCCTGGAATGTGGGCAACCTTGACATACATTTCAACTTCTACTCATATCATTTACATTGTATATCAATTTAACACTGAAATAGTTCCCTAAATATAGGACAATTGATTGATTGATTTGTTTAACGTCCTAAGGTTCTTAAATATAGGACAAACAACCTATTTTGCCACTCTGGACTGTTGACAAGCTTGACTAGTTTCAAATCAACTGTACATATATTTTCATTGTTCAACACTAAAACAATTTTCTTCATGTTAACAAGGCCAAACAACCTATTTTCTTATACTTTCAATGTTGGCAAGTTTGACATAGCTGGCTAATCTTTCTAATTATAACTCCATAATTCAACATTGAAACAATTCTCTTAATCTAACTAATCACTAATAACTTACTCTCCAAATCCTACCATAACAACAATGGTAGATGTGCCTGCACTGGATTGGTGAATGATAATGACAAGGGTACAGGAACCTGGCAGTATGAGACGCTCTTAACGAGTGCACAATTCTGTCATGAAGCGGTTTGAATCAAAGTGTCTTCAGCCTAAACATGCCCTGCAAGAATCAGCCATTGCAATCTAAATTTGGGGGATTTGAAACCTAGAATCTCGGACTGAGAGACCAAAACAATCTTTTTTTTTCAGACCTCAAATAACAATTTTACCCCCTCAACAACAAAAATACATATTTTTAAGGGTGGCCCAGGCCTTCTAACAATATGGGACTGTGAAGACTTGTTTAGTAAAGGTTGGCGAAAACATACTTGGAAACACCAGGTTTCGAACCCGGGACTCTCAACTTGCAAGCGAGCACTCTACCACTGAGCTACATCCCCAGACCTGACGTTCTCTACCTTCCACCTACATCTGGAACGGTATGACACAAGGGGGCAGTGTTCACTGGCTGACCAGCCCCTGGGGGCTGGTGCAACCAGAACGGGGACAGATAGCATACCGCCATGGACTCACAGCCAGAGCTGGCCCCTACACTTAGTAATATGTTTACACATGCTATATATTGGAGTTTAGTAGTACAAGAATTTGACACAAGCTTGTACACAATATATAAACGTGTATTTCATTTTGGCATTATTGCTTGATATTTTGTGATAGGTCTCAGTCATATATATTGGACCCTGTCTTGTAGCAGTACCTTAAGTGCACTATTGGATTATTAGACAAAACATCTCATCTTCAAAATCTCACCAAACATCATCAACAGCAACTGCAACAAGTGTACACAATGAACTTTTTTTTTATAACTTTACAGGTACCGTACTTCTGACAGCAAGTTGACATGACTTTAAACACTACTTCTCTGACCAAAATCAAGCCAGTGTGAATTGATATTGATAGGTCCCTGTACAATACTGTGGTCTCCACTTTATGCTATAGTAACTGAAATACTTCTTTTGCCTCTCCCGCAAATCTTGGAAAATTTAGTTACAGCCTTCTTGCACTAAAGCGGTGAAATTAATTTTGATTTATAATTTATAAATTATACCATTAATAATTCCCCAGCTAGTGTTTCTAACCGACACAGTGAGGGAGCCCTGTGCAGGGATGATCTGCATGGCTCAGCGTCGTTTTTGTCTGTTTCTGTACAAAGTATTACTGGTCTTTACAACAGCAAATCCTTGTGTCGGGTGACACACAACCGCAAAAGGGTCTATGTTTGGTGAATGTACCTGGCCTTCAGCGGAGACGAATGTTGATGCTGTCGCGGTTCCCGGGGTGCCCGAGCAAACGGGGGTTGGGGGGCAGAGCCCCCGTTCAAGGATATATGCCAGACCTCATCTGAATTTTAATTTCATTCAGATGAGATCATCTGAAACTTATGGAAAAGATTATTATTCAGATAAGATTTCATCTGAAGACAGCCGGAAGTGTGTGACAGCATGGTCCCACCACGTCCCTGAGGAACTGAGGCGCCGTGAATGTTTGTCTCCAGTGTGACGTCATTCTACTTCCGGCCAGGTACAAATCCCCAGAAGAGACCCAGATGCCACAAAACCCATATCACTATCAGCAGGGACAGCAGCGGAAACAGTTGAGTATGATGAAGACCCATGAGCCGCACTGCATACAGCCGGAGCAGGAGGCACAGCAGGTGTTGGAGCGGCTCTCCAGGTACTCCTGTAGTATGTCTATAGCACGCTGAGGTGTCATTACACCAAAGTGTCCCGGGTAGATGGTGGGCACCGGGTGCTGACTTAGCCACTCAGACAGACGTATGGCACTGTTCATGTAGTCACTCACACTCGACGTAGGCAGCCAATCTAACAGACCATTACCCGACCCACACTCATAGACGATATCCCCGGTGAACAGTTCTTCACGTTTGGGGTTATAGACAGCTAGACTACCATGGGTGTGACCTGGGAAATGCATGATTTCCAGCTTCTCGCCGCTGCCCAGCTCTATAGTGTCACCTTCCCGGATTGGCAGACACTGGGTCGGAGGGACTTTGTATCGGCAGGCGGAGAATCCTTGATGGGGCAGCTGCTCAAAGTGTAGCGCCTTGACATAGTTTAACGTCTGCCCCTGCTTCCCGCGTAGTAACCCCTCAATGTCCTCTGGGTGAATGTAGACCTTCTCAAAGTGGTGTGCACCACCTGAATGGTCAAAATGCACGTGGGTGATGACCACGATGACGTCACGGTTACCGTCCCCTGGTGGTTCTATCAGCCCAAGCTGTTCCAGGTGCCAGCGCAGGTTGCACACGCCCAGTCCTGAAACAAACATACACCCAGTAGTAATATATGTACTGTAAAGTCCAGCCGAACCTGTGTGTAAGCCGCACCCTGAGTTTGTGAGGATGCTATAAGTGACAGTAAGGGTAGAAAATGCTCGCCATTCCTTCCTTACGTCTAAATATACAAAAACCCTCGTACAAGCCACACCCTGGGCTCAAGCTGGTCCTACAAGCCACGCCAATGGTCTACAAGTTACAGCTTGTACCAGTGTTTTTATTTTTACGGACCAAAGGCACACACAAATATTGATCAAAATAACTAGTCCATGAGATACAAATTTAGGTGCAGCTGGGAAAAATAAGCCATGTATATGGCTGCTAAAAAATATTCAAAAATTACAACTTAATAATATTTATTACAATGGTTCCTCCAGAAAGCTTTAGTTTACATAAAGGTACCTGTGTCAATGATGACATCACGCGACTTGCCCTTGATGAGCCAGATGTTACAGCGGTTGCCCTCCATGAAGTGGTGCTCTGTCGTCAGGTAGAGGTGGTCCTTCACCTGACGTGTCTCGAACCAGTCTGGGTTCATCCTAACCTAAAAAGTCAACATATCTATGTCAGACAGTTCACATTCAAGGTCAAAAGGGGCATATCTAAGTCAAAGAAGTCACATTCAAGTTCAACAAGGTCACATTCAAGGTTAAACAGGTCAAATTTACGGTTAAACAGGTCATACTCAAGGTCAAACAGTTCACCTTTAGTGTCTAAAATCATCTGCAATGTCCAACAAGCCACATTCAATGTCAGACAGGTTGACATTAGGATAAGACAGATCAACCTTAAAGGAGTTCTGTATCAGCTACGTCCACCACAGTGCTAACGTCCGCGGACGTAGGTCCTCGATTCAAAGCGCCTTTAAGGGCATCAACAAAGTTAACCTCGTTACATTCAAGTTAAAAATATAGTCACTTTAAAGTTTATATATATTCAATTCTAATATCTAACATTCAAGGTCTGAAAATGTCATTTAACAAAAAAAAAAAGAGAAGAGTTCCAATATATCTCTGTACAATCATCTGGACAATCATCATTGTAAAATTATAATTATTTAAATAAATCATTATTTTAAAGAGGCTGTGCATTTAATACTTATTCCAATGAAAACTCTACTTGAAGTAAGGCACCAAATCATGTATCGTTCACAGTTCACATAAAAGGATGAGTCGCTCATATTGATATTTTGATATATTACAGTGCAAAAGAAATGCACCGGAAGTAAAGAGAATTTAACCAAAAACAATGAGCTGCTTTGATTGTTGACAATGCAAGGTGGGCAATGTGCCAAAGGTAATCAATATGTATTATACCCAGTGAGAACAACTCATTGGTGTGATACAGGAAAAATGCCCATAAAGGTTATTACTAAGTGACTACCGAGGGGGTAAATATTATGACTCCACAGGCAAGGCAACGCTTTTAGTCAAAAGCTAGGGAAGTGATATATTAGCTGTGGCTGCTTCTGTCTTCCCATATTTTTTTTTGCCTCGCTGTCTGTCTGCATACCTCCCTGTCTGTCTGCCTGCCTATCTACCTGTCTGTTTGCCTACCTGTCTGCCTGCCTACCTCACTGTCTGTCTGCCTGCCCCCTGTCTTTGACTACCTCCCTGTCTGCCAGCCACACTGTGTGCCTGGGTCTGCCTCCATCCCTGTCTGTCTGCATGCCCATTTCTGTCTGCCTCTCCCTGTCTGTCTACCTGTCCCTGTCTGTCTGCCTGTCCTGTCTGTCTGCCTGCCACTGTCTGTCTAATCCTGTCTGTCTGCCAGTCACCATGTCTGTCTGCCTACCTCTGTATGTCTACCCTGCTCTCTGTCTGTCATCCTGTCCCCCTGTGCCTATATCCCTGTCTGTCTGTTTACCAGTCCCTGTCTATCTGTCTGTCTGCCCCTGTCTGTCACCCTGTCTGTCCTTGCCTGTCTATCTCCCTCTCTGTCTGCCTGTCTCTATGTCTGCCTGCTCCTGTCTGTCTGCCTGCCCATGTCTGTCTGTCTCCGTCTGTCTGCCTAACTTCTCCTGCCTTCCTGCCTCCCTGTCTGTCTGCCTGCCTCCCTGTCTGCCTACCCCTGTCTGTCTTCCTGCCTTCCAATGTCTTTCTGCCTGCCTCCTGTCTGGCTGCCTTCCTTCCTGTCCGTCTATCTGCCCTCCTGTCTGTCTGCCTGTCTCCCTGTCTGCCACTATTTCTCTGCCCTCCTATCTGCCTGTCCTCCTGTCTGCCTTCTGTCTGTCTCCCTGTCTGTCAGCCCTCTGGTGTGTCTGTCTGGTCCTATTTGTCTACCTCCCTTCCTCTGCCTGTCTGCCCTCCTGTCTGTCTGTCCTCCTGTATGTTTGACTTCCCCTGTCTGTCTGCCTGCCCTCCTGCCTGTCTGCCTGCCCAGCCCTGCCTGTCTGCCTGCATGCCCTAGCTCCTCTCTTTTGCCTGCCCTCCTTTCTGCCTGTCTGCATGCCCTTGTGTCTGTCTGTCTGCCCTCCTGTCTCTCTTCCCTCTTTTCTGTCTGCCTGCCCTCCTGTCTGTCTGTCTGCCTGCCCTCTTATCTGCCTCCCTGTCTGCCTGCCTGCCACCCTAGCTGTACCGCAAGCCGATGCTGCAGATTGGAAAGAAGAGTAGTCCTGGTACTCACCACCAAGGTTCATGCAGAAATCTAAAGTAATAACACCGCAGGGTTCTCCACACATAGGGAGTACACGGGCGGGGTTCCCGTGTGCTTTTCAGTGCCGCCCGTGTGCTTTAGCTGAAAAGCACCGCCTGTGTGCTTTTCAGGAGACTATAAGCTTTCTACACTTTTTTTGAATTTTGCAAATCGGACAATTAGAACAGAAGTTAGGGCTGAAAAAGTAAAATTTGGTTGAAAAATTCCAACAGAATCTATTCTTTTGCCCATTTATAATATAATTTTTCAAAATTCTGTCACAAGATATACCTATGTTTTGCCGCTATGATCCACACAACGTTTGTATTTGAAAATTACCTGTATGCTTTTTCATCCTGTGGAGAACCCTGAACAGCAAGGGCTGCAGTTGTAGCGTGGCTGAGCAAACCTAAGGGAGTGACCATTTTTTAACAACAGAGGGGGGGGGCTGGTGGGTTAGCGTGCGAAAAAAATTTTTACCCCCCTCTCGAGGGGGTTAAATTTTTTCGACCCCCCATAAGGGACAAAAATCACGCCCAAACATTCCCATAGAGCCTATAGCACACTGGCCCCATCGCGTAGTCTACCGATTACGTCACTGGTAAACAGGCATGCTGGGAGGTACTACTTTTCTTTGCTGGTGACTAGTGAACATATGCTTGACAGATGAGTACAAGCAGTTGCTGGTTTCTGGTGCACCTCCAACACCTGGTTGAAGGACTGGATGACACCAGTGGCGTATGAATACGGCGATTTTTGGTCAAAATGGTACCCTAGGGGAGAAGGCTTAGTTTGCCCACCAAACTAGGTCACCGGAGAAGTTGGAGCCTATAGTAACGCGCGGGGTTTCCACTGAAAACAGGTGAAATTATTTTGACCCCCCCATCATAGGTGTTGAAAAATTCTGACCCCTGGTCAAGGGGTTAAAAAAATTGTGGCCCCCCTCAAACCCACCCTTCCCAACCCCCGTTGTTAAAAAATGATCACTCCCTAATCCAAATCAAAGGGGGTGTGGCACTCTTTTCTACGTTTTTTGGTGAACTGCATTTATAATTGCCATGCGTCTCCAACCAATACTTAATGACAATGCGTGAATAGTTTGAAATGTGAAGGATTAGGGTATCAATGAATGGTGCATGGATCTGGCTCACCTGTTCTGGTCGAGGTGTTAATTCTAAGCCTGGTTTCTTCTCTGTTGAGTGGTTGGATTTTCTCACGTTGGCCCTTTAATAATAGAGGGGATTCCCTGTCTGCAATATAACGTCACGGTCCAGAGGGAGGCTGTTGAGGGAGTTCCCAAAGTAACCAGCAGCTATGGCAAGCCGTTCGTATTCCACAATTCACATTTCTATATAGGTAGGCTGGTAATGCCCCCCCCCCCCCGACTTAGATATGACCCTTTTTGCTTAATAGATCATCTTATTGTAATTTCGGCGGCCAGAGGCAAAAAAATCCCAAAATCACACCTAAAAAAAATCTGAGTGGCCAGAAACAAAAAGATGAAAATAGAATGGACATTTTGGGCATTAAATGTCACCTTTTGACAATTAAGATGTTAAATATTTACAAGAAGGCACTTACATAACTGAGCGCTGCTCTCTCGCGTATGTTCCAGTTTTGTTATGCACTCTCTCAGACCCACCAGGGATCCTATCTCACTCTGAGGACCCTCCTGTCTTGAATATTTGGGCCACAGGGGTGGTTGGGGTCTTATTTTCACCAGAAGAAAAAGGTGGTCAATCTGAGTATAATCTTGCTTGAGGAGAGATATATAAACTGTACACTTAAGGTGTCACCACCCCAAATGCCTTGTGACCATCCGAAAAATCACAGGTCTTCCACCATTGACCTGATATTAAATATACTTAAAATTCTCACAGTGCTTAGCAACCTACACCATATTTTAGCTTATGAAATGGAGAAAAAAATAAAATAGGTCCACATAAACATAGTCAGGCTAGATTTTGCGCAAATTGCCATGGTAACCAGGTAGTGATTTTTGCATGGTGAGGCCTGACCGGCGCATGAATACCCATCAGGACCCCTTCACCCCATAAACTTCCACTGAATTTATGTTTTGAACAAAAAATATTCTGGGCCTATTGAAACACTCCTACTCATCATTCTGATACCAAATAACAATGGGTTTGGCCCCTCTTTCCCTTCCCTTGGGGCCAAATTCCTCAAAATAACTAAGTTCAGAAGGGACTATTTGGCCAGTAAACCCGGAAGTGGTCCGATTTAGGGTGGTGACACCTTAACAGAAAAGCTGGTTTTGTTGTTGCCATGGTTACCAAACTATTCCTTCATAAACAAAACATTTTGAGAACCCTCAATCATAATTTGTCCCCAGATTCTACCTAAAAAGCATATTTTATTGGTATTTTGGGCCATTTGGGACAGTGGTGGGATGTGCGTAGACCAAAACTGCCCTAAAAAGGTGGTTTTTCTAGCTACAAGTTTTTAATCTGACATAGAGAAAAATCTAGCCTGACTTTGTTATGGCAAATATGCATTAGAAGACAGCCCAGAACATCCATTTTCTCCAGTAATATGCCACTAAGCACTGTGAGAATTAGGGAAGTCAGTAGAATTGGTGAAAAGGCCCTAAAACTGGCATTTTTGGGGCCAAAATAGCCAAATTTGACCCAAAATAGGCCCCTTGGAGAGGAAACATGTTGTTATGTTGCCATGGTAACTATAACAATCAATGGAATTCTGGGATATTTCACCCCTGAAATGTTCCATTATATAGTGTCATGATATTCACTCCTTTAAATGATAGGTGAGTTAAAAAAATTACACATTTCATCAGATTTAGTTAGGAAGTGAAATTTTCCTATAAAATGCCTGTAAGAACTAGAAAAAAGGGAGTTAGTTTCAAGGTCTAATTTTTGTGAAAATTAGACATTTTTAAGGCAAAACTCCATGAAATTCTATTATTTTTGGACACAAATCCCATATATAAGAGGTGTCCAGCACAAACAACCAACACTTATTGTTAAAAAAATGTGAAAAGGGCTCAAAAATGCCCCCCTGAGTGGCATATGTATTAAAATCAGCTTTTCCTTTAAGGTGTCACCACCCCAAATGCCTTGTGACCATCCGAAAAATCACAGGTCTTCCACCATTGACCTGATATTAAATATACTTAAAATTCTCACAGTGCTTAGCAACCTACACCATATTTTAGCTTATGAAATGGAGAAAAAAATAAAATAGGTCCACATAAACATAGTCAGGCTAGATTTTGCGCAAATTGCCATGGTAACCAGGTAGTGATTTTTGCATGGTGAGGCCTGACCGGCGCATGAATACACATCAGGACCCCTTCACCCCATAAACTTCCACTGAATTTATGTTTTGAACAAAAAATATTCTGGGCCTATTGAAACACTCCTACTCATCATTCTGATACCAAATAACAATGGGTTTGGCCCCTCTTTCCCTTCCCTTGGGGCCAAATTCCTCAAAATAACTAAGTTCAGAAGGGACTATTTGGCCAGTAAACCCGGAAGTGGTCCGATTTAGGGTGGTGACACCTTATTGTTGGTATGGGCTGACATGTTAAGGGACATAATGAAATAATGTGATTTGGAGAAATTTGGAACTTGTAGGTATTGGATATTATGTTGTAAACTGATCCTGCAAAGGGCTAAGGTTTAGATCAATGAGGAGCATTGCACAAAGAGACATGAAATACTCATGTATTTTTTTCTGCCCACTGCATATGAATGGGCCTCTTGTAGGGTAAACAATGACTGCACTGCCTGCCTGTGCAGTAGGCTGTGATCACAGTGTTGAATATCTCACTATCCAGCTCAACTGTTTATGTCATGGCTGATACGAAAGTCACTATAGATTAGTACTAGAACTGCCGTATTCAATGGGGGGCATTGAATATAATGTGTCCATATTCAATGGGTGTCCGCCATCTTGGACTTTGAACAGATCTGAGCTGTTTTTCTTTATTTAAAGGCAAAATAACCCCCTAGGCCATGACATAAATGCAAATGTCCATTCCAGGGAATAAATTTGCATCGTATTCACCTCCTATAAGGCGTCGTTGAATGCGGACAGCCTCACCTCGGTGAATATGGTGCAAATTTATTCCCTGGTCATGGACATTTGCTTATGTATTTCTCTGGATCCATACAAGATAGGAAGTTATCTCAAAAGTTATTTAATAAATCTATATGGCCAAGTTAATTCTATAAATTTCGAAACACTTTGAGAATTTTATTTAAGTGCCTTTTACAAGTATACTGGAAGAAAGTGGGGGGGGGATAAGTATTGGGGAACATAGACTTCCCCGCAGGATTTTCTTGAAAAAGCCAGAAGCAAAAAAAAAAAAAAAAAAAAATCACTTTCAAGGTGCTTTTTTCAAGAGTCCAAGACCCTAAAATCATTTGCAGGACCAAAAGTCAAAAGTATGTTCATAAGAAATGTATTTAGTGCAGTATTTTCCGAGAAAGTGTAAAAAAATAATCTGTAGACTTTGCTATGAATTTTCGGCAAATTAAAGAGATTTTGCCAAATTGTTCCCTACCTAAGTCTAAGATATCACACTTTCCCAGAATGCCACACCATATGGCTACGGTATACCGGTAAACATCATTATTTATAAATTACTTGCATGATTATGCTTTATGCATGTGAAGTTTCACATTTTTTTGATTACCTGTTGATATGATCAAAAGGAAAGAAAGTTTTCCGTTTTTTTTTTTTTTTTTTTTTTTGTGTGTGTGTGTGTGTGTGTGTGTGTGTGTGTGTGTGTGTGTGTTTATGATAGAGAGAATAATTAAAATATTGTTAATTTCAAAAATTCAATATTTCAAAAAGTACCGGGGTTCTAGCTTGGAACCACCATTTTCATTTTCCAATTCTATTTAATTTAATGCATGTTAAGATGAACACATATAACTATTTGTCCAGGATTTTGTCCAACTTTCTGTAAGCTAGCAGCTGCTGCTAGCTAGACCTAAGGGAGTGTTCATTTTTTAACAACAGGGGGGGGTTGGTAGGTTTTCGTTTTGACCCCTGAAAATATTTTCCGCCCCCCCTTTGAGAGGTGCCAAAATATTTTTGGCCCCCCCCCTCAGGAGGGGTCAAAATATTTTGCGCCCCCCCTCAACATCGAGTTGTATTGCACCACATTGTACAGCATCATATCACACTCAATTGTATTGTTTCACTGAAGTACAAGGTAAAAGTATCACTTCCCAGAGTTATTATCATCAATTAATTATTTTTCTATTGGAATGCAAGAAATTGAAAAGGTGGTTCCATGTCTCAAGACCAATTTCATCAGTAGCTGCAGTGCGAGTCACACACTACTTAGCCTTATGTCTTTTGTTTGGAAAAAGCAGCCAGGACAAGCTAAGTATAGGGTGGTCTGGAGGCATCACCGCTCCAGTCAAACAGTTTTATAAATCTAGAGCCTAAATTTATGCATTCTGGTGGTTTTTGAGGTTTCCCTATACCCTCTGTTTAAAATTCTACAAAATGTTAAAATGGGATGTCATTGCATGGATCTGGATGAATCACAAGAGTGATTTCTGTGGTCTTAGGTTAAAGCAAGCAAGCAAACCGTATTTGAGGGATCTTTTAAGTCTGAATCAACTTGCTGCAGACACACATGGGCCTTTATGACTCTTAACTATAGGGAATGGGCTCTTTCAGCACAGCCTTTGGAAATTTTGTTTGGGGGAAGGGGATAACCAAAGCAATCCAAACAGGCAAATCAAAAACTTTACGATTTACATGGGTTGGAGGTTTGGGTTTCTGAGCAAATGGCCAGGCCAACTCTAAGTATTCGAATACTGCTTTCCAAGAAAAATGTTTAAAACTCTTGGGCATGTTTTTTTATTGTTAGTGTGATTAATGTGTGATAGAGAGTAAGAATCAGAGGGGGGTCTGGGGCTATGTCCTTCAGGAAAATTTTGAATATTGAGAAGTCAAATGGTGCATTTTGGTGACGTATGACTGGATGGTGCATGGGGGCACACATCCCACCTGACCCCAAGGTTTTACTACCCCTGCATCATATACACTGCTTTTGGCTCAGGGAGCCTAGGGGTATATGGAGATGTCCCCCAGGAAAATTTTAAATATTGAGAAGTCAAATGGTGCATTTTGTTGAGGTATGACTGGATGACCCGACTGGATGGGTCGGGTTTATCCCGGTCGAGTCCATCTTGTATGGTTCTGTATGGTGTGGTTCTGTTCAGTCTGGATCCATCTGATTCTGTCCGGTCTGGTCTGGGTCCCATTGAAGTCTTGACTGGGTCTGTTTGGTAGGTTCAGTCCAGATCCATTTGGTCCAAGTCCATTTGGTCCGGGTCTTTCCAGTCCAGGTCGGTTTAGTATGGGTCTGTCAGGGTGGATCCATCCAGGGTGAGTCTGGGGGCAATCCAGGTAGATCTGGGTGAGTCTGGGAGCAGTCCAGGTAGATCTGTCTGGTCCGGGTCAGTCCGGTCTGGGTTAGTCTGTCCATGTGGATCTGTCCAGGGGCAGTCTGGGTGGGTACAGGTCGGGCCATCCAGGTCAGGCCATCCAGGTCAGGTCAGGTATGTCTTGGTAGGCCCACTCCAGATGAGGGGAGAGATTTGGGGAAAGGTTAGGGGAAGGGGAGATGGGAGGAAAGGCCAGGGAGAGAGAGAACACTTAGCACGTGATCTGACCATGACATATGCAAATTCCGAATGCGAAAAAAAATCGAGGCATTAAAAGTAAAGACTCTTCTTTGATTTGCCATTGATAGGTTAAAATGGGAGGGGGGTCTGGGGGTATCTAACCCAGGAAAATTTTGAATATTGAGACGTCAATTTGTGCATTTTGGTGCTTTTTGAGGGTGGCTGAAGCCCTTGTATCCAAAGACCCCACCATATATATAAAATGGTAAAATGATATCTCATGGGATCTGGACAAAGATTGACCCTGACAGATCTTAGAATAATGGAGAAAACTGAAAAAAATGAGGAGTTTGCATGCATGTATGCACAAGCCATCTGTGACAGGCGTCACGCATACCACAGAGCTCTCATGTTCTAATGGAGCCAAAGAGTGAGACTTTTCCCTGAAGCTTGGAATTTTCTAGATTTCCGAGATGCATTGAAATAAATGCAGTTCCAGGGGGTTTGGGTATGCCCCCAAGAAAATTTGGAGAAATATGGAGGTTCATTTGTTGATTTTAGAGCATTTTGGTACATCAACTGAGGATGGATGCTCAAGTTCACTATATAAGTTTATACTGAAATTACAAAGTCTAAAATGCGTGAGAAACAGTAAGAGAGTGAGACAACCCCCAAATGTGTGAGAATCACGCCAAATGTGTGAGATTCACGACAGATGCTTGAGTGTTGAGAGCTCTGCATACACTCTTGTTGGAATTATGATTCCCCTGAAAAATTTTGAAATTTTAGAAAGAAAATGGTGCATTCTGATGCATTGTAAAAATATCAGTATAAACTTTCTCCTTCTGCAAGTAATATATTGAGAAATTGTCCCAACTACTTATCAATTTGGGTATTTACGGCAAGTCGCGTCAATTTGTGCCTCATCGAGAAGGGTCTAAAAATTTTACGCCCCCCCCTCAAGAGCAGTCAAAATATTTCCCCCCCCCCTCAGGAGGGGTCAAAAAATTTTACGCCCCCCCCTCAAACTCACCAACCCCCCCCTGTTGTTAAAAAATGAACACTCCCTAATATGAAGATTTTCTGTTAGCATTATTGGCCTACCTCAAGAGTAGCAACCAACATTAATGAAAGTTCGGCCTGCCATAAAACAAAAAGAAGGGGCACCTGCTCCGTCACACTGCGTCGCTGTGCTAAATACGTCAAAGAACGGAAACGGAACACGCCGAGTGGTGCAGTGTGGGACGGGGCACGCATGCGCACAGAGGCCGCCCTGTGGTTAAAGGTCCAGACGTGCACAACACGGGAGGGCCCCGTAAAACACTGTTTTACTCCCATATTCTGCAATATAGCCTCATGTAAGTCACATTGTCAACTATTAACAACTTTTACCTGCACCTACTGGAACAATTATACATCTATTTAGTTATTAAGTAGCTTAATTAAGACTGAGAAGTCGCGTGTACAGACCGTGGCCACGCGTGGATTGCGTCGGCAAGTCAAGCTCGTTACTCCGGTCGGTCTTTTGTTCAGCTTGGGAGCCCGACCGCCTAATTTTATAGCACTCCCCTAAACTTGACAGTCAGTAAGTTTTCTGTGTATCCAGACGTGTTTTAAGGCACCAATGTACAATTTTACATGGTGTATCTAGGGTAATATGTGTTTAGGAAGAGTTAGATGTGGTTTTATTTTCGGCACAGATGGAGAAACAAGTCCACGCTCGTTGTTAAAATCACACGGGGATTTGTGTTGAATTTGTGGGCGTTCTCCCTCTAAGTCTAAATATCTTGTTTATAATTTGCCTTTTTTTTACATACATATGTCATTACCTATCTATGAATCATGAAATTTATCTGGATCAATATCATAGTATCATGAATGATATTGATCCAGATAAAACATACGTCCCCAAGAAGTCAAATATCAAATAATTTGATGTGATCTCTCGAAATATTTTCAAACAAACGTCACAAACGGCCAGTGAATGAATACACATCCAGTTTTGGCAGCAGGTTTGTTTTCTGACTGACGTGTATTGTACTTTCAACTATCTGTATTTATATTATTGACCTAAAGAACATACATTACATTCAAGAGGGCCAAAAATTAGATATTTTTGCGTCTTTTCCCAAAATATTTTCAAACAAACGGACAAGGAAAAAAATGAGTGAATACACGTCCGCTTTCGGCATCGTTTCTAACGTGTATTGTCCCTCTGACTCTGTTCTCAGAGATTTGGTCTGTTCCAAAAGATAGGATAAGATTTGTGGCTGGTATCTAGTTTTAGTTTCATTTTGATAACTAAACCTTGAGAATGGAGACATCATGGTCGGTAGGACACTTAATGTATTCACAAACCGTGTACCGGCAAACCACAACTAATCTAAATTACTGGTCCGTGGCGTGGTAGTATAATAAATCAAATCTAAACAACGCCCCTCTCCAGCTCATCTCCATGGTCAACAAATACACCCGGAAATACACCTCGTATTAGACTCTAATTTACTTAATTTAGACTACCGTTACCGGTAGCCCTAAGTAAAGTGGTTGAGAATTATGCATTTGTCCTCATTGCTCTATGACAATTTGTATGTATTTTTTTTTTCGGAGAATTTTTATAGGACTGGCGTTTTCTAGATTCAAGAATTCTATGTTTATTATTCCACACAGTGACAGTGTGCTTTTAAAGTGTAGGTCTAATTTATTAGAATGGTGGTCAATCTTTATTTGTTAAAGTTTAAGGGGCTTAAAAAACCCAGAATTTTTGGTCATTTCTAGTCTCACATTGAAATGTCACCAGAAAGAGGGTTAGTTTAAAATTTTATCTCTCCATATAAAGGCCAGGTGTTTCAGTATAATAAAGTCTTAACTTTAATTGAGGGGTCAGTGAGTGAGATGTCAATATAAAGTAGACCTTGTGGTGCTCTGGGCAGCCCTAATGACCTGTCTTGTGGTTGTGTGTGTGTGGAGGGGGGGGGGGGGTCGGCAGGAGACGGTTGGTGCCGGTGTGCAGACATTGTGCATGCTGTCCCAGTGTCACGTCCTCCAATCACCACCCTTAGCAACACGTGCACTCTATCACTTTGTCACTTTTTGAGGGTGATTTTCATCTTATTTTTATTTTTTGTTTATGAACATATTTTACCTCTTTTCCACGTGTACATGGCCTGTACCTTTCCCTGCTATTCAGGTTTTTTGAATACCGGGTATACCCAGATCTCTAAATCTTTTTAAACTAAGCTAGGGCTATCCTAAAGGTTTGTTGGGGAGGGGGGATCATAGATTTTTTCTTGATCAATCTTGGGCGGATCCAGGATTTTGAGAAGGGGGGGCACACATTTTTTACATAGGATGGCCTGGTGTACACATCAGATGCGATGCACAGGGAATTCGAAACTTAGCGAAGCAATGTAGGTGTAAGGTCTGGGGCATGGGGCCAGAAGAAAATTGAATTTTAGAGGACATTTGGTGCATTCTGGTGTATTTCTAGACCCTAGTTGAGAGGCTGCCATAGTCTCACAAATTTCTTAAGTTCAGCCTTAGGATGAGGGCATAATGAGGACATGATAGATGGGATAAGACTGAGGTGGACTGAGATGGTAAGACTGATCATAAGAGTAGGATGAGAATGGTGTCAGCAGACTAGGACAAGGAAAGGATGAGATTGAGGTGGAAGACAGGTGGGACTGAGGATGAGACTGAGGCAGAGAAATGGTGGGACTGATGATAAGGGTTGGATGAGACTGAGGTAGAGGAATAGTGCGGAACCTTTTACTCCCACCTGTTTATGGGACAGGGTGGTGAAATTTCCGTGGAAACGCAGAAATCCGCGGTTTTGATACTCGCCAGGATCATTCCTGAGATCTATGCAAATCCACTGAGAAAATGAATGGCCATTTATGGGGGGGGGGTTGGGTTCTGACATAGAATTTCATCAATGTAATGTTTCTTACCAAAAAAGGCAATTCAAAAACTCTAATTACATCAGATGGTGGTATTATGTGTCCAATTTACTTTTTCCACTTGAATCTAGTGTAAATATATTAAGTATAAGCCTCTGCGAGAAAATTTTGAAATTCTTGATGTCATAACATACCTTCTGACGACTTTTTGGAATGATGGCATAACTTTGGTTCTAGTGTGAATATTAGACAAATTCATTCGCCATTGGAAAGCCCAGAACATTTTGATGAACATATTTAAATTTAAAAGCCGAGGACATGAATATTTTGATGAACATATTTAGGGGGAAAATAGGGGGGGGGGCATGTGTCCCCTGTGCCCCCCCCCCCTCAAAACCCGCCCCTGTCATGTACAATCTAGGATGATTTTATCCAGGGCAAGTCCCATGCACGAATATTGTCAACCTGTCTTTGTTGTATTAACTGGGGGTTACGACTACTGTATCGAAAAAACAACACTCAGTCAATCCAGAGATCAATCAAAGATCGCTAGTGATAATCTTAGAAAAAGAGTAAGGAAAGAAAGAATAGCTGAATTGAAAAAAAAAAACCAGTTCATAAACACTTAGTTAGCTGGTAACGGTAATTTCAAAGAACATGCATTTGTTGTAAGTTCTTCTGACTGCCTGATAGATTTAGAACTGACAATAAAAACATGAAACATTCTTGAGAATGTACCAATATTGTTAACCAAATTGTCATAAAATTTTGTAATTGAGGTTATCATCCAATGACGGTGACCTATTTTGGCACAACATGCCCCTTTATCAAAACAAATACACAGCTTTTAACATATGAGATTCATCATTTGTTTCTTACTCATTGTGTAATAAGGACTCCTTTTACTTTTCAGACCATGCCTCCTACAAAGAGCAATGCAGGGAAGGTGCGTGAAACCCGAGGACGGATGGGGGGCCCAGCAGCTAAAGCCCCCCTCATTACGGGTATGAGGGGCCGAATGGGCTGCCCTGGTGGTATGAAAGGCGGCGGGATGAAGGGCAGCGGGGTCAAGGTCACTGGTATGAAGGTCACAGGGATGCGCGTCTCTGGTATGAAAGGTTCTGGAATGAAGGTCACAGGAATGAAAGGTCGTGGTCAGGCAAATGGTCAGAAAAAAATTCCTTTTAAATCTGTCAAAGCTGCCAACAAGAAGAAAAAGATCTCCCCAAACTCGATACTGTCTGGTAACAAACAACAAGACGAGGCCTTACTCAAATTGCGGATTCCGTTAGATATCTGCAGCGTCCTCCCCAGCATTAAGAAATTCACAGCCAAGACGAAGGGTACCAAGGGACAGCGTAAACCTAAGAACATGGTGTTTGAGACCACAGCCGAGACAGCACAGGAACACCAACAACAGCATCCGCTATTTGGTGCTATGAAAAAGCGGAAAACAGACTTTGTGAAATATGGGTTGACGCTACAAAAAGAGGCGAGGTTCCAGGGTATGATCTGGGACGTGGCCTTCACACCGGATGGTGACATGGTGGTTACATGTAGCGAGGGTGCCATGCTCTGTGACAAAGACCTAAAAATTAAGAAAAACTTTGAAAACATGTTCTTGCCAGGAGCCATTGGCTTCTTTTCAGATGGACGGGTGCTGATTGTGGACAGGAGCTCAGACACTGTGAACGTATACCGTAAAAACGCCACGTTTATCCGCTCTTTCCATGCAGGGAAGTGCCCCATGGGGATGGCGGTGATGGCAGCAGACGAGGTGCTAGTGTCAGACACAGGGGATAAATGTGTACGTAAGTTTGACATGTTGGGGCGCCACCTAATGACAATACCAACCAAGGGGGACAATTACGCCATCCAATGGCCGCTCTACTTGGCTCTAAATACTGCACAAGACATTTTCGTATCTGACGTACACCAACAGAAAGTCCTCCAGTTCAGTCACAACGGTGAGTTCAGGAAAGTACTCTCACTCAAAACACAAGGTGGCAGTTCAGTGCTCCGGCCTCATGGCGTCTGTGTAACTAAGGACGATGAACTTGTCGTTATTGACACATCAATAGACTCTATGGAGGGCTTCAACTCCAACGGCACTTTCCTTCAGAACCTCCTGAATCCGGACGATGGCATGAGTCTCGAACCCAAGTTGTGTAAACTGAACTCTAAGCAGAACCTTGTCGCCATCGGGGGAATGAAAGGTCTGATCCGCATCTATGAGCTGGAGGTGATGCCGCTACCTGACCCCCCGTGTACTTCACATAAAGCAAAGTCAGCCAGTAGTAGTCAGAGTAATACAGTAGTGAAACAGGAGGTAAAGGAGGAACCCATGGACCAATGAAGGAGGAGCGCAGGATTGTATGCTCACTCCTCTATTGCCAACTACAGGCGGTGTGCCACTGTGGTGATTTGACCAACGGATATTGTGTTGCACATACATCTGCTTACCTTTTATGTGACTGGTTGACGGCCTGTCTGTCGTCCGTTGGTCAAACCAATGATAGTGAAACAGCGCCCTAGATCAGAGATATTCTACAACATGAAGTGCCCCCATGATCCTACATGTACATTGTCCTAGGTGGGACTATGACCCAGAGACAGTTACCTCCACTACTTGTACATATAAATAGATACCGGATACGTCGGTGCGCCTCGCCATGCCTCCTCATGGCGCGCAGACAGAACCATAGACTGACATCCGTGTCAGCCATTACACGCTCAGAACAGGAGAACTTGCCACCATGAAAAAACAAAAACCAAGCCCGGTTCTCCACCATATGTCCTTGATACTCTGCACTGTACATAAATTAGCATAAATTAACATAATTAGCATATGTAGCTCCTCCCCCCAAGCTCCCATCATGCAGTAGATTTTGGATGTAGTGGACTGGCTGATGGCAAGAACCACCAATGCTTTTTCACCTATATTTATTTATTTGTTCTTGCAGAGGCCATATTAATTAAATCTGCATTTGTGAAAACGACACTTGTGTTTATCGGTATGTTAAGACAAAGGAGGATAGTGCTACTTTTCATATTCCTACCAAATTTTATAAAATGATATTTAGCCAAAGGAATGCAGTGACTAAATGTATTGGCCAATGGTGTAGCCAACCAAAGTCCTCATCATGTAAATATAGAAATCTTTGGAAAAATGGGAGTAAAAGAAGATATTTTTATGTGATGTGATGAGTGGTGTAGAATGGGTATGTGATGCCAGTGCCACCTGGGTAGAAACAATACAGTGGTGATGATAGTTTTGTTGAAAAAATGAGAGTTTTGCAATTGTCGACATTCATCTGCTGTAGATAGGCAGAGGTAGACGGTGAAGCGCTTCACTTTTTGCCTGTAAATCCATGCCATCGATTTATGTCTAAAGAATTGGTCATCTCGAAGTCTAGCGTGAAAGATGCTAATCCTAAAATAAGTTGATGGTGACAAAAATGATGAAAATTTGAGTTTGTGCACTTTTATTTTGAATGATATTTACAACATGCCATATATTTCTCAATAGATTCCATTTTTTAATTGGCTTTACCTTTTTGAGACACTTGGTGAAAAAGGAAAAAAAAACAACTCAACACTGAAGAATATCAGCTGGAACAATTATTTTTGCTTTTTGCTAAAGTTTACTAATGTGGGTTCACTGTTCGATATTTCGATCATATAGAATGAATTTATATTGGTCTAACGGGACGTGATGCAGCAATGAAGTGCTGGTGACACTGCTCACCAGCACTTCATTGCTGCATCATGCCAATCCTCTGGGGACATATCAACCCCGTAGGTTCAGCATGATGCAGGAATGCAGCCCTGGTGAGTTACTCACTAGGGCTGCATTCCTGCATCATGACCACCAAAGGGCATGATGCATTAATGCATCAGTAGCCCTCAAGGGGATGGCATGGCTGACTTACTTTGGTTGTCATGATGCATGAACGCAGCATCAAGGAGGGACAGTTCTGCATTTGTGCAACATGACAACCCTTCAGGAGTGTATCAACCCCATGGGATCGGTACGATACATGAATGCGTCACTGTACATAGTGATGCCACTTTTCCTGGTTTACCAGGAATTCCTGGTTTTCATTCAAAGATTCCTGTATTAAATTATGTTAAATTACTGGGACCATGTGTCCAAAAGTCCAGTTTTCCTGGTTTTTGTCGGCCAGTGAGTGGCATCACTGTGTACAGATTTACTGTTAGGGCTCAAATATATATATCCAAGTCTTGACCCTTTAAAAGCCACTGATGCAATAATGCATCATGCCAATTGGAGGTCATGATGCACCAAAGAAGTGCTGGCGAGACTGCTCGCTAGCACTTCTTTGGTGTATCATGCCGACCAATTGGCATGATGCATTAATGCATCAGCGGCCCTTAAAGGGTTAAAAACTTATGTCTGTGTTGAAGAAAAATCTATACGGTATTAGAACTTTGAAGGTTTAGTACAGTCTTACAGTAAAGGTAGTGACTTTGGGGTGATTGTCTAATGTGAGGTGGGGTCAGATTCCTGTCTTTTGTGTCGGTGTTTACAGCAGCCCACATATAACATACAACGAGACATGAGGGTTTTTAAAGGGTGGCACGGATAAGATGTACCCGCGTTACCAAGTCACATGACCACCCATTGACCAATCAGAGTGTTGCAAATTTTCCGCTGGTACCCACGGATTTGTGATGGATCTTTGAGCAGGTACTAATGTTTATTTTCGCCGTGCTAGCCCCCCATATAAGGTGCACCCGCGGGCATGTTTTTGACCCGGCGTCTAACTACTAATTTAGTAGAAGGTAGCCCCGACTTACAAAGCAAATGACAATATGAGCACTATCAACTTTCATGTATAAAACTCACCTTTATCCCCATATACCTGTAACCTGACACATAAGGTGCATTCTGTGTATGAGGCACACCCTGAGTTGACAGAAATGACTCTGGGTTGACTCTACATTTGTGTGTGGTGCATTGATACATCATGCCCGTTGGTCGTCATGATGCTCCTATAAAGTGCTGGCGAGACTGCTCGCCAGCACTTCATTGATGCATCATGCTGACCGTTCGGGAGTATATGTATCAACCCCTGAGGGTCGGCATGATGCTTCAATGAAGTGCTGGCGTGCAGTGTCACCAGCACTTCATTGGTGCATCATGCCGACCAATGGGCATGATGCATTAATGCATCAACAGCCTTAAAAGGCTTAAGATGCGGCTTATATGCGGTGTTAAGATCTTGACATTTTTATGGCGCTGATTTAATTTCCAAATATATGTAAATATGTTTGTTGTTCAGAGGGTAAGGTGTTCCCAAAATAACATGAAAATGCATCATTTAGGAGAAAAAATATTCAGGGGTTTGACGGATATATTTGGAACTACCGTAATCTCCCGCGTAGAAGACGCGCTGCGTGTATAAGACGCACCCCAAACTTAGCATATGCATTTTCGCGTATAAGACGGACATTTTACTGCTGAAATTTGTAAGATTAGTACATTTCTATAGAAAAAATACCCCTCGTATAAGACGCACCCCCAACTTGAGAGAAGTCTATAAGACTACCCAGCATTTTGTTTGGCGTAGAGGACGCGTCTTATACGCGGGAGTTTACGGTAGTGTGTCCAACCCTGGCCCCAGGCACTGGACACATGAATTTGTTGAGCCCTGTAATATTCCAACCTTTTTGACAAATGCGTATGCCTCTTTTCTGTTCCTACCATAGTCATACTAAGTTTTGTGTTCAGTATCTTTGTTTGTCTGTTTCGTTTTGCTGTTATATAAGTATGTATGATTAGTTATGATTGTAGTTAAGACTTCTGCACCGTTTTGGCCAAATCTTCTAAAACTGTCGATCACTTTCTTAACAACAGTCATAAAAACCCCATGGTCGAAGATCACCAATAACTCAAGTTTATCTGTAGCTTTCATAGTTTATATTGAGTATGAATGTTCCTTGTTTTGTTTTGGATATATTTTGCAGGATTTGAGAGTATCTGTGGCACTGAGATTGTCAACACTCGTAGATTATTATCAATATCAAATTACTGTTCACTCCTATGTGTATGGCGCACCAAGACTTTGAGAACAAAAAAAAAATTTATAAGTTCATAAGTTCTGTTCTAATCAAAGGATTTTAAAATTTCTTAAAACTGTCTTGCTTTGGGGGCCTGCCAAACCCTGTACTGTGTAAAGATTTGAAATTATTGGGTCAAAGCAATTAACCCCCCCCCCCCCCACCCTGGGTCTTGCTGTCATAACATGGTGACACATATACAGGAATTTGTGCAAGAATACTTGTACCGTAAATTCTCTTGTACTAGCCTTAGCTAATTCCTGAACCAAAATAAAAAATGAGGCTTTTAGGAATAGCCTTAAATCAGGGTGCGGCTTATACGAGGGTATTTCACACTATCAAGGAGTATTATTTGCCAAATTTCAAACCTTGGCTATGGTTAAGAGCTCCCAAAGTCGGGGAATTTGTGTGGATGTGTTTGGAGCACTTTCTCCTGGTTTCTCTGTACTTGTGTTAACAGTGTGCATGGACTACAAGTATTTATCATAGATATTTGTTCGGATTTTATTGAACTGAGCATAAGTATCCCAGAACATTAAACATGTTTGTTTGCTTATCTTATCAAAGTTGCTCCTACATGTGGAGCATTGACGGAAAAAAAATCGGTCCATTATCGGTCCATAATCGATAACTTGATAAAAACTGAATCATTTCTCAGAAGTGAGGTTTGAGTTCGGGCTTTTTGGCTGCAAGTCAGAATAGCCTTGGTTTGAACTTTCAATTGGTTTGTTCAGTCAGAAACTGATATACATGAAAATTCCTTATACCCAAGTGTGCAAATGTGACGTCTGATATGGTAAAATATGACAGATATACATAAGTACCCAAAACCTTGGTTGTCAAACAACCTAAAGTACGGTAATGCTTAATACATTTGTTACCCTCTATAGGGGTTTGTTATGAGATAATTTTGAGGAAAAAAGAAAATTTGTGGGGGAAAAAAAGATGAAAATAGAAAACACATTAAAAATCTGCAAAATGGCTAATTTGAGTTGATGTACCCTTTGCAAAGGTGTGTCCATACTTCTTGAGCGCATCAAAACTAAAATGCACCTCGAAACACGTAACCAAGACTTATAAATAAGGGAAAAAGGTCATGCAAAACACACATGGACCCCTGTATTGTTTGTACCACTTTTGGATGCTCTTCTGATGTTATTGGAAACCCTATATAAACCTGTACTGGTCTTATACTAGCGCAGATGGATAGTGTTCTAATGAATTTGTAAATACCATAGACGTAAACCACATTCTGAGCTGGGCTTATGTAAACATGAGGGATAGAACCTGGGTGAAATTGATAACTGTCTTGAGTCATGTTTAGACCATTGTTGTGACCAAGCCTGCAGTACATGTCAACAAAATATCGCCACCTTAGTGTCAGACGTCTGTAAGTGCATCTGTACTCATCAAAGTTTTACTTGACCTTGTTCACCCAGATGTAGGTACAACCTTCTTTCACTAAGCCGACACTAGCAGGATTAGGCAACCAGTGTCAGAGATTAACATTGTGCAGTCGTTACCCGGGGAGCCCTCAGGCCTCAATGTATCGATAGATTACGCACCAGTTGGTCGCCTCAGTGCAAGAAGGTTGTAACTTCAACTAGATAAGTTACCTCTGAGTGGGCATCATTGAGGCCACACCAAAAAAAATAAGTTGGTCTACGGATTTCCCTCTCCATATTTTCGGAAATACAAAATTTTTTTCTTTGAAAAAAATCTCGTCTACGGATTTCCCTCGCTTCAATTTTTATAAGTTTTCTCTTTGTGATGTTTGGCAATTTTTTTTTTTAAAATAAAATTTTTTCGCTCGCCTCACTTTTTCAGCAAGGAATCCATTGGACGTCAAAATATTCTTGAAAAAAAAATTTCGCTTTTTTTGGTGTGGCCTGAGGTAACTTTTACCTTGATGCAGTTACAACCTTTTTGCGCTAAGGCGACAAGCTCATTTTATTGATAATCTTGAAAACACCAAATAATTCCACCTCATGTTAAAATGAACTCTGTACCTCATTCTGATGTATATAAGGCCACTGGTCATTGCAAAATCAGGGTTCCCTCTTATTTGTTTAAATTGATATTTTTTTTTAGATATTAATGGTAAAAGTCATTTGAAAATATATTTTGAGAAAGTGAGTTACATCAATTTAAGGAAATACTGTAGATCCTCGCATATAGGACACGGCTTATACACCAAAATTATATCGTGCGTCCTACAGGATTTAGCTCACGTCAGGGTGCGTCATATATGTGAGGATTTTACACTATAGAATAGTGCTGAAATGGTCCAAATTTGACCCCAGATGTGTCCTATAGGATTTAGCCTAAATCAGGGTGCGTCCTATATGCGAGGATTTACGGTATCTTTTTATTTAGGGTGTGAAAATGATTTAAATACAGGGGGTGTTAAGATCTTGCACAGTTAATTCCTTGTGCCCTATCTAAAGAGTGGATGAACTCTTTTATTCTATTGTTGTCCCACATTTCTTTTTTGCTCTGATAAAAGTGAGGTAAAAGGTCAGTTAAAAATGACAAATAAATAGTGAGAATCCTCACAATTCCACACACAACTAGGTACCTGCTTACCCATTACCCTTCACCACAGATATTAAGCTTTTGTACATTTTCCTTTAATTGTTGTTCTATGTGTAACCTGAAATGACCTGTCCAGCAAGCTGTGTGCGTGTATCACACACACGCTATGTGGATATGTTACACTACCATTTTTTATGTATTTTCTGGCATGGTGAGGTGGCTTTTTCGAGTCTTCAGAAACCTGTAAACTTTGTAGGCAGCGCCTGCCGATTATCGAGATTATTAAAGCAGGACCGTGCATGCCATGTACAACTTATATACATGTGTTCTGTTGTTGATGTTAGGAATGGGCAAACCAGCGGGAATTCCCGCTTACAAGCCGCAGATTGAACACGAACCAGACGCCAGGTGCGGCCGCTTATAGAATAAGCTAAAAGAAGGGAAGCAGCTTATATGTGAGTATTGTAAATTCTCTCGTATAAGACACAGTCTTGTATAAGCCGCATCCGGACTTTAGGAGAAGCTATACGCTGCACCCGAGGCTCGAAAAATGAAGGTTTTATAAAATACCCTCGTATAAGCCACAACTTGATTTAGGGCCTCACCTTTCAGTCTCACTTTCATTTGTCTGCGACTTGTATGAGAACATTTACGGTATTTAGTATTATTCCACGATTTCTGGGATTCTCAGTGCTTTTTCTGGATATTCCCATGCACATACCTGTCGATATTGCACACACTGAAGGCTGTAACATCACTTTTGCAAGGCGTGCGGTTATCCATGGATAACCTGCATGCTGTGCGGTTATCCATGGATAACCTGCACGCCGTGCGGTTATCCATGGATAACCTGCACGCCTCTCATGTCCTTACATGTCATATGTTACATGTTAAAACCCACGAAATCTTCAAGGCCAGGGCAGGGCTCAAACCTGCAGTCTCAGATCCCTAGTCTAACTCCCTATGCATTGCGCCACAGGGACTGACAAGAGAAGCTTGGTTAGAACCACGTCTTACAAAGCCCGGGATGGAGACGACTGTGGGCTGTCCGCTACCATAACCGTGGGACTCATTCAAACATAGCCAAGCCGAGACGGCCGCTGAGGTGTGAGACGCCGTGGTCTAATGGTTAGCTCATTGCGCTCAGCCGTCAAAGGTAGGCGGATCAATTCCCGGTCCAGGCGCGTCTTTTTTTTCGCCGTGTGCGCTGTACCTGTCCACTGCCGGGTGACGAAGTGTATGTACCGATCATGTACAAACACTATTTTTCGCTGTGTGCCGCTGCCATAACTGCGAGACGCATTCAAACAAAGCCAAGCCGAGACGGGCGCTGTAGCTGTCCGCTGCCGGGCGACGAGGTATATTATACACAAACATAACAGTGAGACGTGTGTGCTGTCGCTGTCCGCTGCTGG
Source organism: Acholoe squamosa (assembly GCA_949317995.1). NCBI lineage: Eukaryota > Metazoa > Annelida > Polychaeta > Phyllodocida > Polynoidae > Acholoe > Acholoe squamosa. The sequence goes on along the minus strand of OX439048.1, from coordinate 68,031,760 downwards.
GACACACCTGTACACACACTATGGCTGGCTTCGAGTCCCGGGGAGGGGGAATAATTTTGGTTTTCAACTTGAATTTATTGATATTCTGTTGAATATTTATTGGTTTCGTGGAATAAAATAAGTAGTCAATGGGTAATTTATGACTTGTGTGTGTTAGCAAAGGCTAATTACACACACGCATCATGAATTATCCATTGATTACTTGTTCACTATAGAACAGTATTAAAGAAAAACCCTACAATATTTTCATGATAGCATATTTTGATGGCCTTTATGTCAAATAAAAAGATTCTGGCATAGTTATTGAAATATCTAACTATAGAGGAAAGCAGCTGGTTTTTTTTATGACGTCATGATTGTCAAAATGCATCAGGCGCAGCATTGTTTATACATAGAGGGTATTGCTAAATATGTCTTATTAACAATTATACGAGTTGGTTTAATTAGAGTAAATTAAACTGATAATCAGGCAGCAAGAATAACATTTCTGGTAAGTTTAAGGAGAAAAATCGAGTTAATTTTACATAAAAAGTACATAGCTTTGGCTAGCCTCTTTTGGTTTATCTGTTCTTGGCAAGCAGTCAAGCCTATTTTAATGAGGTGGGGACCAGCGATAACCTTTTGTTAACCTATTTATTTTTTTATGAAAGAATCAAAGAATGCCAAGGAAAGAACTACAAATAGCATCTGGTTGTACCCTTGCAGTCTTGTTCAAGCATGAATTGCATGCATTTTGGGTAATCATGACGTCATCTGGAGCATCTGAGAAACCTGCTGCATTCCTCTATAGTTACAGATATTCCAAAAATCGTACCAGAATCTTTTTATTTGACATATATTCCATCAAAGTATGCTGTCGTTAAAATAGGGTAGGGTTTTTTCTTTAAATCATTCATTTTCAGGCCTTAGACATGGCTATATTCTAACGTCAGGTTGGGACTTATAAATGGGTGCAGCTTGTACGCGGGAATTGAATACAACATGCAGCCACTTTCAGAGTCTAGACCCATCAGCAGCATTTATAAGGCGCACCCAGACTTTGAAGATAGGAGAGGAAAAAATAAAAATTTCATAACTTCTGTTCTAATCAATGGATTTTCAAAATTCAAATATCTATGGTATTTCGGTATGTTACCTTTGATATATTCCGAGTTAGCAGGTTGCCACATGGGCGCCGCCATTGCTGGAGCTTGTTACCAGCGAGTTCTACTGATAAAACCTAGCAGATGGGTACCAGTTGGCCCCCGAAGGACCGCAGTGCATAGATTGGGATTCTCTCATTGGCTAATAATTAAACCTGCTAAGTCCGTATACTCTGTAGGACTGCAGGCGTTTGTACCTCACTATACCCTCAGTGAACAGGAGCTGACTGACCTGCTTTTACTGACGGGGCCTTAGTAGAACCGACGGAGCTCTTCATTGGCTAAGGGAGTGATCATTTTTTAACAACAGGCGGGGGGGGGGGCTGGTGGGTTTGCACGTGGATGCATGAAAAAAATTCCGCCCCCCCTCTCGATGGGTCAAAATTTTTCCACCCCCCCCCCTCGGGAGGCGAAAATCACGTGTGAATGCGCCCTTTTAACCCATAGTAACACGCGGGCTTTTTCGCTGAAAACAGGTGAAATTATTTAGACCCCCCCCCCTAGTCAAGGGGGCAAAAAAATCTGACCCCCCCCCCTGGTGAAGGGGTTGAAAAAATTTTGACCCCCCCTCAAACCCACCAGCCCCCCCTGTTGTTAAAAAATGATCACTCCCTAATAAAGGTGGGAGTAGATGCACGTCCGCGCTATGTGTATTATACTAAGAAGATGGAGGGGGTAAGACAGGGGGGCAATACACATCCCAGATCAATAAGATTATTATCAGTATCAAAGGGGCAATAAAACAATTAAGTGATTTAGCCTAAATGTGACTTTATATCTCAGGGTGACCAGAACGAATCCCACACTGCCAAGTTATCTTTATAAAAACTTTTACTTCCAATTCCCTTTCTTTTCATATATAATTGGTCCAACTACTTTACATAACTGTGTAAGACTATGCATTGTTTTATTCATTATTCTCTCAACGTCATTGAGTTCCTAAATCAGGTTGGCATTGGTGTAAACAGTACTATATGGTTTAATGCTGTTTCTTGAATCTAGATGGTAGCAAGCCCTGGTAGTCAAGTGGATATGCTCCGTGCCTTTAACTTCAGAGGCCAGGGTTCAATTCCCCATGCTGGGAGCATTTTACTGAGCCAACTTATTTATCTTGACATCTTGAGTACTTTACATCTAGGGAGGGTCACATGATCATACAAAGAGTAAAATATATGCAAATGAGAAGTAAAACCAGTTGCAACCAGGCTTCAGGGTCGGGTCAAATTGGGCTACCCCTGTCTCTATGTTAATTATAGAGACAGGCCATTCCAGTCTAGGAACCAGGTTACCTTTGACAGGCAGGCAGAGTTTGATCCTCGTTCCACCTGCAGATGGCAGCACATCTGGTGCTGCGGCTGACACATCACTGAGGTTACGTCTTTCGAGGAGAAGCGCTAACGTGGCGCCAATTTCGCTTGTAAAATATGAGCAGTAAACTTTCGCATATTCACCGGTACCAGGGACACACTTCAGATCATACCGTTTCTCCCCGAAAGGGTTCACGCATCACTGACACCTGCATGCACGGACACCCCACCTTGTGAGCTTCATGTGTACTAGCACCAAGGTCATTAATTGTGCATTGATCTTGATAGCCCCATCATAGGGAGTGGTCATATTTTATCAACGGAAGGGGGGTGGTCAGTTTTTGCATAGATCTTTTTACACCCACCCTCGACAGAAGAAATTTACACACCTTTTATTTTTTTGGGAGGGGGGGGGGCGAAAAATTAAGAAAAAGTTTGAGCTGAATAGCAGAGCCTAAAGGTAGTAATTGGAATGTGTTTAATCTGAGAGTACTGTGAGAAAACATTTTTTGAATGATCAATTTGTAGGAATTGTTAACTGTAGACACTAGACTGGCAAACCCGCTACATATATTCAAATCGTTGCTCACAGCTAATTAGTCCTATTACACTTACTCACTGGTCCCTCTCTTCCTCTACTAACTTTCATTGGGGCTGTGTACAAATGACGTCATGCAGGAGGGGGGAGGGGGGGGTCCCACTTGCCATGACCAAGCATGACAAGGGGGGGAGGGGGGGTCATGGGCTGCATGACATCATGTCATCAAGAAATCACAATATGCTTTGGTTTTGGCAAGAACAAAAACTTTTGTAAAAAGATTTGTAAAGGTAGGGAAGTTTAATGCATTCATCTGACATAAATGTTTTACCTGTAGGCCCTACATGCATGAATTCCTCAGACATCTCACTCAATGAGTGTCACTGCCATCAAAGTCAGTGTAAAATCAAGGTGATGTCAGGCCACTATAAGGGGGCACTACTACTCTATCCTTCCTATACCAATTTAACCCTTTTTGAAAAGGGCCACTGCTGCCCTCAGGATCTAAAATGATGCACCTAAAATACCCCTGAACTGCTGCTGTTGCCTCAGGGCAGCATCCATAGTAATCCACAGGCTTCTTTTTGAAAAGGTGTGTAATTTCCCCCCCCTCCTTGAGGTGTCAAAATTATTTTGCTCCTCCCCCAATCCACCCCATCCCAGAATCCCACTGTTGATAAATAACGAACACTCCCCTGGAGCTCTCCACCACCCTGTTGCTATTTTCACTGAGGGGATGCTTGGGGAGATTTTTTTTTTCTATTAGGCCACTCACTAAATTCAGTGTTCTGCCTGAAACCTATTTCTAGTACACTTTTATATGGTCAAGTTACAGATTAAATCAATACATTCAATATATCATTACATTCAAGCTCTTGAACTATATGATCCTTAATAATAACTGTTCTCGATTTTCTCTTCGCTGACAAGTGTACAGCTTTCGCTGCAAAGAAGGCAGACTATTAACTGTATTGGACTATTGATCTAGACAGTTTTTAGGCCCTTTTGTGACAGGAAATACTTGTGTATGATCACTACCATAGTTCTCTGTGCATAACTAGAAGGCACCGAAATGGTACAGCCTGCATATAGGGACCCATACATTATATAAGCTGACAGTGTTTGGCATGTTTCTCTGTTCATTTGTTGATCAGTGCTAGTTCTTTTTTCACTTTGCATGTATCTTATCCTTTATTGCCATTTCACACCCATTATATGTCCCTTTGAACCATTTTAATTTGTTAATAGCCTATAGGCCTTCACTATTCATGCACTTTGGGGGGGGGGGTATCTCTCTGCATGATGTCATGCTGAGGGGGGGTCAAGTGTTGTATGACGAAACATGACAAGGGGGGGAGGGGGGTCAAAAAATGGTCCAAAAATGCATGACATCATTTGTACACAGCCCCATTGATTGCCCTGACCTGACCCACCTCCACCTTGCCTAGATATTAGATGTGTTATTACATACCGGTATTTATGATACTAACATTATTGAGCATTGATACTCATGACTAACAGTCAATTGTCAATATTTATCAAAACAATCTATAACTACATTGAACAGTATGATGGTTTATTTACTATTCGACCTAACTATGGATTGCTGTTGTAGAAACAATTACAGGAAACTTTTCCTATACTGCAGCAGGTGTCTGGTCATTAAAATACATTATGGTTGTTTACTTGTGGGAATATCCATATATGGTCCATATATGATTGCATCATTTCCTGATGGGAATAAAGCAATCCTGTTTTTTCCCCCCCACTTTCTCTGCTCTCTTCTTCCACGGCCACCCATCCTGGTAACTGGTTACCATTTGAACTGCTCTCACTTAAAATTGCTGTCTAGTTATAACCTCCCTGACTCAGCAGGGGTTTGTTGTAAGGGGAATATATAGGAGTCAGTAGGGCCATGTAACTCTGTAGGTCATAACCAAGTAGGCCATTTTCCTATGGGACATGCACCCTCACCATGCCTGATACCCATTGCCATGTACATCAGAATGGCGGCAAAGTCTCATGTTACGACAACCCCCGAGGGCGGCTTAGACCCTATGTATAATGTAACAGGGCCCTGGCTCAGTGGCTGCACCCTCACCATAGGGACCAAAATTAGCTTCATTTACTCCTCTGTCTAAGTGAATAATTGCTCACAGAAATAGAAATATAATAAAAAAACACTCTCCCCCTGTGTGCGCTTTGTTAGCCCCTATGGGCCTGGATACCATTCTTCATGCCTGTCCCATCTAATACAATAGTAGACTGGAAGCGCGCGCTCCGTACACTTTGTGCTCTCTGTCTGGAACCAATATCATATTGCTCTTGTAAATACCTAAAGACAAGGTAATTTGTTTTAAAAGATAAAAACACTTGTCATTTTATTACAAAATTTATTTTTCACCTGTTTTATTTTCTTTCTTTCTACATGCTACTATTTTTATTTACATTCATATAGAGATGCAGAGAGGTATTCACATACATTTTTAGTTGAACTTAGATTCTTTCACCACCTTGTTATAACTAAAACTTTTCCCAAATAAGAACATCAGTTTTAATTGAGGATAGAGAAATGCTTCTTACTCAATCTCTTTTCTCTCATTAATTTACATTTTTGAAGGAAGGAGGGATTAAGACAGCTTGACCACTTATCCTGAATAAAAATCTAGATGTAGACTTTTTAAAGGGACCCTCATTTTATCACTAGTTTGATAGTTAACCCTTTAAGGGCCATCAATGCATTAAGGCGTCATGCCCATGATGCATGAATTGTGCCCTGGCGAGTAACTCGCCAGGGCTACATTCAGTCGGCAGAATGCTCCAATGAAGGGCTGGGGATCAGTCTTCATTGGTGCATAAGGGAGTGGTCATTATTTATCAACAGGGGGGGGGGGGAGGGTGGGTTTGAGGGGGGGGCGTAAAATTTTCAGACCCCTCCCGAGGGGGGGGGGCTAAATAAATTTTGACCCCTCTTGAGGGGGGGGCTAAAAAAAATTCACCCTCTTTTTAGCAAAAAAGCCCGCGCGCTACTATAGATCAAAGAGGGGCACGAAAACTCTCTGCGCCTCTGGCGCGGGGGGGGGGCGCTAAAAATTTTGACTGCCGTCGAGGGGGGGCGTAAAAAATTTCCGCTCGTCCGCGCGAAAACCCACCACCCCCCCCCCTGTTGATAAATAATGACCACTCCCTAATGTTGACCAGTGGGCATGATGCATTAATGCATTAGTGGCCCTTAAAGGGTTAAAGAAAAGACTCACCAAAGATGGTTAAACAATACAAGGAGAGGTAGAAATTAACCCTTTAATTACAGCGTACCATTGCACTGTATTATATTGCTGTAAGGGGTGAGGATTCCCTGTGTCGGGTACTAGATTCACCCTCAGGGGTAGGTCACCTGGTAGTCACTGTATCATACCCATCCAGATGTGGTCGGTCGGATGAAGATGGCAGGCGAGGACCTCATGCTCAGGTAGTAGAGCATCAACCTAGAAGTCAGAGGGTCCTTGTTCGAGTCCCTGAAGGTCCAAACTCCATTTTTGCCATCCACTACGCTAATGGGTCTAGACCCCTAAATTCGACAGGGTGACATGGCCATTTCTTAAAATCGACATGTGACATGAAGCTTAGTGACAATGACATTGAGAAGGAAAGGTTTAGTGACATGAGACATGGCCTTTCCTTAAAATCGACATGTGACATGAAGCCTAGTGACAAGGACATGGGAAAATAGAAATTTAGTGACTTGTGACATGGCCTTTTCTTAAAATCGACATGTGACATGGGGACCCCCCATCTAGACCCCCACGCTACTCCTGAAGGGCTATACATGATGCAGCTCTGATGAGTAAAAATAAACTTGCAGTGCTACATCATCTGGCAACACAGTTCTGTCAACACACATAGGGTAAACTCCCAAAAGACTAGGGCCCTAGACAGGGGGGTCTCATGTCCCTTGTCGATTCTAAGAAATGGCTCTTGTCCCTTGTCACTCTACCATATGTCCCTTGTCGATTTTAAGAATTGGCTTTGTCTCCTTGTCGATTTTACCCGTCTGGAGCCCTAAGACTGGCAGACTCGCCAGAACTTCATTGGTGCATCTTGACGACCATGATACACTCCTGCGTCAGTGGCCCATAAAGGGTTAACAGCTATCTCATATTGTTCTATGTTCTCTGATTATATAAGATTTCCTGTACACATGGTTATCTACAAGTTTCATAGGGCCTATAGTGGCAATATTATACCAGCTTCTACCATATATACTCCAATAGCACTGTACATTTATATTAGTACTACCATAAATTCTCTCGTATAAGCCGCACCATCATGTAAGCCCCACCCTGACTTTGAGAGAAAGTTACCTAAAACTTGAAAATTGGCATTTTAGTACTGTTTTATAATATAATATATCCTTGTATAAGCCACACCCAGACTTTGGGCCATTCCTATAAGCCTAATTTTTATTTGGGTTCTGGTACAAGCCGCGGCTTATAGGAGAAAATTTACAGTACCTTAGATATTTGTGAAGGCTGATGACTCAATGACAATTGTCAGCTTTCCCATGTAGAGTTACACCAGTAATCTATAAGTATATACACAACAAAATTGATATTACTTACAAAAATATCTTTCTGTGTACACCTTAATCATATGACCAGTATTAAGGGAGTGGTCATTATTATCAACAGGGGGGGTGGTGGGTCTTCATGCGAACGCGCACAAATTTTGTAAGCCCCCCTCAGCAGCATTTAAAATTTTCACGCCCCTCTTTAATCTATAGTAGCGCACAGGCTTTTTTGCTAAAAAGACGGTAAATATTGTTAGCCCCCCCTCAGGAGGGGTCTGAAATTTTTATGCCCCCCCCCCTCAAACCGACCACCCCCTTGTTGATAAATAATGACCACTCCCTAATTTTAAACTTAACATTTTCATTGGAAATGTTTGGAATGGCAGTCATTATACCATAATCATTCAATGAGTCATTTATTCTCCTTTGAGATTCTTGATAGAAATTAAACAAACCCAGCAGACTTTCAACAATTTTCATACTCTCGCCCTCCTCCCCATGGCCCTCTTGGTAGTAAGGGAATGGTCATTATTTATCAACAGGGGGGGGTGGTAGTGGGTTTTCGCGTGGATGCGTGGAAATTTTTTACGCCCCCCTCGACGACAGTCAAAATTTTTTGCGCACCCCCCGCACCGGAGGCGCGGAGAGTTTTCGCGCCCCTCTTTGATCTATAGTAGCGCGGGCTTTTTTGCTAAAAAGAGGGTGAATTTTTTAAGCCCCCCCCTCAAGAGGGGTCAACATTTTTTTAGCCCCCCCTCGGGAGAGGTCTGAAAATTTTACGCCCCCCTCAAACCCACCACCCCCTCTGTTGATAAATAATGACCACTCCCTAAGGAGGAATTTAAATCAACTCATTTGTCAAGATGACTTATATCATTCTATTTTCTTTTCTGTAAAGCAATGTTGTCTATCATTTACCTTCTTAACACCACATATTATCTGTTTATTGGTACATAAACTGTAACCCTAATTCAGTTCGCTTCATTGCCACTTTGAAATGCCAACGTGATTGATTTAAGCACCAGTGTCGAATAAGGGAGTGGTCATTATTTATCAACAGGGGGGGGGTGGTGGGTTTGAGGGGGGGGCGTAAAATTTTCAGACCCCTCCCGAGGGGGGGGCTAAAAAAATTTTGACCCCTCTTGAGGGGGGGGCTAAAAAAATTCACCCTCTTTTTAGCAAAAAAGCCCGCGCGCTACTATAGATCAAAGAGGGGGCGCGAAAACTCTCCGCGCCTCTGGCGGGGGGGGCGCAAAAAATTTTGACTGCCGTCGAGGGGGGGGCGTAAAAAATTTTCGCGCGTCCGCGCGAAAACCCACCACCCCCCCCCCTGTTGATAAATAATGACCACTCCCTAAGCAGCAGGTATCAGGGGTAATAAAATTGACCCAAAGTGTTTAGAGAAGTGCCCGTCACGTTTAAGGGCTAGAAAAAGTAAAGGTATTGAAATCTATAAGAGCTGGAGCTTTTAAATGGACCACTATGCTACCTTCAAATTATGTCGTACTGGTGTAATCAACAGCTTGAGCTACCCACAACCACTCGTATATTCCTTTGCCTAAACATTATTCTTCATACATTAAATAGTATACATCACATGTATGAAATGTTATATTTCTTATATATAAAAAATACATGGTATCTATGCAGCCGCTAATTCCTGTCATACCGTCGTTATGATCAGCTCTACTTTCTCGGGTAAGTCCTTTCTGACACCACCCGCTTTACCCTGATTCTCCCCAACATGTCCATTTCCTGTCACATGACCATTCAGATTGGATGTAGCAGTCACATGTTCCATGTGTAAGTGTCCTACGACCAGCAAGATGGCGCCACCAGTGAAATGCATCATGCCATTGATGAAGAACGGGAGATTGTAGTCTCCGGTACGGTCCACCAAGAACCCTATTCACAGAGGAAAAGGAAAAGATAATATATTATTCATGAAGAGGAGTTTGCATGAAAGTTTTGGCATATCAACCCACAATATAGGGCTTCAAATAAATATTTTCAGACTGGTTCAAGATGCACTTTAAGATTTTTAAATGCATCTCTCAGTGGAAGCCTCACTTGGTGATTAAGGAAAAAAACAAAAAAACAAAATAAAAGTAGACAAACATCGTAATGTGCCCCATGTGCAGATGGAGGAAGTCTTCATTAAATAAAGTGCCTATTTGTGGGAGGTAATTAAGCCTTGCAGTGCATCATGCCCATTGGTCAGAATGAAATGCACCTGGCTTGCCAGCACTTCATTGAAGCATCATGCCAACCCTGCAAGAGTGTACCAGCCCATAGGGTGCAGAGCTCGACAAATCAGAGACTGCGTACCCACTGGGCACAGAGGCAAAAAAAAGTTGTGCCCTGCAGGTGAGCTCTGTGCCCAGGATCTTTGCTTTTTATACTCAAAATTACATATTTAGATAAATGAAACACATATAGTTTTAAGATAGATAAAACAATTTTATTTCATCACATCTGTAGTGAAAAAACTTTATTTAAAGTTTCAAAGACCACTACACCCAGAGAACCTCAGCTGTGTTGCATGTGCTGATGTCTTAAACTTGTAGCCTTTGTGCAGCTGTATCCATTGGGCACAACTTGAAAATTATTTTGTGCCCAGGGAATTTTTTATGAGTCACGGGCAATGGGCACAGGGATTTGTCGAGCCCTGCGGGTGAATGCAATGCACCTGGCTAGCCAGCACTTCACTGAAGCATCATGCCAACCCTGCAAGATTGTATCAGCCCTGCAGGTGACATGATGCATGAATGCAGCCCTTGTGTGATGCATCAATGCAGTATCAGGAGACCAGGTGTTCACCTGGTGACCAAAGGTGCTTTTCAGTAACACAGAGCTTGATTGGTGATTTCAAAATTGAGTGATTGTGGGAACTCCTGATCAAAACTGGGTGATTGTGGAATTACTGTTGATCAAAAATGAATGATTGTAAGAGCTCTTGATCAAGATTGAGTGATTGTGGCAATTACTTTTGATCAAAATTGATTGAGTGTGGCAACGCTTGATCAAAGTCTAGCTTTAGTTGTATTGTAATATGTCGTATACTGAGTAGCAGCCAATAGCATTCTTATACAGCCAAGCCTCAATCAGCAGCAATCTCATTCAGACTCCCACAGTAAACATGTAGCTCCCACAATAGGCTGGAAAGCCAATACATCATGTACATTCCGAGTGACAGCAACTGACCAATCAGAGAAAGGCATATGGCCACTTTGATAGCAGAACATTTCAGAAGCCACATTGCCCATTTTGTGTTGCATATGCCCATGGTTCCTTAATTATTTCATACTTTTCATTCATTTTGCCTGCATGAATACATTAGTCAGTAATTTCATATTTCCCTTCAACATTTAAGTCAATTCTCAATTATTATATTTGTATGATTGTCTGGGTCTACCAACTATAGAAGCATATAATATATTTGAATCAATTTCTTATGCAAAGGCCAATCACTAGACACTAACACATACTTATGACGATATCTATTTAGTGGATTTCAAACAGACTGTGGCATAATCTTCAGGGCCTCTTGTAGTGTAACATGCGCTGCAGATGGAAACTGTGCAAACGATAACTCGGATTGGAAAAGAGGGTTTACAGACTGAGGTCTATGAATGCATTTAACTTCAAAATCTTTAAATAAGAATTAAGAATATATTGGGCACATCATCCAAACATATTCCAACTAATCTTAATATCAGTAATGGTGTTGATATCATCAAAAAGATGAAGTTTACAACAACAGTTGCAGCCAGAAGAAAAAAAAATGGGGGAGGGGCACAAAATACATATAGGAAGACATTGCTATGTTACCATAGGAATGTTACCCTGGAAACATTGCTGAGTTACCATGGAAATATTACATACTTGCCATGAAAACATGGCTTAGTTACTATGAAAATATCACTCCGTTACTATGGAAACAACACAGACCGTAATGGCCCGTTTAAACGCCCGGGAGCTCATTAATTTCAAAACCTCTCTACCCCCGGCCCTTATTTGAGACAGGCGCTTATTTGAATACTGTTTTCACTGCTTAAGATTGATTTCAATACCCCTGTACCCCCCTGTGATTATTCGAGACCGGCGCTCATTTGAGACCCCGGCACTTAAATAGGCCCCTAATGTAGTGACCATGGAAACATTACTTAGTGACCATGGAAACATCACTCATTTACCATGAAAACAAGGCTCATATAGTTACCATAGAAACTTCACTCACTTATTCTGGAAACACTACTTTACCATTATTTATTTACCATGGAAACATCACATAGTTACCATGAAAACATCACATAGTTACCATGAAAACATCACTTAGTTACCATGAAAACATTACTTAGTTACCATGGAAACATAACCTAGACACCCTAGACACACTACTGTACAACATTCAGCATTCACATACTGGTAGGTTATGATGGTGGCTGAAGCGGGTGGTTTAAATGGGTGACTGCGCAACAGCAACAATGTATAGAATCACAATAATGATTACCGGGGTCGTCTCGCTCCCAACACATCCGTGGGTAGAAGGGGAATGATAATAGTTCTATACAGATGACTCCTGAAATACAATCAGCATTAGACTACAGTGCTGTTCAGGTTTGTTTGGTATCAAAGCCTCATCTATAATTTGACAACAGTTATTGCAGCTATGTGAATAATGCTAGGGTAAGTAGAGCCAAGAAAGCCAAGAAAATGTCCTTCGTTTGTGTAATTGAGTGCACTTATGGTCATTAGCTTTATGGAAAATGTGTGGTTGTCATCAAATATTTAGATCTGATATATTGCTCAGTGACAGGGAGGAGAGGGTTTCCTCATTTCCACTACTTGGGAAATTTGTTTGTCTTGCATTAATTGCATATGAGAGGTTACAGAGGTTATTTGGCTGTAGGGGTGTGATAAGTATGGAGATTAGTATGAAGCTGGAAGGACAAGGCAGCAGGATAAAAACCTTAAAGATGGGCTGTTATTAGAGGAAGCTGACGAAGGGATACACTGTTAAAAAAATGTTGTTGAAATAATGAATAATCTTTCATCCCAAAGTTGTCAGATAAACTATTTTCACAGAGATTCCTTGTAACACCGCACTGCCACCTGGAGTTTCTTGTAAAAACTACACTGGCCCCCTGTCACCTAATCAAGGTGGTTCATTCTTCCCTTTTACAAGAGAGTATTTGCATGTTAACTCTGCTGCCATGGTAACTTACCAGTTAAGGGTCCAGAGAAGAGTGAGCTGCTGCCCATGAAGGCGGAGAAGAAGGCCTGCGCCTGAGCAATACGAGCAACTCCGACTAGATCCACTAACACCGTGAACTGTAAGGTGGAGAAAATACCTGGAGGAAAACAGACAAAGTAAGTATGTTACAATGGGTATAGTGATAAGCTATAAAGGTGGTACATGGGGGCAAACAAACAAGTTGTTGTATATTGAGATAGTAACAAACTGTAAAAGTGGTACATGGGGGCAAACAAACAAGTTGTTGTACATAGAGGATAGTAACACACTGTAAAGGTGGTACATGGGGGCAAACAAACAAGTTGTTGTACATAGAGGATAGTAACAAACTGTAAAAGTGGTACATGGGGGCAAACAAACAAGTTGTTGTACATAGAGGATAGTAACACACTCTAAAGGTGGTACATGGGGGCAAACAAACAAGTTGTTGTACATAGAGGATAGTAACAAACTGTAAAAGTGGTACATGGGGGCAAACAAACAAGTTGTTGTACATAGAGGATAGTAACACACTCTAAAGGTGGTACACGGGGGCAAGGAAACAAGTTTTTGCACTGAAAACACACCGCCATTGGCAAGTCGTCATATATGACGAGTTTAAGGTCGTCAGAGGATCGTCATACCTTTATGACTACCCTAAGTCGTCATACTGAGCACCTTTGCTGTACTACTAGTTTGGGTGTGTGCAATAAGAGGTCCCCACTAAGCATGTCTACAAGAAAAATGATGTATACTGGAGTGTACCTATGACCATATTTATTTATTTTGCTTCATTATTAGTCGACTATGATTTTTTTTTTTGGAAAATGATTCGATAAAAGTATACCAGTAAAATATGGGAATCACTGAGTAGAAAATGTAGACAAGGAGATAGATCATTCTGGTATTGACACCTCTCTTATGGATATTGCCAGAATATAACTCCTTATTCATTGAGTGTGCCTGAGGTGTAGTACATATAGATGAGTGTACAATTGAAATGATACTTATGTTCCATCAAGCCTTGATAGTGGGCTGGGAATACCCACAATAAACTCTGATTGGGGGATGGTGGGACGAGATATGATTTAGGGAAAAGAAGTGCCCAGTATTGTGAAATTGTGAAAGCTAGTACCATATATGCCATTTCTGCACACGATGATAAGGCTTTACAGGGCAGCCACAGTGATGACTTTAGGTCCTCAGTGATGACCCAAAGTCGTCATCTATGACAACCCTATGACGACCTAAAGCTGTAGATTTGGGTATTGTCAACCTGAGCACCTAAAGTCGTCAGTATTGACGAGTTTTGGTTCCCATAGGTTTTCAGTGTGTATATTGAGATAGTACCAAACTGTAAAGGTGGTATCTGGGGAAAACAAGTTGTTGTCTATCAAGGATAATAACAAATTGTAAAGGTGGTACCTGGGGGCAAACAAACAATGTTATGTCTATCAAGGATAGTAACAAACTGTAAAGGTGGTACCTGGGGGCAAACAAACAATTTGTTGTACATAGCGGATAGTAACAAACTGTAAAGGTGGTACCTGGGGGCAAGCACCAAGTTGTTTTATATTAAGGGTGGTAACAAACTGTAAAGGTGGTACCTGGGGGCAAACACCAAGTTGTTTTATATTAAGGGTGTTAACAAACTGTAAAGGTGGTACCTGGGGGCAAACACCAAGTTGTTTTATATTAAGGGTGGTAACAAACTGTAAAGGTGGTACCTGGGGGCAAACACCAAGTTGTTTTATATTAAGGGTGGTAACAAACTGTAAAGGTGGTACCTGGGGGCAAACACCAAGTTGTTTTATATTAAGGGTGTTAACAAACTGTAAAGGTGGTACCTGGGGGCAAACACCAAGTTGTTTTATATTAAGGGTGGTAACAAACTGTAAAGGTGGTACCTGGGGGCAAACACCAAGTTGTTTTATATTAGGAGTGGTTACAAACTGTAAAGGTGGTAACTGGGGGCAAAAAACAAGTGGTTGTTTATGAATGATAGTAACAAATTGTAAAGGTGGTAATTGGGGGCAAACAAACAAATTGTTGTTCATAGAGGATAGTAACAAACTGTAAAGGTGGTACATGGGGGACAACAAGCAAGTTGTTGTACATCAATGATGTTAGTAAACAAATTGTAAAGGTGGTATTTGGAGGCAAAGGAAAAATAGCAAGGTGGTACTTGGGGGCAAACAAACAGGATATACTTCAAACAATAGTTATCAAAATATTTCTCTTACCTGCACATGTCCCAAACAGCCCACATAGTATAGCTATAGAGATGAGGTCAGTCCCGAGGAACGAGAAAGAAACTACCGAGCCAGCCCCTAAGGCAATCGAGGCAGCTAGGAACCGCCTGTTCAGAAACTTCCTGTCTCCCAGAATTCCTGACAGGAGGCGTCCCACAGCGGAACATATCCCAATAATGGTTGGGAGAAAGGCGGCTGACTTCTTGTCTAAACCCTGAAATAGGAAATATGAATGTGTATCATGAGCAACACTGCTATGACTGCTTTACTGTATCATGGTCATGGGGGGGGTCATAATGGGCCAATGAAGTGGCTGTTAGCATTGGTGCATCATATGAGCCTCTTGGAGTGTATCATGCCACAGGGTTAGCATGGAAGTAGGCCTAAGCTGCATCCATGCATCATGATGATTGATGACTATAACTCATTAATTTACTTCAGTCTTATGATGGGTTAAACCCAAGGCCTAACTGATTTGGAGGTCAATAAACCTTCAGTGGTACTCTACTTGAAGGCTGATCAATGTACTGGCTTTATGAACATATTTAACAAGAAAAATGTGCAACGACCACGGATAGGAGTTGCCACTCCTATCCCTCCTGCATGACTTGCCACTCTGCGGTCGACGTGTGACGTCACGGCCAACGTATGACGTCACAATTTGTGTCACAAGGTGACCGTGACGTCACTGACAAACCGAAAACATAATGAAGTTGCTACGGTCGCTGCGCTCCCAGCTGCTATGCGGCAAGCAACTCCAAAAAAGTGTGCCTTCTAGAGTTTGAGGAGTTGCTCAAATATTACAGCTATTATATCCATGAATGGATATGGGTTATCCATGTTTTAATGTAGACCTATTTCAAATAAAAACAAGGGAAACTATTTTCAAACAACGTTCCCTTTATTTAGAAAAACAGATTTCCACATCTTGCAGAACCAGCTGATTATTTTCTTCTTAATTTGTTTTCTTCTTTCTCATTTGTTTTTTTTGGGGGGGGCACAAAAGTGGCCCATTCTAGGGTGAAAATATACTTAATATTTCATTCTCCTACCTGTACAATGCCGAACGACACCAGGTGTTGATGATACGTCATCCCTGAGAAGTTAATGAAGAAGTTACCCACTATGTACAACAAAAACCGCTGCTGTTTTAACAACGCAAAGTCAAACAACTCGACGAAACTCCTCCAACAAGAACTCCCACAGCAGCCACTACTTTTAGTGTTATTGTTGTTCTCAGTGTCTCCCACAGAGGGGGCTGTCAGTGTCAGGGGTCTGAAGGCACAGGAGAATACAAGTCCATGAAGCATGGCTCCTGAGTGTAATAAAGCTGCTCCTCTCCAACCAAAGTAGTCCACACACATACGCATTATCGGCCCTGTTATAAAACTACTCAGGTTCACTCCACATAGCATCAGGCAAACCGCCAATGCTCGCCTTTTATCAAAGTATAATTGTACACTGATAAACACGGGTAGCATGGCTAGGCCGAGTCCTATTCCAGTTATCACTCCGTATGTGAAAAACAGCATGATGTAGTTCACTGCCCAGCAGCTGGAGCCAAGGCCGATGGAGGCGATGAGGAAACCAGTGAAACAGACAGGGCGACAACCAAACTGCTGCACCAATACTCCTGATGGTATACCTGCAACATACAATCTGCTTTAGAACTGTTTATTTACTAAATTGTGGTACCATTGAGTGTTCAAGTGGCCTTATATTTATTTATGTCAAAGATGGACTAGGAAGAGTTGTGGTTCAACTGTATTATTGTTTATGTTTAATTGGAATATGACATTAAATTGTTATAAATGCATTGAATCATCAATGAAATGCATTCTTAATCTTGGTGCACATTTTGCATCGCGATATACCTCGTATGTTAAATATCAATTGTTCTTGTTTGTTTTTAAGCTTAGCAGAATGAAAGAGGCAGATGATTTACATCATTAAATTTATTTTGAATGAACGTAGAGGATCAGAGCCTGGAAACAGAATTTAGGTGAATTTCACTTACTGTGTATGAATGCTAGCGCTAATTGTGTCGACCCGATCCAGCCCGCCTCTGATCGTGTCAATGAGAATGTCTCTATGAACTCATCCATGAGAACAGCGAATGATGTTATACAGGTAGCCAATAGAAACACAGAGAAGAAGCTAGCTACCACCACCACCCACCCCCACCCACCATCCAGCGGGCGGTAATGACGACCGGGTGCCATTATCTTCTCTCTATATCCTTAACACTCAGGGGTCAAGGTCATGTGGCAATATGCGGAAGGTTAGTAGCCTTCAAGGTCATTGAGGCTTCAGGGTCTCAAGGTCAGTGAAACACCCATGTTTGTTCACAATGTTTTCTGATTGTATATATCTAAGGTCAAGGTCACCTGAATGATATCAGACACAAAGGTTAAAGCTGTCCTGGAGTGAACCGTAGAGCATTATGATTTCCAAGCTCAAGGTCAAACAGATGTTGATTATCAAGGTCACCCAAAGCCACTTTCTGCGTACAGCTGATGACATCATCACAGTAAAATCCTCAAAATGTCACATGATTGTTGAGTTTTGGAGCTAGGCAGCTGACCAGCTGAGGCTGAATTCCACATGGAGACCTGAAAAGAAAGAGAATATTAGATTACATTTGTTTATAGACATGCCTGTATTTGGCTTCCTTATGAGTCCTAAGGATGCCTATTCAGATTCATATACACACAGCAGAGTAAACTATATACACTTATGGCCCACACTGAAAACATGGAAGATCCAAAACTAGTCAGCGGTGACCACTTTAGGTCCTCAAGTTGACGATACCTAAAACTACAACTTAAGGTAGTCAAAATGACGACTTTAGGTCATCATCCTGACAACCTGATTTGTCAGTATGGCAATACTGACAGTACAGAGCCGTCAAACTGACGACTTAGGTCATTGGCAAGTCATGCTGACACTTTGGAAAGATAAAGAAAATGTTTGGACAAAGAGATCTGCAATAAAATTTGAAGACAATGGTATCAAGGGGAGCAGACCTCTATTTATTATTTTTTTTTTTTTGGTCCCAAGCTTCTGCTTATCTCTCTGCTTAAGATCATAGGTACTTTAGCCATGGTTTATATTGTATTGCTATGACTACATTGTGTTACTATAGTAACCAATGTTTCCCCCTGTGGTCCCTGAGGCAGTGTGTAACTGGACTGCTTTGGTCTGGGAGACAGACATTGATTTTGTCAACACTTTCTCTCCAGACGCTCGCGAGATCAATTCATTGTGTGTAGATTTGGGATCAATCATTTAAAGGCCTCTGATGCAGGAGTGCATCATGACCTTTGGTCCTCATGATGCACCAATGAAGTGCTAGCGAGACTGCTCACCAGCACTTCTTTGGAGCATCATACCGACCCTATGGGGTGGATACATATACTTCCAGAGGGTTGTCATGATGCTCCAATGAAGTGCTGGTGAGTAGTCTCGCCAGCACTGCATCATGACAACCAATGATCATGATGCATTAATGCATCAGCAGCCCTTAAGGTATTAAACATAACAATATCTTTTCATTTCCCCAGACTGTGTAGATCAATGAGGGGGGGACTGTGGTGGGAGGCTCTGGGGGTGTATAGAGTGGTGCCATAATTATTGCAGATTTAAAGCCTTTTTGTACCAGATTGAGATATGCCAAATGTTATGTCAGAAGATCTTGTTTTGCATAAAGCCGAACTCGCTGCTTTCATGAGGAAACCGAACAATCGCTAGCAATCTTTAAGCACCAATGACATAGGAGCAATGAAATTCTCTGGTCTTTTCGAAACAAGTGTGAACCCAAAAAGAAAAAAAAGAGGTCCCAAGATAAAAAGAAAAAAAAAAACAACTTGACGATCACAGAATGATCAATCAACAATTCTCAAAGGTTTTGATATAACTTTGAAGCCATGTCTTGCAAGCAAGGTACTACTGCATAGGACAAAACCACATGCTAGTAGCGTATATATCGGTGTGAAAGAGCGCCAGGTTTTGAATGAGTGCTGGTCTCAAATAAGCACTAGGGGTTATTACCGAATTCATTATTCAGCACTGAAAACAGACCTCAAATACCCACCAGTATTGTATACGGGCCTGGGGTAATGATCCCTCTAAACCGGGGCAGTTTATCACAAAGGTTCGGTATCTGTCATACCCGGTACCTGTGCATACCCCCCAGGGGAGGCTGGAGTCTATAATTAGGTATATATGTTCAGGCTTGTTGTACAGATATATACATAGACATCTGTGTCAATTGATCTGTCTCTATGGAAATGAAACTTGTAAAGTCATATGCAGGATGGGGTGTGTCTAGCTGGGGGGGGGGGGTTTAAGTGTGTCTCAGTAAGAAAGTACATTGTAGTATTTTATTTCATTTTTTGATGAAGGTTCACTTCACCCGTCATCATCTGTCGATCAACACGGTAAAAGGTATGCACGTGCGGGGTGCGCGGGCGTACCTTTTACCGTGTTGATCCATTCTGTCAAGACAAGGTGACAACCACACCGCCTCGTCTATAGGGTCTGATCAATATAACAGAAAGAAATAC
The DNA here is from genome assembly GCA_949317995.1 of Acholoe squamosa. Lineage (NCBI taxonomy): Eukaryota > Metazoa > Annelida > Polychaeta > Phyllodocida > Polynoidae > Acholoe > Acholoe squamosa. The sequence continues at coordinate 68,012,153 of OX439048.1, read as the reverse complement.
AGAGTTTCTAGGGTCTTCTAAGAGAACAACCAAAGATAAATATCAAATGTAACTTGTTAGCCCTGGCACAGTTCCTTTACCTTGCCCAAACAGACAACATATATTTGACGACCCTTGAGAAAGAAGCCCTGGAGTTATCAACATAGGCAGAGAAAGTGTCAACACGAAGAGCATGTGCCAGGATTTATCAGGTTTTGCTTCGCTTATTTTTGCTTTGAAGTCACTATAAGATATTATAAGTCAAAGAAGATTGCCTGTTATATGTTATATGCCATTATAATAAGGGCAAGCCTCTTGCAGCTTCCTACTGGCCCCATATTCAGAAAGCCGCATTGCCATCAATATCCCAGATTAAACATGAGACAGGAAGGGATTAAATACTGCCATTTGTCTCCTTTCTTTACACGACCCTCACATAATGCAGTTTAAGCTTTTAAATCTCCACCTTTTGGGTCATTTTCCGTGCATTATTGCAGGATGAAGACACTCAATTAGCTGACAAAAAATTTATTAAATGTGGACAGTTTTCAATGGAGGGAATAAATTGAAGATCTATTAGAAGTAGCTGAATCTTATAAAAAGACAAATTGCTTGCAAATGGGAAGAATATGAGGAATCTCATTTGAATGCAGACATGTTTTTAGATATGTGTATTAATAGATAGCAGGTGAAAGGAAAGAGGCCGAGAGAGAGAGAGGGAGAGATAGATAGATAGAGAGAGAGAGAGAGAGAGAGAGAGAGAGATAGAGCGAGAGAGAGAGACAGAGACAGACAGACAGACAGAGACAGAGAGACATACATACAGATAGAGACTGACAAAGAAATCAGCAGTATGAATGAAAAAGGGAGAAAGTGAGAGATATATGGGAGCAGGAGAGAGAGAGAGAGAGAGAGAGAGAGAGAGAGAGAGAGAGAGACAGAGACAGACAGACAGACAGACACACAGACACACAGACAGAGACAGACAGGCAGAGAGACAGAGGGACAGAGACAGAGAGACAGACAAACATACAATTTGACAGAGATACAGGCTGAGACAGAGGGAAAGAGTAAGAAAGAGATGAAGAGGAAAAGAGAGAAAAGCAAGCTGAGGGACAGCCAGAGAGATATGCGGGAAGCAAGGCAACATTAAAACAAACAGACAGATGCCAGCCGTTATCTCTGTTTTACATTGAATTAATTGACCTTTGTTAGGAGTGGCCTATTTCTGTGGGCCAACTGTGGCCTTTTGGCCAGTGCATCTTTAGTCCAGCACCTGTTTGAAGTGACCAGCAAGGTGTCTCTGCATTATTCAAAGTAAGGTTATTAATGCAGCCCCTAGTCTCTCCTGCCACAAGTAGGTAAGGGTTCTGGTGGTACCTATTCCTACCCAGACTCCTGCTACAGCTAGGCAAGGGTCCTTATGGTACCTATTCCTACCCAGACTCGTGCCACAACTAGGTAATGGTCCTGATGGTACTAGTCGGATCCAGACTACTGCCACAACTACACTGCAAAAATGGTGTTTAGATTTTAAACATGTTTAGGGCTAAACACGTTTAAAACCTAAACATATAGGTCAGTTAGGTGTCTCATTGAATACACATTTAGGAAATGAACACTTTTTTCTAACTACATAAACATTTACGCTAAACATGTTTAGATGTTTAGAATTGAGACAGTTGAATAATAGGTGTTTAGATTTAAATGTCAATATGTTTAGATACTTGGATGTTAAATCCACACCAGGTAGCAGCACTACCCTTGACTGGACTATCTGCACACAGTTATAATCAATTGTTGTGACAAATGTCCACAAATCCCATGTTTATCATGGTTTCATTTCATAGAATGTCATGTGAATAGAAAGGGCAATAGAAAATTGACTAGATTCACCTAATGCCACCATCATTACCCTAAAATAATCAATTAACTCCATGACTGACACCTATTTGATGTTATTCTGGAATAGATAAGGCAATGTCCTTCCTGCCAAGCTGTTGTACTTTCTCAAGTCTCTCATTCTGATGCAGTGTGTAATATATGTACACATATATAGCTGTGGCTGACATCTTTGAAGACTTTGACAAGTATATACCTGCTGATGCCCCCCCCCCCAGTAAATGAGAGGAAAAAAAATATATCTCTGTTTTTAAATGCATACATGTCTGCAAACCTTAACTCTCCATCAAATCATTTAAACATCTAAACACAAAAATTCATAAACACCTAAACACAAAAATTTATATATCTAAACACAAAGTTTTAACCTAAAAACCTACATTTCTAAACACTTGAGCTAATCACATTGTTTGGTTAACATGTTTAGGAAATTAATGTGATTACAAAAACGTTGCAAGAATATGTTTAGAATTGTGTTTAGGATCTAAACACCTTTTTTGCAGTGTAGGCAAGGGTCCTGGTGGTAATTGGTGCCTGTTGAGGTTCCCGAAACCTTAGCCTTTTCTCACCTCTTTTCGCGGAAATTCCGGTTACATGTCCTTTGTATCTATGTTTGTTCAGGATTGTCATAAAAACTTTAATTTCCCTATTTTACATGAAAAGCCATAGATGATATTATTTAAAGACACCATCATTTGCCAAATAAATGTGCCGCATGGTCTAAACAAGGGCTGACACTTTGGAATCCTTGTTGCAATCAAACATAAGATACAAAGGTCATGTAACCGGAATTCAACCTTTTCTGTGAAAGGAGGGGAGAAAGTGCAACAGTTTCGGGAACAGGCTCTATAGTCCTACCCAGACTCCTGCCATAATTGGGTAAGGGTCCCGATGGTACCTAGTCCTACCCAGACTCCTGCCAAAACTAGGTACGGATCATGGTGGTACCTAGTCCTACCCAGACTCCTGCCACAACTAGGTAATGGTCCTGATGGTATCTAGTCCTACCCAGACTCCTGCCACAACTAGGTAATGGTCCTGATGGTATCTAGTCCTACCCAGACTCCTTTCACAACTAGGTAATGGTCCTGATGGTACCTAGTCCTACCCAGACACCTGCCACAACTAGGTAAAGGTCCTGGTGGTACCTAGTCCTACCCAGACGCCTGCCACAACTAGGTAAAGGTCCTGGTGGTACCTAGTCCTACCATGACACCTGCCACAACTAGGTAAAGGTAGTAAAGGTCCTACATAGACTCATGTCACAGCAGCGGCGATCAACACGTTACACCACTGGGGGTGTGGCAATCAGCCCTTTAACGTTATCTCTATGGGAAGTTGTTTTCACATGAAATAAGGTGAAGTATCAACCACTTTTATTGTTTTAACCAACTTTACCTTTGAAGCTCAGGGTATTGTGTGGCTCTGGTTACTCCCACTTCTATTCTGACCTAGCGGGATAGGGGTGGTGCCGTAGTGTCTAGCTAAAGCTGGTCACTAGCATGTGCCTTTAATACACTGTTTCAGGGGTCAGTTATGTAATACCTGGTGGGAATCCACTCTGTCCCACCCTACATACAAAAGTACTAATAAGTCTCTTCAATTAACACATAGTGGCTTAATAATATAGAACCAACTTCATAGGTATGGTTAGTGTGGGTTATCACTCATCACACCTCCAGGTGTGGAGTCTTCACACCTTCACACAGGTGTGGAAACCCACCCATGTATAGAGTGTCTTCATGACCCCTGAAGCTGCAAATCTCGTGAGAATGCATGTTAATTAGGCATTAGCTGGTGACTGCAGTGCAGTCACACCTGCATGCACTACCAGCATGCTACTAGTACCCACTGGCCCACTTATAACCTAGGTATAGGGTTAGTTAACAGACATTGCATTCTTGTTGAAGTGGAGATATTTAAGTCCAGACCGTGGCAAAGTAGTGCATTATAGGCGTTTCCTGTAAAGGATGCATCACCTTGGGGGCAGCCACATGATTCATGACTTAAGTCACAGACATCTATCAGGATATTGGGAAACTAAAAGCTCTCCAACACCACCAATGGCCATTTCTAAGTAGAGTGCTTTACAAGATCTTTGATACCAAGATTCCAGCCTACCCTACAGAATTATTCATGATGCTCCTTGGCCATCCTCAAATGACGTCATGCTAAAGGGGGGAGGGGGAGGGGTCAGGCCCAGCCTGATGAAATAAATTATCCATATACCTTCAGCATTGCAAAATTGGCAAAAAACATGATGGGGGGGAGGGGAGGTCAAAAATGGTCAAATTTTGCATGACGTCATTTATGGATGGCCCCGTCTCTTGATCCATGGCTTTGGTGCATCATGATGTCCAATTGGCATGATGCGCTATACATCAGCGGCCTCTAAATAGTTAACACTGCTAATATTATACACAGGTGCTTGCTAATGCGGTTATTGATGCAGGGTCTCAGACCGGGGCGTCTGTGCATGGAAACGATACACGTCTAGGTCAGGACCCCTTTTAACTGACATACTCAGCTTTAAGTAAATTAACACAAAGATACAAGAGGATCTTAAAGCATGGATGGATACACTGACAAAAGTAAATGGTCCTGACAAATGTAAACCCCCTGGAGGCCATTTCCTAAGCTATACTGGATCCAGGGCCCATTATTCAGCAAATTGTTGCAAGATACCATGTGTATTATAAGGTGAACAGTTTGTGGTGCATGCCAGACCTCTGATTCTGCTAAGTCTGCCTGTAAGCATACCATTCTAAACCCCCAGAGTTCTCAACTATAGGGTCAGTATGATTCTTAGCTGCAGGAGATATTTTCTATTCAAAGCCTCAATGTTTAAAGAGCCCAGTTCTATCTGCTCTTGCTTAAAGGGCCCCAATTCTGAAACCCTGGATCAACAGGCCCCTTTTTCAATTTGTTGTCAAGCTTAATACCATCCTATAATATACGACCCGCTGTTCGTCGTTCTGTCTCCTTAAAGACAAATAGAAACGAGGCTCATCCCTCAAGTAGCGACCCGCCTGTCTCTTTAAGCCTTATTCATGGTAAAGATTTCTCTTTGTTAATTCATTATGGGCTGATACTGCAGAATTGCATCATGCCCATTGGTTGTCATGATACATGAATGAAGCAATGGCTATATTCATGAAATGCATCATGCCAAACCTATGGTGTTGATACACTCCCATTGGTTCGGCATGATGCATCACTTCATTGATGCATCATGCCAACCAATGGGCATGATGCATTGATGCCTCAGCGGCCCTTAAAGGGTTAATTCATCATTAATATTTATAGCTGGGTGTCAGGGACAGCTATACACACAGATGGTGTTTACTGGCAGTAATCTCTTACCACACCAGGCTGTGATGCTGGGGTATAGGGCATACACTTCAGCAGACCCATTCTGTTGGAGATTATACCTGGATATGTCATTATTTCATTATGCCTGGGGGTCATTTCTTAAGGCACCTTAACTGCAAACTGCCAGCACAATTTGAAACCTCAAAACTTAGTACCAGTGACCTAAGGTAGTGCTCTATAGCGTGAGTTACAGTTAGGCCCTTGTGACGTCACAGGGTGGTTGACTGCAGGCAAACATTGCCTACACGTGGTCAGGTAGATTCACCATGAGCAGAAACCCCTTAAAGTATTGATAATGTCAGACAGGGAATTGATTAATAAAGATATATACAAGAAACCTCTACACTCTAAAAAATTCTTATTAAGATAACACCATATAAGACACAGAATAGACCCTACAGGTATTTCTCCCTTTGAGTATAAAATCGGGCTTCCCTAGCCCACTTAAAAGGGTCTATATCTCCTCTTTCCTATCCCCTCAGGATGTGTGTGGTGCACATATGTGCGGGCACTGACACATTCCTCAGTTCAATTATCAACCTGTGAAGCACGGGATAGCCACTTAGTGCCGCTAAAGTGCTGTAAAACAATCAATTGAGTATAAAATACAAGTAAGTGGGACCTTACCCCAAATACACACCAAGGTCACCTCAGTACTTTGGTGTGTTTTCCCGCAGAGACCCATAAATAGTAACACCTAGTAACTGTAACTGACGCCATGACTGCTCAGCCTGCTCTGTGTGACTAGCACTTATGTAGCAATCACAAAGGGTTTGGTAGAGCAGTTGTGGTGCTGCTGGCACTGCATTGCTACTACGATTGGAGCTGTAGTGTCACTGACCTGAGGGTGCCCACAATGACTTGAAGGTGAGCAGCAGTAGTGCTTGAGAAATTTCCTCCAGAGACCTTACAGTTATACTTAGGATTAATTAGTAATCATTTATGTCCAGCTATCTTCACAGGACCAGAAAATGGTAAGGAATTTTTATCCATGGAACATGCGTGCATGAAAGCAGAAATGTAGAGTTCTCTTGCCAGGGCATTGATATAAAATTATAATGACCAATAGTCGTGATGCATTAAAGCATCAATTAGCAGTCCCATAAGGGTTAAAATGGCGGTAGCAGTGACCCTAAGGACCCTTCCCTATTAGTGTAAGGTGCCCAGATAAGACCAGGACAGGTCCCTGGAAGATGAGTGGGCATGAATTGCTTCTATTAATACAAGGCGGTCTGCGCCTTTCTTCTACATGTTGCTGTTTAGTACAGTTTGGTCCTGGAATAAGGTGAAAGACTCTTTGCTCACCTGTTTTCATAGCCTTTAAAACAATTGAGAAGAATACAGGAGAAATGGTCTATCCATCACAGAGCACATTTATGAGTAGATGTAAATGTAATTACATTCTCAAATACCCTCAAGGGCCACTAATGGAGGAGTGGTCAATGCCCATTGGTTGTCATGATGCTTACCAGCACTGTATTGGTGCATTCATGTATCATGTCAACTTTATCAGGGGCGTAGGAAAAGGGGGGGCCAGGGGGGCCTGGGCCCCCCCAATCATGAAGGAGGTGGGGCCTGAGTATGTCTGGGCCCCCCCAATATTTTCCAAGAACTCATAAACACAATGGAAAAGAAGCTAAAACTTTACATCTCAAATTAGATTATTATGGTGATGTCATAGGGAGAATGGGGGTCTGAGCCTAAGGTCAGATCCAAAATTTACCAAAAATCACTTTTCTATATGAATTCTAAATACGCATATATAGACGCCATCACGCATCAGCCTACAATTCAAGGTAGTCGCGATGGTGCCCTCGCCGGGCCCCCCCCAATGAAGATTTGCTTCCTACGCCTCTGAATTTATGGGGCTGATACAGTCCCAGAGAGCTGCCATGATGCACCGATGGGGGTACAGGAGTATGAATAACAACCCTAAGTACTAAACACCAATATTCAAATAAGTGCCTGTCTTGAATAAAGGCAGGGAGCACAGGGGTATGAAATCAATGAGAGCCCAGGCGCTTAAACGACCAATACAATAACTCTTTACGGGCCGCTAATGCAAGAGTGCATCAGGCCCACTGGTCAGCATGATGCACCAATGAAGTTCTGACAAGCCGATTGGCCAGCACTTCATTGCTGCATCATGACTACCAATGGGCATGATGCACTCCTCCATCAACAGCCATTTAAGGGTTAAATCTTTTTAAAGGATGATGATGCATGGTGTGAAACAGAGGCAGGGTCCACATATGGACATTATAGATTACAGATTACCATAGCATGGGGATTAAAGATGGAACATATGCCAGCCATTTACAAACATAATAGTTCTTCTTCACATCCTCCATATATCGATCAAACCGTTGTCTCTTCACCAACCATAGTATGTCTTACAAATTCAAGGAAACCACAGACCACATTGTCACTACACAAATTGCCCTAAAATTGGCAATTACCGCATTCGCCATAATGAGTGCACACTGTGCTAAAAACCCTGAAATGTACGCATAATAATTAAGACTTTAATTTGGCCTCAAAATCAGAAAGTTTGGGGTTATTTCTAGTCTAAAGTATAAAAGAAAAGAGGTGGTGTGCACTTATTGGGGTATGTGTGCTTATTATGGCGAATATGACATAGATGATTTTGATATTCAAATGATTACAGAATCAAATCATGATTTCTAGAGTTGGCCCTGTTGCTAGGTAAGGTTGGGCACACTAAATCTTATCTTCATGGCTATCCTACTAATTTCCGTGCATTGTTAGACTGTGGGTAACTTTTTACAGCAGACTTCTTCTATTTGTTTAAAACAGTGGTATTTACAATCAGTAAAATCTAATGTGGATTACCCAGTACAGTGGACTTTATATAGCCCATTTACAATTGGGACTAAGAGTGTGTTGCACAAGTCTTCATAAAAATCAGACTTAGAAAAACCTTTCCTTTTTTATACAAGGATGGAAGGTTTCACAGGATGTCCGTTTAAGATGCGCTCAATTTGTCTTTCAATAAATGGTGGATTCTTGCATGGTGTGCACCGAGTCTGGGTCAATGATCAATTGGCTTTGTCAATATCAAATCAATTTAACATTGCCAGAGCTGAAAAAATAGCCTTTCCTCTCTTTTTTCTCCACCTGTTCTTCGTCTTTCACCCTTTAAAGGCACTCTTTAATCGTCGGCACTTACTTTGAATACTCTTTTTAATGCTTAAGATTGATTTCAGTACCCCTTTCCCCCTGGTGCTTATTTGAGATCCTAGCCCTTACTAAGGTATCCCACCTGATTGACTAAATCTCAAGTGCCTTTTTAATTTTGAAAAGAAGAAAAAACTGTTGAGAATATGTCATCTTGTGTGCTACTTATTACAATCTTTGAAGTACCCATATACTGTCCTGGTAGATTGATGTAAAATAAACCTGTTAATTGTTTCCTTCTCTGCGTCCTAAGAAACAGTTGGCAAATCTACCAGACATTCCAGTGAAATGTCCAGGGAAGCACCATAATTCTGATAGAGTTCTTATAGTCTATTTCTACAATGAAGCCCCAGAAATGGTAAAGTAAAGACCTGTGTTCTGAGGAATCTCTGAGAGAAATAGTGATGAAATAGTTGTCCTGAAGTTAGTGGAGAAGTAACATTATTTTGACAGCCTTTTTTTAGCAGTGTGTGCTGTTACGTTATGGTGCTTGTGAACACATATTGATCACATTGTCTACACACAATTAGTCGCAAATCCAACCTAGTTATCTCCACACCACATATCCCTCCGCCCCGCGTAGTAACACAACCGACTTACAGCCATCATGCAGCAAGAAATATAGATCCCCCATATCCGGCAGGAGATCTACTTTTCTTGTGTGGATTGATTTGGGATTAGGCCCCATGCGCACTGAGATCTCATGAATTCCCATGAGAGGCGAGACATGGCGAGATTTGGCTGTCTGAGAGGAGACGATAGCGAGGCTGGTCAACTGAGGAGAAGATTGGTTCTATGTACGGACTGATTGACAAACTCAGCATGGGTCAGGTAGTAAGGGTACAAGGAATAGTGCAGTCAAATGTAACCACAACAAACCTTTGTAACAGAATTCATCTTACAAATGGCTTTTCTACAGAATCACAAAAAGTAAAATCCAATAAATTTACGCATTGGAACATCATCAAACACACACAGAAAATGGTCTCCAAGTCATAAATAAATTGGACCAACATCATTTAGTGTAACACTTGCATGGATTGTTGCTAGCGCAAGTAGGTGCTTATCAACAGCTTTTGTAAATATGTAATTCCTTATGGAAATCCTCTAAACTGGTACGTTACAGACCTTAACCACAATCAGCACAGCCTGACCCATGAATGACTCAAACCTAGACTGGTAGAAGATGAGACGCCAGAAAGGGTTCTAGGACACTCAGACGGCGCGTACTGATACAATTATTACTTATGACTCTATCTCTGCTGGGGATCCCACTACAGAAAGTAGTGCCAGAAAGTAGTCCCTGGGAGGCGGAGGTGTACTTGATATGTGAGTGGTGATTGGGGGTGGATAGAATGACGTGAGGAGGTAGGAAGGTAGCTGTGGCAGAGATGGGGACAAAGGGATAGGGTTACACCATGTCACTGCACCATTAAATAAAAATGGCTGAAACATGCCTTCTCATAATTGTTCCTTTGTTGTCATGATGCACCAATGCAGTGCTGGCAGAATTACATCGGTGCATCATACCACTTGTTGCCCAGGAGAGCATCAAACCAGAGGTATTGCATGATGCATGAATTTGACAGTGGAGACATGGTTACAAGAGTGACAATCATGTTACAAATCAATGTTTTTTAAAGAGTGAAGTACAAGATTTCAGCCTCATACAGTCTTAAAGGCGTACCGTAATGGGTCATCAAAGCGCCTGGGTCTCAAATATGCACCGGAGGTATACAGGGGTTTGAAACTAATCTTAAGCACTGAAAACAGTATTCAAATAAGCACCTGTTTCGAATAAGGGCGGGGGGTACAGTAGCTTTTTGATTATTGAGCGCTCGGACGCTTAAACGGTTCACTACGGTAGACTCTGTCCATCTCCATCACCATGCCCTTTGGGCCCATTTTACTATTCTGTGGAACTGTGGTTTTAAATTCTTATAGGCACAATAATCTCTTAAATACTGGCTTTTATCAAGTGCTGGAGACAGCATGTTGAAAATGTGGAGGAGGGGTGTCTTAAATTCTGAAAAAAATACTTTGCCTGTTGACTTTTGGGCTCGTGAGGGTACCTATCTATTTGCACTCATTGCTGAAAATTAGCTCTTTGAAAGTAGTAGATTTTAGGTACAAACTATATAGAGTTTACGTTCTATAAAAACGCATTGAGGTAACTAAAAATGTTTTTCAAATGTTTCTGACACCTTTTCTCTCTGAAAATCTTTCAATATACTAATGTTCTAAACACGTTTTTAAATATTATTTTGACCTAACGAAAATGTCTTCTCCAAACACTTTTGTTGGCCTACCAAAGGCTTTTCCAAATATTACAATTATGTTCTTTGCCAAGTGGGCAGCCTACTCTACAATAAACGTCAATACTTGGTGGTACTTGGGGACAGTGCGGGAGATAAGGAAGGAAATGAAGGCCACGTCTTTGTCCTCATGTGTTTGTTTTTGTCTGGTCGTAAAGCAAAGCCTCAATATAGAAGCAATCACACAGACTAATAGGCTTAGGATGTATGTCTATAGCCAGGGGTACACTGTACAAAATAACTGTTGAATCTATTGGGGATCCTTGTAAAACTGAAAAGTGGACCACTGGAATTGAAATCCCCTGAACCAGTGTAGTTTTTACAAAAACTCCCAGGTGGCAGTACCATGGCACATAAATGTACAAGGAATCTCTGAAAATAACGATGGATCTCTGCAACGTTGGGATGAGAAGTGGGCCGTTATTTTGATGACATTTTTTTACAGTGTACACCACGTGACACTGACACAGCATTCACAGTGACACTGTACGTGTAATGGAGGTTTTGAGATTTGCTGCAAACTAAATGTTTCTTCATGAGTTAGCCTCAAAGCAGGATTCCATGAGGGGACGCCAGATGGAATCCTGCTTTGAGGCTAAGGGAAGAAATATTCAGTTTGGAGCACTTCAAGTGGATCTCTGTATTTATTTCATGTCATTTTTTCATAACGAGTTTGAGGCTCTTTTGATGACATCACAGTGGAGAATTTAGTGGTGAAGATTGAAATCCAGTTTCTTCATACGCTAGTGGAGAATGGATCTACCAATGCTTCACTATAGGAAAATGTTATTCTCAACATGAAAAAAATCCTTTGTTCTTCTTTTTATTTTGCAGCATTTTCGCATCAGTTTTATGTCAGTGTCGCATCAGTGCCCAGAGGCATATGAAGCAAATCTTTATTGGGGGGGGGGGGGGCAGCGGGGGCCCATCTTGACCACCTTGAATTGTCGGCACAAGCACCCTAGCACCTATACATACCCATATAAAATCTGTATAGAAAAGTGATTTTTCAATAAATTTTAAATCTGATTTGAGGCCCAGACCCCATTTCCCCATCCCAGTGCTATATCAATTTAATTTGAGATGCAAAGTTTTAGCTTCTTGTACAATTTATCATGAATTCTTGGCATCTTTTTTTTTGGGGGGGCCCAGACATACTCAGGCCCCACCTCCTTCATGATTGGGGGGCCCAAGCCCCCCCCCCGGCCCCCCCTTTTCCTGTGCCCCTGTCAGTGCCGCATATGGCGTATAGCCATAGCGTCACTTGCATCACATGCACCAGCGTTACCTTCTCCACTCTCGAAGCATTTGTTCTACCTGCATTTGTTTCCGATTACTGGGCAATACATGGTGTGATATTGATGCATAATTGCCCCTCTGTAGACGTGAAACTGACATATAAAGTAAACAAAAATAGAATGGAGGATTTAAATGAGTGCAGTGGTTTGCGGATACCAGTGTCGCAAAGTGCATCTAGGACTTAAAGGGGGGCTGGTATGGAAAACTAACAACATGGGTACCGATTCAAACAGCGGTAATAAAATCGTGGGACGCCCTGATTGGTCAAGGGGTGATCAGGTGACTTTGTAATGCGGGCATGCATTACCATGCCAGGGCCCCTTTAAGTGAACCCTGGGAGTTCTATGGTGCTACAGCAGCGGCATTTAACAGAACTTTTTTTGGGGGCCTCATAACTTATATAGCGCATTTTGTTGTTCCATCTTTCAGTATCCTCCTTTTTACCCTGTCACTTTCCATTGCATCCAATTTGTCTATGCCATTATATCCTCTGTCCGGCAGTCAGTCAGGGTGTCGTTGGTTGGTTTGATTACCTTCATTCTCTTTTTGCAGGTCTCCAGCCAAATCATTGAAATAACAGGCATGATTTTTTCCCCTTTATCTTCAGTTTTGATATGATATTCTCATTCTTTCATTTTATGTACTGTCATATATCTTGGCTGTTCAACTGAGAGAACAGCATTGTAACTTATAGTTATGGCTTCCTTTTCAATGCATAAGTAATAACCACTGTGGTATTGGTAAACTAAGTAAACTGATCAGAAATTTATTTAATGTGAATAACTTCTTCCCATAGAGCTAGCATTGCGTGGCCGATCGCCACACCCCCAGTGGCGTAACGTGTGTCGATCCACCACAGCGGCCGATCCAGTACCGTAGCCTCGTTCTGGGTGCGTGTAAACATTCAAAATGGCGGACCGCCGCTTGTACGGGGCAATACGGTAATGGATTTTGTTAATTTTGAGTTGATTAAATACTCTAAAAACATAAAATAAATATAGAACTAAACTCCCCTGATGTCCTCGGTGGCCGATCCACCCCTCGTGGTGGATTGGCCACCTCGTACACCACGGTCGTTTAGTTCTATCTATGTATCAAACTCATTGGCAGGATGCTTGCTTTAAACATACCGTATTGGCCTGTGGAAGCACCGAGGTAGAGCCTACTTGATATAGATGAGGGCCCAGGCCCTCATTCAGGCCAATGCGGTATATAGAGAGAACTAAACGACAGTGGTGCACAAGGTGGCCGATCCACCATGAGCAGGGTGTCTCCCCCGAGGGAGTTTAGTTCTCTATTTATTTTATGTTTTTAGAGGGTTTAAATAAGGAAAAGTTAACAAATTCCGTTACTGTAGTGCCACGTACGAGCGGCAGTCTGCCATTTTGAATGTTTACATGCGCCCGGAACGAGGCTGCAGTACCGGATCGGCTGCTGTGGTTGATCGTCACATGTTACGCCACTGGGGGCGTGGCGATCGGCTCCGCAATACTATCTCTACGGGAAGAAGTTCTTCACATAAAATAAACAATCTTATTACCCCTGCATCATGAGCCCCTGTAGGAAGCAGATACTCAAACGTGTCAATACATTATGTTGACAGCTGTTATTTCCATTTGACACATAGTGTAGAGATGTGCCACCAGGCAGTGTGGGGGTATAAACAACATTAATAATGGCTGTCAGACTGTCACTGAGATTACCAAAAGCTGACAGAATAAATCATCACAGGTGGAGGCTATGTGATGGAATGGCGAAACTGGCACTAGAGTACTCAGGTGCCCTGAGGATTCTATATAGATAATTAGGGCACCACCATATTGTAAATGTGAAACAAATTTAAACGTAAACACTTTTTTCAGCATGTCAATTCTATTGACTGTTTGTATTGCTGTAATCAGTTTTGCATGCAGAGGTTTCTATGTCCGGCCATAGGATCCTGTTTTAAATAGCACTTGAAAGGATTATTCAAAAATGATGTTTTCAAATTGGTCTATTTAAACACGAATGGTCTTGTTGTTCCTCAAAGGTTCTGAATACGGCTCAGCATACATAATGACATCCAGTAGACTGAAGTTAATGTCATAAGGATTTTTTCAAACTGACCTATGGGTGAATAACATAAGGTCCGCACTACTGTGAATACTCGTCCTACCATAATGCTGATGCTGCTAAACGTCTGGTAGGATTCTCAGGCAAAGCTTGGGAACAGAGGTGTCTACTAAAGTGTTTTGGTAATTCAGACATGTAGCTATCCAAAAGGATTTCTAGACTTACTTTGCGAAATTGAAACTCAAATAGCTCGATCTGCAGTGAAAAAAAAAGTCGTCGAAATAATGGTGGAATCATCATCTCAAAGTTGCAGAGATCTGTCATTATATTCACATAGAGATTCCTTGTACCACTGTACTGCCACCTGGAGCCTATTGTAAAAGCAACACTGGTTCACTGCACTGAAATTACAGTGGTTTTCTGCTCAGTTTTACGAGGGTCCCTGGTAGATTCAACAGTTATTATTTTAGAGTGTGGGCTCATGGACATATATATGGTATATAGATTATCCCTCTGCAGCACCTCCATTTGAAATCCCTGGCTGATTGGGAGTCAGTCTCGGACATGCCCTGACTGTACCATATACACAGTCTGGGAGAATTGCTATAGATGTTGCAACAGGTTGAAGCAGGTGTTGAAAGCTCACCTATACTGTATCCTAACCATAGTGAATACATAATATTATTCCTATATGGATATTGAAGACAGGTATGTCTAGATAGAATTTAGGTGGCAACTACATAGATTTGTTTGGTATGTGGGCATCTAAGCATTTAGTTATTACTAGCAAAGATCTACTTGTAGAATATATGTACATAAAAAATGTTGATGAAAATATGTCAAGGTGAAGACTCGAACACTTCACCTTCCACATGCCATGCCAATTTGCTACCACTGTACTACAGATGCCCATTGGTACAGTCACAGGGGAACAAGCTCCATTCATAAATATTCATCAGCACATGAGGAAAGGCACCAATCAGCTAGACCACTACCTTATGAGAAAATGATCCAGGATCCTGGATCATTTTTAAGAAGGTTTTGCAGTGACTTAATAAGGAATGGTCCAGTCCCACTATAGGGACTGGATAATTGAGGCTGTGTGAGAGTAGGTAGGGGTTATTATGATAGAATGTTTACATAGACTCATTGTGTAGATGAGGACATAGTCTCACAGTGTGTGATGGTGTCAACCAGTGTGAATCAACCTTCTAGTGGTATAAATAGGAGGTAGGACCTGGAGGCAGTATATACCTTACCCTTAGGGAGTGATCATTTTTTAACAACAGAGGGGGGGGGGCTGGTGGGTTTGCGTGCGGACGCACAAAAAAAAATTCTGACCTCCCCTCTCGATGGGTCAAAAATTTGTTGACCCCCCTTAAGGGCCGAAAATCGCGTGCGAACGCGCCCTTTTAACCTATAGTAATGCGTGGGCTTTTTCACCAAACACAGGTGAAATTATTTTGACCCCCCTGATTAAGGGGTCGAGAAAAATTTGGACCCCACCTAAAACCAACCAGCCCCCCCCCTGTTGTTAAAAAATGATCACTCCCTTATGGGGGCAGAAATAACGGGGTAGGACTATATTAACCTTTAGGCAAGGGCTGGAGAATGAATCAATAAGCTGATGGTTCATTAATGCATAATGCCACTTGGTTGTCAAAAATGCAGCCTAAGTAATGGATTCCATGGTTATTTTTGAAAACTAGAACAGTGTCAAATATAAGAAATATGTGTGTAATATGGGGGTCTCTCTCACAGCTTCCAGCGTACCAGGGGGTATGTTTAGTTAAGGGGAGGGGTGGTCCTACATTGTCTATACCATGTACAGGGTTAGTGGGTACGTGGATCTGCTATCTTGTTAGCATGGACTCCTTGACATAGAATTCATTACTGGAGAGTCTAGGCATTTTGTATAGACCCCTCTTTTAGGGCAGTTTGGCTAAATTTATGGCTAAAAAGAGGAAAATAAACCGTATAACTACAGGGAGAAGAAGGGAGTGCATGCCCTAACTTCCCTTACACGTTCGGATTTTAAGATGGGTAAATAGACATCTCATGGCTTGATTTCATTATAGAGAGCCAATATCAGTATGCATTGAAAGAAATAGACAGTAATAAGCTCCCATAAGTAGTTGACACAATGGCACCTGTACATCTGAATCAATAAGGGCCCACACACATCAAACAGCCAAGGAAGACCTTCTTCTGAGCACACACACCAGTTGAAAACAAACAGTTTTACAGACCCAGACCAGTAGACCCAGACCAACCCTTGCTTTAACTACACTAATGATAGATTATGGGGCGTATAGTCCTTAGGCAACAGGCACATATTTCACGTCCATGGCATGTCATCACTTCCTTATACTGGTTGCTCTCTGTTGGTCTCTTCTGGACAACTCTTCCAGAATAAAACAATACAACTCCTGTAATCACTGAGTAAGCCATATGTAAACTGCAACATTAAAAAGAATTTAGAACCGGGATGATTTATCAATACTTAACTGAGAAAAATGAGAATATTGCAAAGGCATATTTGTCCTTTTTTGAGAAAGGCTACTATAACAATGCAGGAAAGGTGAAATCTATCAGATCTTACCTAAAGCCTCTTTTCTGCATGTCTACTAGCAAAATTGATTACCATGTTGAAGATAGGTTCGTATAGTGCATAAATCCAACAATGTCAACAACCATACAGAGGCGCATCAAAGCATAGTTGGATGAAGCAGGAGTGCATCATATACCCATTGGTCATCATGATGCACCAATGAAGTGCGGGCGAGACTACTACCCAGCACTTCATTGGAGCATCATGACGACCCTACGAGGTTGATACATAAGCTCCCGGAGGGTTGGCATGATGCTACAATGAAGTGCCGGCGAGTAGTCTCACCAGCACTTCATTGGTGCATCATGACGACCAATGGGCATGTTGCATTAAGGATTAAGTGCTGGGTATGAAATAAGCACTTGTCTTGTATAGGTGCCAGGGTAGAATGGTGTTGAAAACAATCTTAATCACTAGAATAGTTTTCAAATAAGTGCTGGTCTCAAGTAAGGGTTAGTGGTATTTACAGGTATTGAAACCATTATGTGCCTGAGAGCTTGGATGGACGTTTATGGTAATAGCAGTAGACTCGTAGACCGACCATCACTGTAAAAAAAATGTCACCAATATAACAAAGGATTCCTCCCCCCAAAGTTGCCAGAGATCCATTGTTATTTTCACAGAGATGTAGTTATTTTCACAGAGATTCCTTGTACCACCACACTGCCACCTGGAGCTTCTTGTAAAAAATACGCTGACTCCATGCTTAATAGTTGTGATGGTTCACTGTTAAGTTTCTCACGGATCCCTGGTAGATTCAACAGTTATTTTTTACAGTGCAAGGCTATGACTGCATTGCCTTAAAGGACAATGTTTCAGAATCAAATCTCTTCTACAGTAGAGATCTGCACACACGCAGAGGAAATTGAATTCTACTTTAGCGCTTTTGATTGCTTTGAGACACAACCACACACTAGCTGCTCCACATATATAAAAATGGTTTCTCTTTGATTTAACCCTGTAAAATCTGCATAATGGTCTGTGTAATGCATGGAGTGTGGGGCCTCTGTTCTGCTTGGCTACTCCTTTAACCCTTTGAAGGCCGCTGATGCATTAATGCATTATGCCCATTGGTCGGCATGATGCACCAATAAAGCCCTGGCAAGACTGCTTGCCAGGGCTTTATTGAAGCATCATACCGATCTTCTGGGAGTATATGTATCAACCCCGTAGGGTCGGAATGATGCACTAATGAAGTGCTGGCAAGCATCGCACTCCTGCATCAGCGGCCTTCAAAGGGTTGATACATGATGCTGGCACTTCAGAAGCATATCAAACCTTTTTTGATGCACATGATGGCTCACTTTAGAATCAGGGGCTCAAAAAAGCACCAGTGAAATCAAAAAGCGTCTGGGTGCTTAAAAGGCCCATTACGGTAGTACGATATCCGTATCTCAAATATCTAACACAGTGCTGAGGTGGAGGTATAGATCTATTATTGGAAATAACTGATCAATGTGTAATTGATGGAGATCAGAGAACAACAACAGTGCCAAACACACCAGCTGCTCCCAGCACCATTCATCTATTCCATCTTTAAGAGGCAACAGGGGTGGATTGTTGTTGGATTACTGACTTAATTGCTTAGACTGGGGATGGTCCCCAAAAAGCTACTTTTAGTATACCTTTTTTCGTACATGAGGGTGGGCCCTTTCACACTTAATAGGATCGGCAAAATTTAGGGATGCGCCTTAAGCACTGCTTCAATGGAAGCTGATTGACAAAATCAGTCTTATATTGGAAGAATTTTAATTACGATTGAGAGAAATAATATATTGAATTTTATCATTTTTCTTATGGGGGCTTATCCATGCATTTCCCCCTAATTCCAGCAAAACTAGAAAAAGAAAATTGAAATGAATTTCCCAGAAGTTGGCGTAAATGCACCAAAAAGATTTAAGGGCTGTTGATGCAGAGTTGCATCTGAGTGGTGCACAAATGAAGTGCTAGTGCGACTGCTTGTAAGCACTTGATTAGAGCATCATGCTGACCCTCTGAGAGTGTTCCAATCCCATAGGGACAGCATGATACCTGAATGTAGACCAATCCCATAGGGTCAGCATGATTCCTGAATGTAGACCAATCCCATAGGGACAGCATGATACATGAATGTAGACCAATCCCATAGGGACAGCATGATACCTGAATGTAGACCAATCCCATAGGGGCGGCATGATACCTGAATGTAGACCAATCCCATAGGGTCAGCATGATTCCTGAATGTAGACCGATCCCATAGGGACAGCATGATACATGAATGTAGACCAATCCCATAGGGACAGCATGATACCTGAATGTAGACCAATCCCATAGGGGCGGCATGATACCTGAATGTAGACCAATCCCATAGGGACAGCATGATACATGAATGTAGACCAATCCAATAGGGTCAGCATGATACATGAATGTAGACCAATCCCATAGGGTCAGCATGATTCCTGAATGTAGACCAATCCCATAGGGTCAGCATGATACATGATTGTAGACCAATCCCATAGAGTCAGCATGATACATGAATGTAGACCAATCCCATAGGGACAGCATGATACATGAATATAGACCAATCCCATAGGGACAGCTTGATACATGTAGACCAATCCCATAGGGACAGCATGATACCTGAATGTAGACCAATCCCATAGGGACAGCATGATACCTGAATGTAGACCAATCCCATAGGGACAGCATGATACCTGAATGTAGACCAATCCCATAGGGACAGCATGATACATGAATATAGACCAATCCCATAGGGACAGCATGATACATGTAGACCAATCCCATAGGGACAGCATGATACATGAATGTAGACCAATCCCATAAAGACAGCATGATACATGAATGTAGACCAATCCCATAGGGACAGCATGATGCCTGAATGTAGACCAATCCCATAGGGACAGCATGATACATGTAGACCAATCCCATAGGGACAGCATGATACATGAATGTAGACCAATCCCATAAGGTCAGCATGATACATGAATGTAGACCAATCCCATAAAGACAGCATGATACATGAATGTAGACCAATCCCATAGGGACAGCATGATACATGAATGTAGACCAATCCCATAGGGTCAGCATGATACCTGATTGTAGACCAATCCCAGAGGGACAGCATGATACCTGAATGTAGTCTAATCCCATAGGGACAGCATGATACCTGAATGTAGACCAATCCCATAGGGACAGCATGATACATGAACGTAGACCAATCCCATAGGGACAGCATGATACATGAATGTAGACCAATCCCATAGGGACAGCATGATACCTGAATGTAGACCAATCCCATAGGGACAGCATGATACCTGATTGTAGACCAATCCCATAGGGTCAGCATGATACACGAATGTAGACCAATCCCATAGGGTCAGCATGATACCTGATTGTAGACCAATCCCATAGGGACAGCATGATACCTGATTGTAGACCAATTTCATAGGGACAGCATGATACACGAATGTAGACCAATCCCATAGGAACAGCATGATACATGTAGACCAATCCCATAGGGTCAGCATGATACCTGAATGTAGACCAATCCCATAGGGTCAGCATGATACATGAATGTAGACCAATCCCATAGGGTCAGCAGGATACAAGAATGTAGACCAATCCCATAGGGACAGCATGATACATGAATGTAGACCAATCCCATAGGGACAGCATGATACATGAATGTAGACCAATCCCATAGGGACAGCATGATACATGAACGTAGACCAATCCCATAGAGTCAGCATGATACATGAATGTAGACCAATCCCATAGGGTCAGCATGATACATGAACGTAGACCAATCCCATAGGCTCAGCATGATACATGAACGTAGACCAATCCTATAGGGACAGCATGATACCTGAATGTACACCAATCCCATAGGGTCAGCATGATACATGAACGTAGACCAATCCCATAGGGACAGCATGATACATGAATGTAGACCAATCCCATAGGGACAGCATGATACCTGAATGTAGACCAATCCCATAGGGTCAGCATGATACATGAACGTAGACCAATCCCATAGGGACAGCATGATACCTGAATGTAGACCAATCCCATAGGGACAGCATGATACCTGAATGTAGACCAATCCCATAGGGACAGCATGATACCTGAATGTAGACCAATCCCATAGGGACAGCATGATACATGAATATAGACCAATCCCATAGGGACAGCATGATACATGTAGACCAATCCCATAGGGACAGCATGATACATGAATGTAGACCAATCCCATAAGGTCAGCATGATACATGAATGTAGACCAATCCCATAAAGACAGCATGATACATGAATGTAGACCAATCCCATAGGGACAACATGATGCCTGAATGTAGACCAATCCCATAGGGACAGCATGATACATGTAGACCAATCCCATAGGGACAGCATGATACATGAATGTAGACCAATCCCATAAGGTCAGCATGATACATGAATGTAGACCAATCCCATAAAGACAGCATGATACATGAATGTAGACCAATCCCATAGGGACAGCATGATACATGAATGTAGACCAATCCCATAGGGTCAGCATGATACCTGATTGTAGACCAATCCCAGAGGGACAGCATGATACCTGAATGTAGTCTAATCCCATAGGGACAGCATGATACCTGAATGTAGACCAATCCCATAGGGACAGCATGATACATGAACGTAGACCAATCCCATAGGGACAGCATGATACATGAATGTAGACCAATCCCATAGGGACAGCATGATACCTGAATGTAGACCAATCCCATAGGGACAGCATGATACCTGATTGTAGACCAATCCCATAGGGTCAGCATGATACACGAATGTAGACCAATCCCATAGGGTCAGCATGATACCTGATTGTAGACCAATCCCATAGGGACAGCATGATACCTGATTGTAGACCAATTTCATAGGGACAGCATGATACACGAATGTAGACCAATCCCATAGGAACAGCATGATACATGTAGACCAATCCCATAGGGTCAGCATGATACCTGAATGTAGACCAATCCCATAGGGTCAGCATGATACCTGAATGTAGACCAATCCCATAGGGTCAGCAGGATACAAGAATGTAGACCAATCCCATAGGGACAGCATGATACATGAATGTAGACCAATCCCATAGGGACAGCATGATACATGAATGGAGACCAATCCCATAGGGACAGCATGATACATGAACGTAGACCAATCCCATAGAGTCAGCATGATACATGAATGTAGACCAATCCCATAGGGTCAGCATGATACATGAACGTAGACCAATCCCATAGGCTCAGCATGATACATGAACGTAGACCAATGCTATAGGGACAGCATGATACCTGAATGTAGACCAATCCCATAGGGTCAGCATGATACATGAACGTAGACCAATCCCATAGGGACAGCATGATACATGAATGTAGACCAATCCCATAGGGACAGCATGATACCTGAATGTAGACCAATCCCATAGGGTCAGCATGATACATGAACGTAGACCAATCCCATAGGGACAGCATGATACATGAATGTAGTCCAATCCCATAGGGACAGCATGATACATGTAGACCAATCCCATAGGGTCAGCATGATACATGAATGTAGACCAATCTCATAGGGACAGCATGATACATGTAGACCAATCACATAGGGACAGCATGATACATGATTGTAGACCAATCCCATAGGGACAGCATGATACATGACTGTAGACCAATCCCATAGGGACAGCATGATACATGTAGACTAATCCCATAGGGACAGCATGATACATGAATGTAGACCAATCTCATAGGGACAGCATGATACATGTAGACCAATCACATAGGGACAGCATGATACATGATTGTAGACCAATCCCATAGGGACAGCATGATACATGATTGTAGACCAATCCCATAAGGACAGCATGATACATGAATGTAGACAATCCATAAGGGACAGCATGATACATGAATGTAGACCAATCCCATAGGGACAGCATGATACCTGAATGTAGACCAATCCCATAGGGTCAGCATGATACATGAATATAGACCATTATCGTAGGGACAGCATGATACATGAATGTAGACCAATCCCATAGGGACAGCATGATACATGTAGACCAATCCCATAGGGACAGCATGATACCTGAATGTATCCCAATCCCATACGGACAGCATGATACATGAATGTAGACCAATCCCATAGGGACAGCATGACACATGAATGTAGACCAATCCCATAGGGACAGCATGATACAAGAATGTAGACCAATCCCATAGGGACAGCATGATACATGAATGTAGACCAATCCCATAGGGTCAGCATGATACATGAACGTAGACCAATCCCATAGGGACAGCATGATACATGTAGACCAATCCCATAGGGACAGCATGATACATGTAGACCAATCCCATAGGGACAGCATGATACCTGAATGTAGACCAATCCCATAGGGTCAGCATGATACATGAATATAGACCAATACCGTAGGGACAGCATGATTCCTGAATGTAGACCAATCCTATAGGGACAGAATGATAGATGAATGTAGACCAATCCCATAGGGACAGCATGATACATGAATGTAGACCAATCCCATAGGGACAGCATGATACATGAATGTAGACCAATCCCATAGGGACAGCACGATACAAGAATGTAGACCAATCCCATAGGGACAGCTTGATACCTGAATGTAGACCAATCCCATAGTGTCAGCATGATACATGAATATAGACCAATCCCATAGGGTCAGCATGATACATGAACGTAGACCAATCCCATAGGGACAGCATGATACATGAATGTAGCCCAATCCCATAGGGACAGCATGATACATGTAGACCAATCCCATAGGGACAGCATGATACCTGAATGTAGACCAATCCCATAGGGACAGCATGATACATGAATGTAGACCAATCCCATAGGGACAGCATGATACATGTAGACCAATCCCATAGGGACAGCATGATACATGTAGACCAATCCCATAGGGACAGCATGACACCTGAATGTAGACCAATCCCATAGGGACAGCATGATACATGAATGTAGACCAATCCCATAGGGTCAGCATGATACATGAATGTAGACCAATCTCATAGGGACAGCATGATACCTGAATGTAGACCAATCCCATAGGGACAGCATGATACATGTAGACCAATCCCATAGGGACAGCATCATACATGAATATAGACCAATCCCATAGGGACAGCATGATACATGTAGACCAATCCCATAGGGACAGCATGATACATGAATGTAGACCAATCCCATAGGGACAGCATGACACCTGAATGTAGACCAATCCCATAGGGACAGCATGATACATGAATGTAGACCAATCCCATAGGGACAGCATGACACCTGAATGTAGACCAATCCCATAGGGACAGCATGATACATGTAGACCAATCCCATAGGGACAGCATGATACATGAATGTAGACCAATCCCATAGGGACAGCATGATACATGTAGACCAATCACATAGGGACAGCATGATACATGATTGTAGACCAATCCCATAGGGACAGCATGATACATGATTGTAGACCAATCCCATAGGGACAGCATGATACATGAATGTAGACAATCCCATAGGGACAGCATGATACATGAATGTAGACCAATCCCATAGGGACAGCATGATACCTGAATGTAGACCAATCCCATAGGGTCAGCATGATACATGAATATAGACCAATATCGTAGGGACAGCATGATACATGAATATAGACCAATCCCATAGGGACAGCATGATACCTGAATGTAGACCAATCCCATAGGGACAGCATGATACATGTAGACCAATCCCATAGGGACAGCATGATACATGTAGACCAATCCCATAGGGACAGCATGATACATGAATGTAGACCAATCCCATAGGGACAGCATGATACCTGAATGTAGACCAATCCCATAGGGACAGCATGATACATGTAGACCAATCCCATAGGGTCAGCATGATACATGTAGACCAATCCCATAGGGTCAGCATGATACATGAATGTAGACCAATCCCATAGGGACAGCATGATACATGAATGTAGTCCAATCCCATAGGGACAGCATGATACATGAATGTAGTCCAATCCCATGGGGTCGGCATGATACATGAATGTAGTCCAATCCCATGGGGTCGGCATGATACATGAATATAGACCAATCCCATAGGGACAGCATGATACATGAATATAGACCTGGCGAGTTACTCACCAGGGCTGCGCCCATGCATCATGACGACCAATGCTGCATTGATGCATTAGCTGCCCTTATACCACGATTTAGCCATTTTGAGTGCTTTTTAGGCTGATTGTGAGGATATCAGGCGTGCATTATTCAGGATATACCCACATGATTTTCGATTTTGGGTGCTTTTTGTTTTATATACCAGTACTTCTACGTGTTAGAAATATTATCTAAGTGTAACACTTATAATTTTTTTCGTATCAAAACTGAGCTGAAATACATTGTCAAAGGTGGGATTCGATCGCCCAATCTCTAGGTAGTATGACCTATGTCTTACCATCTATTCCATCGGGTGAGCTGACGGACTGAGGCCCAGATGTACTACTGTTTTCGTGGCTTGGTAATCTTTAGCATTGAACCAGGCGGGTTGGGGCTAGTCACACTCAAGGTACATAGAGCCTGGTAGAGGAGACAATCCAGTCTGTCTATGTGGCCGAGTCGTCAAGACATCGCACCTCTGATCAGCAGTTTTGCTACCTGTTGTAGGTTTGAGTCCCGGGGTGGGTGGTGAATGTTTTGTAGTCAATATGATTTTATTGACTTTTTGATGGGTAAATCATGGAATAAATGCTTCAAGGATCGATCTGATATCAATCATTATTTAGAGATGGGCGCCAGCAGCTACTGCTGAACGCTGCCTCTCTGTCACTATAGTAAATAGAGCAACTTCAAAACCTGAATTTTGTTACTTCTGTTCCATGGAAAAATACCATCTTTTGGTATGTTATGTAGAAAGACCCATAGAATAGGAATACCATAGGCATTTTCTTGTGGGATGTGTAGTTTTTTTATAGATGAAGTTTTCAAATGACAATGTTTGCTCTGACCGGAGTGCCTCTGACCCTGACATCAGTTACTAAATTTGTTGTAATTCCTACAGTTCTTTACCAAATAACATGTTTTTTGGAGCAATTTGAAACTTAAGATATCAAGCTTCCTGGCTAATGTGGGAAAACAGAGTTTTTGAAATTTTCAAATTGGAAAAAAAGAATTCAGATTTTTAACCATTTTTTTGAAATTTCAAAGTATTTGTTCACCTTTTAGAACTACCACCAAAACGTCCACAATTTTGTCTTCTACAAGAATCTAAAATCTATTCCTATCTATCTGTGTGCTGAAAAGTGCTAGAAGTAAAACAGTAACAGCATATTTTGCTTAAAATTGCACAAAACTAACCTGTGTGATTTTACTCCACCACAGGGAATTTCGAGTTTCCATCAAAATATGATAGGCTTCTCCATATCAAATCATAAAAACATTTATACTCCCAGAACCACCAAACTGTTTTCTGTCCACTGATGTGACTGGCTTCTCTCTAACTTAAACTGTTACAAAATTATGAGCATTTACATGAGATAATGTCAAAAATGCACCACTCAGTGAGTGTGGTCAGTGAGGCATGATTTGACCTAATTTTCCCTCACTGAGCTGATGTTGACCAGGAAAAGGTGACAGAAAATATTCCCAACTTTTTTATATTCAAAAATGCATTGCTTCTCTTCTAGTTACTGTATTTCATTTATTCAAAAAGCATAATGTTGGCAAAGATTTCTTCTTTCTAGGGTATAATTTTTTCGATTGGATGGTTAAAAATTTAATTTAAGTTAGGTATGCGATAGTACTCACTTCACCTAGTGCTGGAGTTCCATCATTGTTTGCTATCTATTGATTGATGGAAGAAGAGAACAATCTTTCTTTTTCTTCAAATCTTGTGACAGTTCTTTATAAGAATCAGGGAGAGGCCTCTTGGACAGGTAGAAGTATGGAATTTTCTGCTGATGGTAATTTCCTGACTGCCATAATTTAAACACCATTTTTACAGCATTTCATGCTGACAGTAGTACTTTCATTGAAAAGAGAATTCCCCCCCCCCTCACACACCTGATCATTTTCAAACAAAGTTTATACCCGATAATCATTTGACTTATGAATCGCCATCTAGGGGTAGGGTTTTTCATTCTGCCTTTGATATAATATGGCCAGGTACACACCTTAACCGGAAAATTCTCCGAAGACCAATATGGCCCTAACTCCTTGCCCAATCCCTATCCACCTATAAGCCTCAGAGTGCTATTGATCTGGTGTTGTGAATATGGGTCACGGTGCGCCATTGTTGTATTGCCTTTAAGAAGGGATCATCTCCATACAGGCCATGGGTATATACAACATGGCTGTATACAGGGAGTAGGGGCAGGGGTTGTAGGATCAATATATTGGTAGACAGTAGGGGGGACTGGAGAGAGATGGGGGAGGGTGGAGAGAGCGAAAGAGAGAGCTTTATAGCTATGGTCCAGAGGCAAATACCCCTTTATTGATAATTTGAAATTGACAAATTTGCAATGAAAAGTACTTTTGAAATAGTTCTTCTAAGGATCACCTTTTGACCACAAGTCGTTCCAGTTTTGGGGTCCCCTACGGACACTTAGTTACGCACCTCAAGCAGGGCAGCACTGATGAAATTTAGACTTTAACACCGATTGGGAAATTTTGTCACTGTTTGAGCCACAGGCTGATGGAATCTTTGTATACAAAAGAAAATTGCCGAGTGACTGCCGCTTGTTACTGATGGACAGAGTAGGGATAGTATCCATAGCCCTCCCTGGCTTTCTAGTTCTATTAGAGGTTGGATTATGATTATTTGGTTCACAATTCATCCCAAATCTTTTAAATACCACTATCACTGCACACGGGGGCCGAAGAGTGGCCGGCAAGTGGCCAAAGAGCAGCCGACAAGCGGCTGCCATCACTGCATGTGATGTCATGAACTCATGACCTAATTGGACTCAAAACAAGGCTCGCTCTCATCAGCTGCATGTAGCAGTACCCTGATTGCCATCAACTGCCTGTTGTTAAAACAGTGTTGAAATTTCCCATAGCGTTGTGGTCCAAATTTCATCAGTTTGCGTGCTTGGGGCATGTGATGTCTATCCAGGGGCTGGTTTGGGATATAGTTATGAGCTGAGGGGATGGGTCTAAGTTATCTTTCTTTACCTTCAGTTTGCAGTATCTCCTGTACCTACATAAGGGACACATACATCAAGGATGCCATTACCTTATCAACACTTTGAAACCCCAAAAAAGTGCTCGGTAATAGGATTTTAAAAATTGAATAACAAGCACAAAAACAGTATTTCAAAAAAGGCACTAGGCCTCTATCTACATGTTGGGGATGGTATCTTACCTGGCCATGCGGACCAGCCTTATCCTGTACTGATAACTGAGGTGGTAAATGCCAACAATGGAGGCAGCGGGTACTCGTGTTAAACATATCGGTCAGTGTTGCTGCAGTCGCATAGTAGCGATTGTAGGCTAGAGCGGCCATCTGAGGGATTAATCCGTACACTTTCAGCCATAATTGTAAATGGGCTATAAATACCCCTGTTGAAGCTACAGTAGAATGCACTTCTTGTGATTGGTTTTATACCTACAGCAGTTACAGCTGTACTTCAGATTAATAAGTACTCTATATCACGTGGTGGGCGGACAGTGTACAGAGCTTTGATACTTTAAGAGCCACTATTGCATTAATGCACCTTCCTGATAGGTCATCATGCTGACCATACCGGGATGATTTACTCCTGAAGGGATTGTGTGATGCACAAATGAGCTACTACGTAAATACCTTACTTATACTAATAGTCGTATATGCCGCTTAGATAGACCCCTGGTGCGTCTTACCAACAGTGTCAGTTGGTAGTGTGCTGTATCGTTGGAATTAAATTAGATTATTACTAAGGTGTTGAAAAGTCAGCCTGAGATTCATCTTATAGGATGTTCTTCAATCCCTTAATGCATGATGTGAATTGTATGTGCGCTGTGCCTCATACTCCAGGTATTGCGAATACAGTTAGTCTATAAGGGACGTGAGGGGGCGATGTGAAAACTATAATGTGTTAAGCTACTGAAGTGACACAATATGTGGCTGTCTTCTCTATAGGCAGGTCAAGACATGGGACTGAGCAAGAAAGACAAATGGCAACATTTTGAGTCCTGGCCGCAAGTGGGAATGGCTCCTATGATTGTACATCTTGGCAAACTTATTTGCTTTTAAAAGCATAAGCAGTTTTTTGATGGGAATCCAGGAAAACTTTTAACATCTAGAAGGAACGCTTGGCTCAACATATTTCTGCAATCTGACATCCCAATATCAGTGCTTGGCGGCAGCAGAAGAAACCAAACGTTGATGAAACCGACAGCGACATTTGCCAATATGTCTCCACTCAGAAGTCAGCCAATAGGCACCCAGCATCTGTACAGGTCACGTGGGTCAGTACCATTGTCACGTGACCTGCCTGCATGATGCTTCACTGAGTGGAAGATATGGCGCCATCTGTGGATGTCCCATCAAGATGGCGTTGTATCGGGTATGCAGGGTATCGGTTATTGGGGGAAGATGTTTCACACCTTATGACCGCAGTAGCCATGTGTCATCAGAATTACATGGCGCATGTCGAATCAGCAAAGTGTGATACTATATCTTACATTGATGTCCCTAGTATGCCAAATGAAATAAAAAAAAAGCAGTCCAGCTGCGACATTACATCATCATTATCATTTCATACAACATTCTGAAGTTTACAGAATCAATATCCCTAAACAGCTCTCAAACATTTCCAGATAGGCTGAACGTTTTACCCTTTCCTAAGAGGAGCAGAGGAGAATATGACTATCACTTCTTGATTCTATCCTTGTGAAATTATCATCTGAATGATATCATGGCATAGCATAATTCTACCCTAAGTGGATGCTATTTTTCCTGAGCTCATTCATACTTTGCTGGTAGCTGATCAAATCACAAAGTCAATTCCTGACATAACTGCATCCAGAATTACAATCCATTTGCCCGAAGGGCTCCTGATCAAGTTTGGAGATGATATATACTTAGTTATCAGGGTTTATTACTTACAGTGAAGATTGTCATCCCGACTATGATGTCCTCATAGACCTAGAGAACAGTCTCTAGTACCCATATATTGTCCCCAATCCACACACACAATGAGTCATTGTGCATGAGGAGATTAAGGGCAGAATGAAGGAACTTCCAAACTGCTGATTATAACGCACAGTGTAACAAAAATGTTGTCAAAATAATAGGTGAGGCTCCACTACGCGATTTTTTTGTACAGTCTTACCTAATTTTATCCCTATAGTGCCTAAGGTATAGGGTGTTGACATTCCTATATTGTAAACATGAGATTCACAATTGTAAACATGAGATTTCAAGGTTATTTTATGGGTGATCTCTCTCCTTGTGTGCCATATTTACCAACTAACCTGCACCTGCACAGAATCTGTGATTGGGTGGGAGTTCAATATATAAACATCAACACAGCAAAATATAAATAACAACACAGCAGTCTCACAGATCGCAGGGTCTTGTACTGTAAAAATCAAACCTGTCTGATATTGAGTTGCAGAGAGTCATCAGTGTGAAAGTCTGCAATATCTACATTAGGTCAACTTGATTTAGTAAACAAAAACATCTTTTGGCAACAAAAATGTGCCTGAGATTGTACACAAAGCTCCGTGCTATATAATTACAGCGGTTCATTGTTCAGTTTTACAAGGATCCCTAGTGGATTCAATAGTTATTGTTTACAGTGCAGTAGCAGCCTCTGCTTTGCCTGCAGGTACCAGTAGCAATACATCATATACATGTATAAGGCCCAAAGTCCACTGGGCCCCTCTCAGTCAATTCTACATAGGCCTTGTATGGCTCAATCAGCAGTCAGAAGCCAACTGAGTTTGAGTTTGAAATTTGTAATTGCAGTTGGAAATCTCGCTAGTGGTCTAACCCGTTACATGCAATTCTGGATGACCAGTCCATCATTCATTGTATATCACAATTATGTTATCACTTGTTTTAGATTTCAAACATATTAACAATCTTTGCATATATCCATACACTTATTAATCAAATCTCATATCAAGTCAGATGATTCCGTATAAAGAAAACCTTGATCAAATGCTATCTCGTTTGAAAATAAACTCCTGAGTTGCATTTCCCTTCTTTAGGCTACGAAGATGATAATTGACAATTATAGTACCGGTATAAAGAAGTAGAAAAAGAGCTGAGCTTACCTAGACATATTCTAACCGAGCCATGTGGTTTCCTATGCTAACAGACTTATAGACCCCTACCACTAAGCATCCCTACTAATTAATTCAATTCATAGGGAGCCTAAGTTTCGCGATAAACTATGTCGTAAAAAAAATTCTGATTTGGAACTAAAATGACCAATATTTGAATTGACCTGGAGGCCCACCATATATGAAATTTTAAGGCTCAACTCTCACTCTTAAAAAAGTTAAGATAGGCCTAAGATATTCCCCTATCCTTCAAGCCTGCGGGCAATAATATGCTGAGCTCAGAATCTGCCCGCATGTGACAGGACTTCACCACCCTATTATGGTTATTTACTTTTAACAGTAAGTTAATTCTAAATACAATAGGACGTAATACTCATGTCAAAATAAATACCCATGCTGTGGCCAAGCGTTAACGCAACTATGACATTAGAGACAGAGTATAGTGAGTGATAATAGGGGTAATCACCAAAAATTTGCAAAGTTGTGAGTAGGGCACAAAGTTGCTGTAACGCAAGTCCATCATTTATATAAGTAGTAGTATGAGTTGGTGGTTTTAATCTGGCTATTAGTACCGTACTAGTAACTTTTAACATACTTGCAAGTTTTGTACTAGCAAGTGGAGCATACTTGCAGGAAATTCTAGGACAAAAATGTTGGTGTCCTAATTTTTTTTATATTCATAACAACAGGGTATGCATGTTATTTAATTGTCAATAGATGTAATATTAGTGATATCAAAGGGTATGGAGTGACTGGCTTTTTCAATTATACATTATTTTGTAACTTTTAATTAGAATGCTGGACTTGTTTTTTTACAAGTCATATTTTCTGCAAGTAAACACTTGCTAGTAGGGGAACTCAATTTGCAAGTATGAAAAAGGGAAATTGGCAAATAGCCTACTTGCAGCATTTTCATACTCAAAGAAACACATCAATGTAATAACCACTAGTAACTATTGGAGCAACAGGCCCCTGGTGTCTAATATCATCCAGAATTAGCTGCCCCTTACATGGAGTTTGGATACAAGAATAAGGACAACAAATCAAAACAAAGGAGTCTGATATTCTTGGGGTCTGGTTTTGGGACCTAAAAGTGAAAAAAAGATGGTTTTTCTTTTTTAAACTACAGCTTATGCAAAGAATTGAGCATAATTCTACCCCCAATATAAACATTGGCTATGATATGGAGGACAGGCTATGGGATGTGTTGGAAGTCAGGAGGGAGAGGACAAAAGTCTGGCTTTTGTCTTATCACCAAATTCAGGGCGCGGCTTATACAAGGGTGCGGCTTGTATGCTATAATTTAGGGTGGTCTCGACAGACCTTTGTTCACACAGGTGGTTTGCATCACGGCCACTAGGTGCCACCACTGTGACAATCCTGTTCTACTTCTTTATTTTCTGTTCCTATTTCCTGGCATGGAGGGCAGGTCGGTTCTGTTTACTTCCGGAATCAGTTCACGTTTTACTGCTGCCCGCCGGGATTCCGGCGGGCATTAGAATGCTGGACTTGTTTTTTTACAAGTCATATTTTCTGCAAGTAAACACTTGCTAGTAGGGGAACTCAATTTGCAAGTATGAAAAAGGGAAATTGGCAAATAGCCTACTTGCAGCATTTTCATACTCAAAGAAACACATCAATGTAATAACCACTAGTAACTATTGGAGCAACAGGCCCCTGGTGTCTAATATCATCCAGAATTAGCTGCCCCTTACATGGAGTTTGGATACAAGAATAAGGACAACAAATCAAAACAAAGGAGTCTGATATTCTTGGGGTCTGGTTTTGGGACCTAAAAGTGAAAAAAAGATGGTTTTTCTTTTTTAAACTACAGCTTATGCAAAGAATTGAGCATAATTCTACCCCCAATATAAACATTGGCTATGATATGGAGGACAGGCTATGGGATGTGTTGGAAGTCAGGAGGGAGAGGACAAAAGTTTGGCTTTTGTCTTATCACCAAATTCAGGGCGCGGCTTATACAAGGGTGCGGCTTGTATGCTATAATTTAGGGTGGTCTCGACAGACCTTTGTTCACACAGGTGGTTTGCATCACGGCCACTAGGTGCCACCACTGTGACAATCCTGTTCTACTTCTTTATTTTCTGTTCCTATTTCCTGGCATGGAGGGCAGGTCGGTTCTGTTTACTTCCGGAATCAGTTCACGTTTTACTGCTGCCCGCCGGGATTCCGATCACCACATGAGTTCTCGTCGATAAACTTGGACGGACGAGACCTGGGCCACATCCGGGTTGTGGTCATGTGAGCAAGGCTTGCTACAGCTGCGTGTGCAGTGATCATAGGTGGGGTCCTAGGGACACCATGGGGGTATGTTATGCATGCTGTAGTTTCCATGCAGCCTGATAATAACACGTCCAAGGTACTTACATTGACTGCAACAATTCGGTGAGTTACTCGCAGGGTTACTCGCCAATATTGAATTCCCAGCCATGAACAGTGCCAACCCGGGGGGGGGGCACTCACTTTATGTCACTGACAGGGGTGTGCGGCTGGCAAGGTCACTTTTTGGCCAAAATCCCTCTCACCAAGGGTCACTTTTCTCATATTTTGACCCCGCGCGTCCAAATAAGTGTCAGTTTTCAAAATTTTCTTTAAAATTTCTGCCAAATGTGGTCAGTTTTGACAAAGTTTCCTCCCATCAAGGGTAAATTTTCAGATAAAAGACTTAATTGTGCACATTTCTGACCAAAATCCCTCTCAGTAAGGGTCACCTGATGCCCAAAATCCCTCTAACCAAGGGTAAGGGTTGTCAGAGGCCCAGCCGCACACCCCTGTCAGAAGAAATCTGAGTGCCCCCCCCGGGGTGCCAACGTATGAAGCATGAACGGATGAAACTTGTCCTTTGTTCATAGCATACACTGCGGCTTCATAATTTGCAGGTAATAATACTAATCAGGGAGAGATTGACGTATCATCATGAGTGTGCAGGGTAGATACAGGGATGGAATGATGCTCGATGAAGAAGTGCATCATTTTGTGCAGGAACCAGCATTATCTGCCAATAAAGTGTTGGCCAGGCTGCTTATTCAACTGTTAATTTGCTGCACTTGCCAAACTTCCTGGTCGACAGATGCACGAATATATAGCCTTGGCGAGCTACTCACCAGGGCTATATATATATATGCATTCATGCATTAATCACCAATGGATATGATATAATTATTGTGGTACATCAGCCCTTCTGTGGTTAAACAGAGAGCATGAAGCCGTGCTATCATGACCACGGTAGGGGGGTAGGTGTTAGGGAGGGGGTCCATGGTTGCTCACTGTAGGAGGTCAGTGTAGATAATAGGTCAGCAGCAGAGATAAGTGGGAACTATCTGTAACTGAATTCTGCTACTGTTTTAACCATTTAAGAGCAGAATGATGCCATAAGTTACCCTACTGCCCCTTTACATGCCGGGAATATTGTTTCAAATATCCGCGGGTCTCGAATACGTGCCGGGGGTACAAGGCTATTGTTAACAAGCTTAAGGATATTGTATAACCCCCTTTTGTTTGCAGTTTCTAAATATTCAACTGCATATAGTTTTGTGAATTTGTTTAAGAGATTCACATATTATACCTCATCTTTGGCATACATACTGTTTCTCTCCGTGTCCTGCTAGCCATTTCTCAAACACTACG
Source organism: Acholoe squamosa (assembly GCA_949317995.1). Taxonomy (NCBI): domain Eukaryota; kingdom Metazoa; phylum Annelida; class Polychaeta; order Phyllodocida; family Polynoidae; genus Acholoe; species Acholoe squamosa. The sequence goes on along the minus strand of OX439048.1, from coordinate 67,977,444 downwards.
ATCTTAGCCTCCCCACTACATATTGCACACCCCTACGATCGAGTCCAATCGTAGTGAGGGGCAGTGGGTGAGCCCTAATTGCCTACGATTTGCTATTCAGATGCATGACTTTTCCCTCTGTATATGTACCAGTCGTAGTGATTGTTCTTGTATGCTCAAGAATTCTCTTCTGATCCAGGCCAGGTTGGTACGATTTGGGACTGCCCTAAACTTAGCGTTTAAGAAATGACTTCCTGGCATAAGAAGGTTGGTTCCTATGGAGGGAACACTAATGGAACAAAAACATTCCCCTTCCTCTCACTTTTCCTTCAACAGACATATAGAATGGAATATCATTAAAACTAATGCTAAAATAGGGAACCATCTCTCATTTAGTGGATATTCCAATTACCACATGGCCTACAATATCCTTAGGCACTAAAACAGTATTCAGATAAGCACCTCAGTAAGGGCTGGGGTACAGGGGTATTGAATTTAATTAGTGCCAAGGCGCTTAAGTGGGACACTATGCTAATTTTTAATTGGTCAACATGAATTCTAGTGAGTCTGTTCACCAGGAGGCCACTTCTTAACAGCCTACGACTACACCCTTCAAGTCGTACCAAAATCCCCATAGGAATAGCATTGGTATTTTGTAGTCGTAGGCCCGTGAGTGATCATAGTACCTTAAGAAATGGCCTCCTGCACAGTATAAGTCCATCATACTGCCTGATGCGAGTTACTCACCATGGACATATTATTGTTCATTATGAAGGTAATATATAGAGAGAACTAAACGACCATGGTGTACGAGGTGGCCGATCCACCACGAGGGGTGGATCGGCCACCGAGGACACCAGGGGAGTTGAGTTCTCTATTTAGCTAATGTTTTTAGAGTGTTTAATTAACTGAAAATCAAAAAATCCATTACCGTAGTTCACTGTACGAGCGCCGGTCCACCATTTTGAATGTTAACATGCACTCTGAAAGTGGCTGCGGTACCGGATCGGCCGCTGTGGTGGATCGGCACACGTTACGCCACTGTGGGTGTGGCGATCGGTCCCGCAATGCTATGTGTACGGGAGGAAGTTATTCACTGGCATATAAGGCAGGCACCCCATATATAAGAGGCACCTTGAGTTCAAATATAAGCCTCATATGGGGGCCTTTTTGGCCACTTTAAGTCAGATCTACAGTTATTTTAATGTCACCTTTGGGAGGGCCCTTTAAGGAACACATTTATTATAAGGTTATTTCAAGTTGTGCCTTATCCGCTAGATGTTACGGCAATGTTGATATGCTGGTCACAGTCTGTAATGGCCATCATTCCTATATCTATTACTGTGATATCCTGCCCTAAAAGGTCTACTGGAGTTATGTTGTAGAAATAGTTGCCTATGATAGAAGGTAACATGCAATGTACTGTGGTGGTAATCATGTTTCTAATGTGTAGCACGTGTTTGAATGTATTAATGTTTTACTTCTGGTATACAGCTTCTTTTTTCTTTGGGGTATTCTGATTCCATGTATTAAATTGTTTATGAATTGTAGACCTATTAGGTTAGATCACATATGTAGATACTTGTTATTATTGATTAATAATTATGAAGTATCAATAACATTAGACACAATATCCAAGCACTATAAACACAATGACAATAAAAATACACTTCTATAAGTGTGCATTGACTAAAGTGCTTGTTCCACAGACGTACAATTGGTCAGATTAGCAAAACTTCAGCCGACCAACGGCAGTGGAATACCTGCTTAAGCTGATGATCTAAAATATATCAAAAATAAAGAAAATAAAATTGGTCGGATGAGTGCTAATCCAATCTATTTATGTCTGTGGAACCAGGACTTAAGCAAAATTTCTTATTGTTTTTTTTTAGCCCAAAAGCCTGTGTATTATTGTAGGTCAAAGGGGCACGTTTGCATGTGATTTTGAATCTTGCGAGGGGGGGGGCAAAACTTAAACTGACCACTTTCTTAAATAGTAAATTACACATTGTGCACCAAATGGACACAGTAGACCCCATATCCTTTGTCAGGTTCCCACAGAAACTGATACAGTGCTTAACCCGAGCCTTATGGTGTCCAATCTAAATCATGTTTCAAAATTATAGATAGACAAAACAAACCTTATAGTGTGACAACTATACTCATAACACGATTAATATATTACTACAAAAATACTAAATGAAGCAATAGTATCCATCTCAAATTCAACTGCCTACATATTTAGTGTTTGCAATAACGAAAGCATCTGTATAATATTTTTACTTTGCTTGTATCCTTTCCTAACAATATAACTACCAGTATGCATATATACGAAAATGGAGCACAAGGTCCACCCAGTGAAAAAATCTGAAGTGCTCATATTTGTTTTATTTTTTTCTGTGCCGGAAGGTAACATATAAAATAGCTTCCAGCCAAAATTGGGAATGCTAATCGTGAAAAATTTTAGGGCAATTCCAGGGAGAAAACTATTGGACCTACGTATGGTGATGAATCCTGTGCATTAACACATCAAATATATTGCTATAATGTAAAATAATCTGCAGGAAAATTAATATAATCTCTTCATGCAGCAATAAAAATAGGGTGGCAAGGACCCATTTCATCTCTACTTATAAAAACAAAACATAATAGGAATTTTGTTTGCACCTATTTATGGTGCTCGACCTAGGATTGATGTACCTATGCACGGTGATGCTTTGTATGACAGTCATAATCTGCACATTATTGATCAATTTCTGATACTCTGAGTATTCCACAGTATTGATCCTTAGTCTATCAAAGTATTCGGGATAGTTTGGTGATATCATTAGCTATTTTCCCAATTCTTTTGCATAGGTTTCAAATGTGGACCTAAGCACGGTGATGTACCTATGTACGGTGTTATTTACACGATTTTCCTCTGTAGATTGCTATGTATTAATCCATTATTCACAATATCTTGCATGTATGTCCCCCACACCATATATAATGATATGTCATGGTATGAATAATTAAATAGTAAGGACTGTTCTTAAATCTTTGTTTTAGTGGACCTACATACGGTGGAGCTAAAAGGTACGCCACATGCATGTTGGTGCTATAGCTCTATAGCATGTCCATGTCAAAAGTTTTTGATATTGACACAATATTCCCCTATTGAGCCATAAAGCATGTAATAATTATATATCCGAATCGGGGTCTTTTCCCTGAACTTACATCCATTTAAATGTACCTACGTATGGTGAGGCAAATATTAAACAACTAGATTTTTCTTTCTAAACACTAAGAAAATCATTGGAAATTAGCTTTGATGATATCAGAATTATTGTTTTGCACTTTTACATATGTCTACATGAAGAAAAAATAGTTTAAAGTTCATTTTACCATTAATATCGCACCTGAAACCTTTTGACTATATTTTCTCCAGCTGAAATGGTTTGAAACATACATATTTTACCCTATATTTCCATGAATTATGGGGTTAGATAGACAAAAGTAGGTACCCATGATAAGATATTGTTGGGAGTGATGTAACATTACCAGGGTCATAACAATTTGAAGGCCTGTAAAGTGCACATCAGAGGAAAACGCATTCTAACCTCGTGCTCCATTTTTATGAGAATTGATCAGATATATATATATATATATATATATATATATATATATATATATATCGGCACATTTCTGATTCACACGCCCTTTTCCTCACAGTTATCCTTTGATTTGGGAAGTACCGATATCTGCAAAGTCTCCCTGAAGTGACCGTGTTAAATTTAATGTTTATAACACGGTTAGGCATTAGTGCATCATGCTGCAGGCATGATGCACTAATGAAGTGCAGGCAAGATTGCATGGTAACAAGAACTTCATTTGTGCATCATGGAGACCCTTCATGAAATTATTGTGAAACGGTACACTCTCAGCCCGAACTGTAAATAGGCTGTGCATACTGCCATAGCACAATCAATATGGGAGACCTCTAGTCTCCTAGAAACCAACTCTGTACGATATGGGTGACCTCTAGTCTCCTAGAAACTCAACTCTGTACGATATGGGAGACCTCTAGTCTCCTAGAAACTCAACTCTGTACAATATGAGAGACCTCTAGTCTCCTAGAAACCCAACTCTATACGATAGAGAGACCTCTAGTCTCCTAGAAACTCAACTCTGTACGATATGGGAGACCTCTAGTCTCATAGAAACTCAACTCTGTACGATATGGGAGACCCATAGTCTCCTAGAAACTCAACTCTGTATGATATGAGAGACCTCTAGTCTCCTAGAAACCCAACTCTGTACGATATGGGAGACCTCTAGTCTCCTAGGAACTCAACTCTAAACAATATGGCAGACCTCTAGTCTCCTAGGAACTCAACTCTATACGATATGGGAGACCTCTAGTCTCATAGAAACCCAACTCTGTACGATATGGGAGACCTATAGTCTCCTAGACACTCAACTCTGTACGATATGGGAGACCTCTATTCTCCTAGACACTCAACTCTGTACGATATGGGAGACCTCTAGTCTCCTAGACACTCAACTCTGTATGATATGAGAGACCTCTAGTCTCCTAGAAACCCAACTCTATACGATATGGGAGACCTCTAGTCTCCTAGGAACTCAACTCTATACGATATGGGAGACCTCTAGTCTCCTAGACACTCAACTCTGTACGACATGGGAGACCTCTAGTCTCATAGAAACCAAACTCTGTACGATATGGGAGACCTCTAGTCTCCTAGAAACTCAACTCTGTACAATATGAGAGACCTCTAGTCTCCTAGAAACCAACTCTGTACGATATGGGAGACCTCTAGTCTCCTAGACACTTAACTCTATACGATATGGGAGACCTCTAGTCTCCTAGGAACTCAACTCTGTACGATATGGGAGATCTCTAGTCTCCTAGACACTCAACTCTGTACGACATGGGAGACTTCTAGTCTCCTAGACACTCAACTCTGTACAATATGAGAGACCTCTAGTCTCCTAGAAACCAACTCTGTACGATATGGGAGACCCATAGTCTCCTAGAAACTCAACTCTGTACAATATGAGAGACCTCTAGTCTCTTAGAAACTCAACTCTGTACGATATGGGAGACCTCTAGTCTCATAGAAACCCAACTCTGTACGATATGGGAGACCTCTAGTCTCCTAGACACTCAACTCTGTACGATATGGGAGACCTCTAGTCTCATAGAAACCCAACTCTGTACGATATGGGAGACCTCTAGTCTCCTAGACACTCAACTCTGTACGATATGGGAGACCTCTAGTCTCCTAGACACTCAACTCTGTATGATATGAGAGACCTCTAGTCTCCTAGAAACCCAACTCTATACGATATGGGAGACCTCTAGTCTCCTAGGAACTCAACTCTATACGATATGGGAGACCTCTAGTCTCCTAGGAAGTCAACTCTATACAATATGGGAAGACCTCTAGTCTCCTAGGAACTCAACTCTATACGATATGGGAGACCTCTAGTCTCCTAGAAACCCAACTCTGTATGATATGGGAGACCTCTAGTCTCCTAGACACTCAACTCTGTACGATATGGGAGACCTCTAGTCTCATAGAAACCCAACTCTGTACGATATGGGAGACCTCTAGTCTCCTAGACACTCAACTCTGTACGATATGGGAGACCTCTAGTCTCATAGAAACCAAACTCTGTACGATATGGGAGACCTCTAGTCTACTAGAAACTCAACTCTGTACAATATGAGAGACCTCTAGTCTCCTAGAAACCAACTCTGTACGATATGGGAGACCTCTAGTCTCCTAGACACTTAACTCTATACGATATGGGAGACCTCTAGTCTCCTAGGAACTCAACTCTGTACGATATGGGAGATCTCTAGTCTCCTAGACACTCAACTCTGTACGACATGGGAGACTTCTAGTCCCCTAGACACTCAACTCTGTACAATATGAGAGACCTCTAGTCTCCTAGAAACCAACTCTGTACGATATGGGAGACCCATAGTCTCCTAGAAACTCAACTCTGTACAATATGAGAGACCTCTAGTCTCCTAGAAACTCAACTCTGTACGATATGGGAGACCTCTAGTCTCCTAGGAACTCAACTCTATACGATATGGGAGACCTCTAGTCTCATAGAAACCCAACTCTGTACGATATGGGAGACCTCTAGTCTCCTAGACACTCAACTCTGTACGATATGGGAGACCTCTAGTCTCATAGAAACCCAACTCTGTACGATATGGGAGACCTCTAGTCTCATAGACACTCAACTCTGTATGATATGAGAGACCTCTAGTCTCCTAGAAACCCAAATCTATACGATATGGGAGACCTCTAGTCTCCTAGGAACTCAACTCTATACGATATGGGAGACCTCTAGTCTCCTAGGAACTCAACTCTATACAATATGGGAAGACCTCTAGTCTCCTAGGAACTCAACTCTTTACGATATGGGAGACCTCTAGTCTCATAGAAACCCAACTCTGTACGTTATGGGAGACCTCTAGTCTCCTAGACACTCAACTCTATATGATATGGGAGACCTCTAGTCTCCTAGGAACTCAACTCTGTACGATATGGGAGATCTCTAGTCTCCTAGACACTCAACTCTGTACGACATGGGAGACCTCTAGTCTCCTAGACACTCAACTCTGTACAATATGAGAGACCTCTAGTCTCCTAGAAACCAACTCTGTACGATATGGGAGACCCATAGTCTCCTAGAAACTCAACTCTGTACAATATGAGAGACCTCTAGTCTCCTAGAAACTCAACTCTGTACGATATGGTAGACCTCTAGTCTCCTAGAAACCAACTCTGTACGATATGGAAGACCCATGGAAACTCTGTGTGTCTGTGTGTGTGTGTGTGTGGGGGGGGGGTAGGTCCAGGTGTCTGTGTTCAGTTCAGAGCTGTGAGAATGTATGAACGTAATATGATGACTATGCTTGCACTAGTGACTTTTAGGTACTGATAGAGGCACGACGGGGAGCCGAGTGCCTCTATCACATACCTAAAAGGCACACATATAAACTTTGTCCATCTAGTCCCCATCCACCCACATGTACATTAGCACTGCGGGTTAATCCAAAACTTAAAAAAAAAATGATTTAAAGGATTCGATTGCTATGATCGTCTTATGCCAAAAATTATGCTTTTATTAAAGCGAAAATCTTTCACGGTAACCATTTACCTGAGATAATTACAATGCAGCATGTTATACACAGCATCAAAACCCTCTTGAGATCTTTTTTTTTTTCTTTTTTCTTTTTTTTTTTTTGGGGGGGGGACGAAAAAGTCATTTCCAAACAAACTATATCTCATTATTGTTTTACTTATGAATCGCTGCCCTGGAACGCAAGTCATATGTCAAACATTATCCATTTGAAACGATCAGATTGGTGAGGAAAATTTGTGATAATTTTGATGCTTTTCTCAACATGCAGTATTGTATTAACTACCGGTATGTAATTATTATAAATAATCACAATGAAAACTTTCGTTTGTTATGAGGTAATCAACATTAGTACTATATGAAATGATGATCCTTTCAGTGAAAGCAATTTCCTTAGATATTATGAATTAACCCCCTGATTTCGCAATAACCTTCTCCGATCTCTCTCACAACAACAGCGACCACAGCATAGTGTCAACATTTTGTTTTCAGGGTCGTGGGCTTTTTTCTGAGTTTCCCAAATGGCAGGCACTGGTGTCTTTTTCAATGCCACACACGTGTTTTCTGAGACAACCAAACAGGATGGTTCTGTCCTACCATAGTTAGATATGAGGCAATCTTAGAGAATAAGGTCATGTTAGCCACTAAAAATACATGTTTTCAGATCAGAAAAGGAGCCACACAGATAGACGAAGACTGATCGCATTGACATGTACTGCACATGTCAGGATTTGTCTCCTACTGGGCTATTACAGGCGGAGGGGAAAGAGGATTTTGATGTACTAAAGCGGGGTCTCCAATTAACCTTAGATATAGTTAATAGTCCAGATTTCCACCATTTAAATCACCATCTTTCACAAATCTCCACCCGTATTTATGATACTAAATTTTGGGGAATCTTTAGCTAGCATCAAGCGGTAAGGCCATGTCTAAATCCCACAGCCCATATGGGAAAGAAGACACAAATGGGTAATTCATCTCCAAGGGTTTTATTTACATTCGGTTTCACTTGTCAATCTCCAGCAGTTTACAATGTCTGATGGTTTTTATGACAAAGTACAAAGATCCGTGGTTTCACGCAAGAATACAGAGGTCTAATATTTCATAACAGAGCCTCTCGACATTCAATCGCAATTCCACAATATAAACAATATGAAATCATGGCTCAAGTAGATAGAACATACAGATTCCATGAATGACAATAACATAATCAACGCTTCATCTGTTGTTGAACACCATGCATTCAATCACCAATCCAATCATTATCATCGAAATAGCTTTGGTGTCCTTCTTAATCACTCCTATGATTAATTCTTGCTAGTGACTAGTAGTGGGGTGAGAGAGAGCTGAGGTGATAAACCAAATCGGGTAGAGCCTATTCCTCCAAAAACCTTTAGTCCTAAATAAGGTCCTACTGGATCGTATTCATTAAACTTAATTCCCAGAGAGCACTCCTGTAGAGGCAACTAGCCGCGTGAATAAGTCCCCAAAATTTTCAAACTATTTCCATTTGTAAGCTGCTGAATATAAATATCTTCCCTTTGATTCCAGGTCCAACTGTGGATCCCTGATGCCACGATCACAATTCACACTCCCTCACCTCAGCAAAGGGTTTATATACCCACTGGCTACGGGCGCACACTATTTGGACTTTCGCCTCTCAAGTTGCTCTCAAGGATCATCTGGAGGGGAACATAACCTGCTTTGCTATAAGGACATAATCCCAGCTACTAAAACCATCACCTCTATGACCTTTAGACCGGCACACCCATGCACACCGGATACCTTATAGGAGTGTATTGGATCACTGTCAACTTGGATATAGATTAGGGTAGAACCCCAAACACAGGCCTCAGTCACTCAGGCTGTTTGGCTGCATCATTAAAGTCTCTGTGTTATTCCGTCTACTTCCCTAAGATGGTGTATTTCTAGTGCATATTATGATACCTGTTCATTATTCCCACGCCAGCTATTAAAGCTCACTGGTGGATCATTTTTATATCAAGTATATCTTATTTTCTCGGAATTCCCCCTAACTCACTACATGATATGTGCGAAGGCACGTCAAGTCAGGTTGAGGCTCGCACATTTTGTTTGTCAACTCCATTTGACATGCCTAGTGAACACATGTCACATATTCCTGGTTCATGCACTGAGTGCCAGGTAGTACTGCGTGACAATTATGCAATGGTCAACAGCAGTCAATAGCCGTGTACCAGTGGAACAATTAAGGTATATCAGGTAGGGGATATTATGGTCCCACAGGCCTCTAACAAGATGGCCTATATCCCTGTCCACATAACTTCTCCTTGTCAGGGGACCCTTGTGCAATCTATAAGACTAGGACATGGAGGTACATGGCAATGGCATATGTCTGCATATATTGTAGACATTGAGGCTATTCATAATACATTGGGTATTAGCATAAAACCTTTTGGTATTCTTCCTGGCCCACAGATAAGGTGTCGGTATTTAGGGGTTTCATTCTATTATCGAATAATACAGGCAAACATAACAATGAAATGGTTTTCACTACCCTTGAGTGAAAATACTAATACATTTAAGTGATCCATCTATACCGAGAACATAATGACACAGATCTACAGCAAATGTCTCAGGTGTTGGTAGTACCTCTTGGTAGTGGATAATCCTAGTACTAAAATGGCTGTTTGCCCCATCTAGTGGTATATCCTACAACAATGATGCATGTCAAACCTGACATATTATTTCATGTCAACACAACTTTGACATGGCTGTGACCCTTGTCAAATCACAAGTGACATGGCATTTCAAGGTATGTCAAATCATAGGAGGTGTAAGGCATGCTACAGGTGTCATGGTGACATATGTGCACATGTCCCAGTGACACGTAATCTCCATGTCAAATCTAACTTGACATGGGTATACATGTCATCTTGTCAGGCACAGTTATTTCAGTGCAGGATGGGGCCGTGGTCTTTTAATCTGCAAGAATGGCAAGTTCAACTCCCTGATTATGCAAAGGAAGAGGTAGGGAGAAGGAAGAGAGAGAGAGAGAGAGAGAGAGAGAGAGACAGACAGACAGACAGACAGACAGACAGAGACAGACAGACAGACAGACAGACAGAGACAGACACAGACACAGAGACAGACAGACAGAGAGAGACAGACAGAGAGAGCAGGGGGAAGGGAGAGAGAGCCTTTCCATTTATTTTCTTTAAGAAAGGTTTTGGGTCTACATTTAATCAGAGTACGTACCTCGGTATAATATTGGTGTTGTTTATCCCATCATCAAACGGTTCTGTAAAGAAAGAGACAAATATGATTACTTTAAGCTTGATAAGATCAGACTGCTGCAAGATGTGATGTGACTAGGCGACACAGAAACACGGCACACGTCACTAGGTATATCTTGCATTATACCACGATTTCTGGGTTACACAGTGCTTTTTGGTGGCTTTCCCATACACATATCTGTCGATATTGCACACCCTATAGGCCGTAACATCAATTTTGGAAGTTATCAATGTAAGGCATGCGGTTATCCATGTAAGGCGTGTGGTTATCCAGGATAACCGCACGCCTCTCATGTCCTCCCATGTCATATGTTACATGTTAAAACCAACAGACTATTTCATAGCCATGGTAGGGCTCGAACTTGCAACCTAAGATTCCTAGTCCAACCCCCTATGCATTGCGCCACAGGGACTGACGAGAAATGCTTGGTTCGAACCACGTCTGGATATGATATGGGAAGGAGTCGACTGCGGGTGGCCTCTACCATAACCACGGGACGCATTCAAATATATCCAAGCCGACACGGCCGCTGAAGGAGGAGACGTGGTGGCCTAGTGGTTAGCGCCTTGCGCTCAGCCGTCAGAGGTACATGGATCGCGCCCCGGTCCGGGCGCATCTTTTTTTGCCGTGTGCGCTGTCGCTGTCCGCTGCCGGGCAAGGAGGTGTATTATACACAAATATAACAGCGAGACGCATTGAAATCTTTTTTCGCCGTGTGCGCTGTCACTGTCCGCTGCCGGGCGACGAGGTGTATTCTACACAAACATAACAGCGAGACGCATTGAAATCTTTTTTCGCCGTGTGCGCTGTCGCTGTCCGCTGCTGGGCGAGGAGGTGTATTCTACACAAACATAACAGTGAGACGCGTCTTTTTTCGCCGTGTGCCCTGTAGCTGTCCGCTGCCGGGGGAGGAGGTGTATGTACACTATTTTTCGCCGTGTGCCGCTGCCAAGGCTAGCCGAGACGGGGGCTGTCGCTGTCCGCTGCCGGGCGAGGAGGTGTATGTACCGATCGCGTACACACAATGGCTGGCATCGAGTCCCGGGGAGGGGGAATAATTTTTGTTTTCAACTTGAATTTATTGGTATAATATTGATTATTTATTGGTTTCGTGGTATAAAATAAGTAGTCAATGGATAACTCATGACTCTTGTGGGTTAGCAAAGGCTAATAACACTCGGCCTACGGCCTCGTGTCATTATCCTTCACTAACCCACACTCGTCATGAGTTATCCATTGGTTACTTGTTCATTATACCACGATTTCTGGCTTACACAGTGCTTTTTGGTGGCTATTCCCATACACATATCTGTCGATATTGCACACCCTATAGGCCGTAACATCAATTTTGGAAGGCGTGCAGTTATCAATGTAAGGCGTGCGGTTATCCATGTAAGGCGTGCGGTTATCCAGGATAACCGCACGCCTCTCATGTCCTCCCATGTCATATGTTACATGTTAAAACCAACAGACTATTTCATAGCTATGGTAGGGCTCGAACCTGCAACCTAAGATTCCTAGTCCAACCCCCTATGCATTGCGCCACAGGGACTGACGAGAAATGCTTGGTTTGAACCACGTCTGGATATGATATGGGAAGGAGTCGACTGCGGGCTGACCTCTACCATAACCACGGGATGCATTCAAATATATCCAAGCCGACACGGCCGCTGAAGGAGGAGACGTGGTGGCCTAGCGGTTAGCGCCTTGCGCTCAGCCGTCAGAGGTACATGGATCGCGCCCCGGTCCGGGCGCATCTTTTTTCGCCGTGTGCGCTGTCACTGTCCGCTGCTGGGCAAGGAGGTGTATTATACACAAACATAACAGCGAGACGCATTGAAATCTTTTTTCGCAGTGTGGGCTGTCACTGTCCGCTGCCGGGCGACGAGGTGTATTCTACACAAACATAACAGCGAGACGCATTGAAATCTTTTTTCGCCGTGTGCGCTGTCGCTGTCCGCTGCCGGGCGACGAGGTGTATTCTACACAAACATAACAGTGAGACGCGTCTTTTTTCGCCGTGTGCCCTGTAGCTGTCCGCTGCCGGGGGAGGAGGTGTATGTACACTATTTTTCGCCGTTTGCCGCTGCCAAGGCTAGCCGAGACGGGGGCTGTCGCTGTCCGCTGCCGGGCGAGGAGGTGTATGTACCGATCGCGTACACACAATGGCTGGCATCGAGTCCTGGGGAGGGGGAATAATTTTTGTTTTCAACTTGAATTTATTGGTATAACATTGATTATTTATTGGTTTCGTGGTATAAAATAAGTAGTCAATGGATAACTCATGACTTGTGTGGGTTAGCAAAGGCTAATAACACTCGGCCTACGGCCTCGTGTCATTATCCTTCACTAACCCACACTCGTCATGAGTTATCCATTGGTTACTTGTTCATTGCATATCATCACAGGACACTTCAAGATGAAATAATATAAAACCACCACTAAATTGAAACCGACTGGGCCAGTCCTGGGGGACCAGCAGACACTTTTTTTTTTGCAGAAAACCACCGCAGCTACTCATGCTAATTATTTAGAACTCTGATTACCAATAATTAATAGTGATTGAAGTCATATATAATGATGCTAGGCCTACCAGTTGAAATTTTACCAAAAAATAAATTATACTATATTGACGAACCATGACAAAAATAACCTCAAGAATAACAGAATATAACAAACAAAAACCACCATCTTGTAGGTTTTAGGCTTAAGACCAGCCTTAACCCTTAAAAGGCCGCTGGTGCATTAGGCCCATTGTTTCTTCATGATGCACAAATACATCCCTGGTGAGTAACTCACCAGGGTTACATTTGAGCATCCTGCCAACCCTACAGGTTTGATAAAGTCAGCATGATTCTACAATGAAGATGGCGGCGCCCAGGGTAAACACCGCACAGTCCGAGTGGTACTAAAAAAAGGAGACACGAAGCCAAAAATCATGAAGAACCTGAAGAATTTGAAGAATAATTTTGAATACAAGAAGGTATCTGTTGGGGACCAGTTGAATGACAATGAGTACAAACGTTTCAATGACTTGAGGTGCATGTATTTCCATGCCAAAGGGATGGGCCTCAGTGCCCAACTCCGCCAAAGAGCTGTGCTACAGGTTTGATAAAGTCAGCATGATGCTCCAATGAAGTGGTGGCGAGCCGTCTCACCAGCACTTCATTGGTGCATCATGACGACCAATGGGCATGATGCACTCCTGCATCAGCGGCCATTAAATGGTTAAGCATCCATAGACACAGAGAGTGTCCAATAATAGATGAACCTCAAATGTCTAATCCTTTGTCACTCACACAGTGAGGCTAAATGGCAAGTGGACAGTCAAATACAGGTGACTTTTTCACCAACCCGGTAAAATGTCAGAAATGTGACTGTGGTCAAAAACTCTGCTATCAAATTGCCTCATGAGTTATTGTACAGGAACAAAATACAAAAATATCTTAGACAAAAGGCCTGAACAGAAATAGGCAGATTCATATTGGGAAATTATTCTTTTACATAATCTGGCTACTTATGAATGTGGGTTTTCTGTCACTCAAGTTCAATCATTGAAACCTTCAGGAATTACTTCCACTCACAGAAATAATTGGTGAATCTGCCTCCCATTGTCACAAAACTAAACAATGAAACTCTTTAATTATAATGAGGTGAAACAGTGTGGTCTCTACAATGAAACCCCAGATGGCAGTACAGTGAAACACTGCGGTAGAGGAAGCTCAATGAAAAAGTCACCATTTTTGCCGCATAGGTCTATAGTAGTACACTGCACCATATATTATGTGAGGCATTCCAGAATTATCAGTTTGTCTTTCTGTACATAACAACACTTTATCTATCCATTATAGAATATCACCCAGTCTGCACTGACTATTTACTTTTACACAAATTACCTTTGCCCCCTTGGTGACATTTACACAAAATCATAACAGACCTAATTCCCACCTGTTATTGTAAAACAAGTCAAAAACTAGCAGAATATTCATCAGAAAATGCCAGAATTGGCCTCATCATCTGAGGGTCCGGCTTAAATAGTGGTTTAATTTGTTGGTTGAGGCCCTTTGGTCTAGATCTGGTGAAAAACGATTACCGTAGTGGCTCCTCTAAGCACCTTGGCTTTAATAGACTTCCTGTAGTGCTGGTCCTCATCAGCCCCTTTACTCCCAGTTTCAGCGCCCCCTTACCACCAGTGTCAGCACCCCCTTACCACCAGTGTCAGTGCCCCCTTATCCCCAGTGTCAGCGCCCCCTTATCCCCAGTGTCAGCGCCCCCTTATCCCCAGTGTCAGCGCCCCCTTATCCCCAGTGTCAGTGCCCCCTTATCCCCAGTGTCAGTGTCCCCTTATCCCCAGTGTCAGTGCCCCCTTACCCCCAGTGTCAGCGCCCCCTTACCCCCAGTGTCAGCGCCCCCTTATCCCCAGTGTCAGTGCCCCCTTACCCCCAGTGTCAGCGCCCCCTTATCCCCAGTGTCAGTGCCCCCTTATCCCCAGTGTCAGTGCCCCCTTATCCCCAGTGTCAGCACCCCCTTATCCCCAGTGTCAGTGCCCCCTTACCCCCAGTGTCAGTGCCCCCTTATCCCCAGTGTCAGTGCCCCCTTACCCCCAGTGTCAGTGCCCCCTTATCCCCAGTGTCAGCGCCCCCTTACTCCCAGTGTCAGCGCCCCCTTACCCCCAGTGTCAGTACCCCCTTATCCCCAGTGTCAGCGCCTCCTTATCCCCAGTGTCAGCGCCCCCTTATCCCCAGTGTCAGTGCCCCCTTACCCCCAGTGTCAGTGCCCCCTTATCCCCAGTGTCAGTGCCCCCTTACCCCCAGTGTCAGTGCCCCCTTACCCCCAGTGTCAGTGCCCCCTTATCCCCAGTGTCAGTGCCCCCTTATCCCCAGTGTCAGTGCCCCCTTATCCCCAGTGTCAGTGCCCCCTTACCCCCAGTGTCAGTGCCCCCTTATCCCCAGTGTTAGCGCCCCCCTATCCCCAGTGTCAGTGCCCCCTTACCCCCAGTGTCAGTGCCCCCTTACCCCCAGTGTCAGTGCCCCCTTATCCCCAGTGTCAGTGCCCCCTTATCCCCAGTGTCAGTGCCCCCTTATCCTCAGTGTTAGTACCCCCTTTATCCACATTATCTACGTTACTGATTAAAGCAGTGAAGGGGGGGGGTTGATTTGGTCTGTCAAGTATCTTTTCTTCCCCCCATTCATTTGCTGACACAATAAAAGCCAAATGCCTGCTACTGACTTGTTCCCAAAAGAAATAAGAAACCTAGTTGCTTTAGAATTCGTAATATAACTTAAGTTTTTTTTATGATCTCTGACTCGATGGGCACAATGCTCAAGGAAAAGGACACACTTGACCTATATGTTTCACTGTATAGTAGCTGAAACGGTTTTAATTTTCTCTAATGTTGTTCGGGTCGGTCAAAAAAAATTCTGACGATTTCAGTTTTATGTTAACATCTACCCTAGAGCATGGGGAACAATTTCACAATAATGACAAAACAGATTTATACAACTCTCTTTAAAAAGGAACAGTTTGAAGCGCAGTAATTCTGGTCTATGCAATGGTTACATTCTGAATAACTAATCCATTTATAGATGTCCTGACTGCGCTAATTATGTCTTGGCCACTTGTCACCGCATGCTGCTAAATGCCACTGCAGACAAAAGATAGGGAGGTTAAAAAAAGTCCTATCCAGACTCTTACTACGACTAGGTAAGGGTCCTAATGGTACCTAGCTCTACCCAGACTGCTGCCACAACTAGGTAAGGGTCCTTATGGTACCTAGCTATACCCAGACCCCTTTCACAACTAGGTAAGGCTCCTGATGGTACCTAGTCCTATCCAGATCCCTGCCACAACTAGGTAAGGGTGCTGATGGTACCTAGTCCTACCTAGACCCCTGTCACAACTAGGTAAGGGTGCTGATGGTACCTAGTCCTACCTAGACTGCTGGCACAAGCAGGTAAGGGTCCTGATGGTACATAGTCCTACCCAGACTCCTGCCACAACTAGGTAAGAGTCCTGATGGTACATAGTCCTACCCAGACTCCTGCCACAACTAGGTAAGGGTCCTAATGGCAACTAGTCCTGCCGAGACTCCTGCCACAACTAGGTAAGGGTCCTAATGGCAACTATTCTTACCCACACTCCTGATGGTACTTAGCTCTACCTAGGCTCCTGCCACAATTAAGCAATGGTTCTGATGGTACCTAATGAGGTAAGGGTTCTAATGGTAACTAATCCTACCCAGACTCCTGCCATAACTAGATAAGGGTCCTGATGGTAATTAGTCCTACCCAGACTCCTGCCACAACTAGGTAAGGGTCCTTATGATAACTAGTCCTATTCAGACTCCTGCCACAACTAGGTAAGGGTCCTAATGGTACTTTGTCCTACCCAGACTCCTGCCACAACTAGGTAAGGGTCCTGATGGTACCTAGTCCTACCCAGACTCCTGCCACAACTAGGTAAGGGTCCTGATGGTACCTAGTCCTACCCAGACTCCTGCAACAACTAGGTAAAGGTCCTAATGGTAATTAGTCCTACCCAGACTCCTGCCACAACTAGGCAATTGTCCTGATGGTAGTTCTACCTAGGCTCCTGCCACAATTAAGCAATGGTCCTGATGGTACCTAATGAGGTAAGGGTTCTAATGGTAACTAATCCTACCCAGACTCCTGCCATAACTAGATAAGGGGCCTGGTGGTAATTAGTCCTACCCAGACTCCTGCCACAACTAGGTAAGGGTCCTAATGGTAATTAGTCCTACCCAGACTCCTGCCACAACTAGGTAAGGGTCCTTATGATAACTAGTCCTATTCAGACTCCTGCCACAACTAGGTAAGGGTCCTAATGGTAATTAGTCCTACCCAGACTCCTGCCACAACTAGGCAATTGTCCTGATGGTACCTAGTTCTACCTAGGCTCCTGCCACAATTAAGCAATGGTTCTGATGGTACCTAATCTGGGATTATGCTAGACCTAGTTTTCTGTTAGCCAATTTGGCGAATTTATCTCATTTATGAATAGCCAAACGAACTATCAATTAGCCAAACAGTTTTAACAGGCCAGCTTATAAAATGTTTTGTCCTTTTTTCCCTCCAATTATGACCATCGCAATTTCATTTTAGATGTGATCTAGCTTTAGACTTATTAGACTTTTGACACAAAATCTTGCAAAATCTCAAAAGATATTCAATGTCATATAGCTGACAAAACTGACAGACGGGGTCAAGTAAAATTCAGTTGTCTTTATTTCATAGTTGTTGTTGTTTTACATTCATGATATCAACATTTCGGGTCTTTGTTGCCCTTCATCAGGATATGAATGTTCAGTTGAACTGTCTTCTGAGGTACGTTATGGGAGCAGGTTTTGTCATGGCATTGAAGATATGCTGTCTTCTGATTGGTCCATTTTAGGAATATTCTAAAAATTGGTGGGTATAGTTTTGAACCCTTAATGATAGTTTTACAACATGTAATTGATTGTTTTAAAATTTAATATAATTTTATAACGAGTTTCTGGAACATTTGGTGTAGTATTCATCTAGTAGTAGTGTCAGTTTTTTGCTGAACTTTAGATGTGCTTGTTCCCATTTGATTTTAAAATCCCAATCTTCCTCTGGGACTTGTGGGGCTACTTTGATTTGTAGTCCTTTGGGGACTAAGTCGTTTTCAATACATTTAAGTAGGTAGTTGGCATGATGGTTTGCCTTTATTTGATTTATTTCCACTTTTCTTAGTTGTTTGTAGTAAGTAACAACCTCTGAAGGGATTCGCTGTTTTTTGTTGTTGTCATTTGTTTGGTTTATGTTGTCAACTGAGTTGTTTTCCATTGTTAGGCGATTTTGTGTTTTTTAGGGGGTTGTTCGTTGTTGAACTTTGTGTCTCAGGATCCTTTTCTGGATACAGGACCGTGGTTTCCGGTTTCCAGGATGTATGTAAATCGGTCCAACTGAGTCTCAAAAGATAGTTTTCAAAAATTGAGGATGCTTTTTTTTTTAAATGAAAGTACTTTCAAATATGACACTATTGATGTGGGGATTAGTAGCTTCCCCCAGTGGGCAGAGGGTAGTCCTGTATCAACACAGAAACATGAGTGGATGTGTCTAACCCCCCCCCCCCCCTTAATTGAAATCATTTCTTCAGGATTGCAGTAAACAGCGCCCTCTCAACTATATACTGTAGCTATAGGGCTGTCACAACATAAGGTGAACCTGTGCACTTTCACTAAAGAATATGGCCAGTCTTTGATGGGCAGGAATTGGTGTGTGTCAGGGGGGGGGGACGGGGCAAATGTGATGATTATAATATCTGCAGTCCTACAATCTCAATTAGCCATTTTGGCAAATTTTCAGCTTCTATCCTTAGCCAAAATGCACTTGGATTAGCCATTAGCGATTTGGCGAGTGGCTAGCGGAATCCCTGCTAATGAGGTAAGGGTTCTAATGGTAACTAATCCTACCCAGACTCCTGCCATAACTAGATAAGGGTCCTGATGGTACCTAGTCCTACCCAGACTCCTGGCACAACTAGGTAAGGGTTCTAATGATAACTAGTCCTACCCAGACTCCTGCCACAACTAGGCAATAGTCCTGATGGAACCTAGTTCTACCTAGGCTCCTGCCACAATTAAGCAATGGTCCTGATGGTACCTAATGAGGTAAGGGGCCTGATGGTAACTTATCCTACCCAGACTCCTGCCATAACTAGATAAGGGTCCTGATGGTACCTAGTCCTACCCAGACTCCTGGCACAACTAGGTAAGGGTTCTAATGATAACTAGTCCTACCCAGACTCCTGCCACAACTAGGTAAGGGTTCTAATGATAACTAGTACTACCCAGACTCCTGCCATAACTAGATAAGGGTCCTGATGGTACCTAGTCCTACCCAGACTCCTGCCACAACTAGGTCAGGGTCCTGATGGCACCTAGTCCTACCCAGACTCCTGGCACAACAAGGTAAGGGTTCTAATGATAACTAGTCCTACTCAGGCTCCTGGCACAACTAGGTCAGGGTCCTGATGTTAACTAGTCCTACCCAGACTCCTGGCACAACAAGGTAAGGGTCCTGATGGTACCAAGTCTTATCCAGGCTCCAGTTGCAAAGGTAATGGTCCTGATGGTACCTAGTTTTCAGAGTTCTGCTATAACTAAATTTAGGTCTTTACTATCTAATCCTGTAAACAGACAAGCACCATTGCGCCAACTCGATAAGGCACCTAATCACAGTTAAAATGCCTTTTAGTTTTACACTTTAACTCAAACTTCCCACTTGGCTATTGCCATCTCTAACCAGAACCTTAACAAAGCTGTCCTATTTAGTATTTGGACTCATATCAAAAGGTACAAGGCACCCAGGGTTGAAGAGGAAGTGGTCCCCAAACAGATGTCCACCCAGAGGTACTCAAAGATTATGTGCTCTCAGAGTCTAGTACACAGGGGAAATCTGTCCTTGTTTGAGTTTCGGTGGGTATATCAATAGTACAGGACATCAAGTAAAAGAAGATAAAAATGAAGTAATATGTGGAAAAAATAACAAAAGGACATCAAATACTGGAAGGACTGCACAATGTAATTTCCTAGTCCTGTTTCTTGAACCTATGTGCTGTTTATTTATCTTTTGGGACAAAGGTATGCCTCCTGATGCTTTCCTAAGGCTACTGATGCTCTTCTAGGCCTACTGCTGCTTTGATAGGCCTACAAGTGCTTTGATAGGCCTACTGCTGCTTTGAAAGGCCTACTGCTGCTTTGATAGGCCTACTGCTGCTTTGATGGGCCTACTGCTGCTTTGATAGGCCTACTACTGCTTTGATAGGCCTACTGTTGCTTTGATAGGCCTACAGGTGCTTTGATAGGCCTACTGCTGCTTTGATAGGCCTACAGGTGCTTTGATAGGCCTACTGCTGATTTGATAGGCCTACAAGTGCTTTGATAGGCCTACTGCTGCTTTGATAGGCCTACTGCTGCTTTAAAAGGCCTACTGCTGCTTTGATAGGCCTACTGCTGCTTTGATAGGCCTACAGGTGCTTTGATAGGCCTACTGCTGCTTTGATAGGCCTACTGCTGCTTTGATAGGCCTACTGCTGCTTTGATAGGCCTACAGGTGCTTTGATAGGCCTACTGCTGCTTTGATAGGCCTAATGCTGCTTTGATAGGCCTACAAGTGCTTTGATAGGCCTACTGCTGCTTTGATAAGCCTACTGCTGCTTTGATAGGCCTACTGCTGCTTTGATAGGCCTACTGTTGCTTTGATAAGCCTACTGCTGCTTTGATAGGCCTACTGCTGCTTTGATAGGCCTACAGGTGCTTTGATAGGCCTACTGCTGCTTTGATAGGCCTACAAGTGCTTTGATAGGCCTACTGCTGCTTTGATAGGACTAATGCTGCTTTGATAGGCCTACTGCTGCTTTGCTAGGCCTACAGGTGCTTTACTAGGCCTACTGCTGCTTTGCTAGGCCTACAGGTGCTTTGCTAGGCCTACAGGTGCTTTGCTAGGCCTAGTGCTGCTTTGCTTGGCCTAGTGCTGCTTTGCTAGACCTACTGCTGCTTTGCTAGGCCTAATGAGATATATCCTCTTTGGATTGATAAAGCTCACAATTCTATATTCCTTGATACACAATATCTGGGGGCTATACCACGGTATTCAAGACAATTCTCAGGTAACATTCAATAATTTGAATAATTAGTCTTTTCATTAAAATACAGTGCAGAGAAATCATTGAGTGATGCAGAGACACACCTCTACATCTACGTCCACAGATTCTTTTTTTCCTTCATCAAGTTGACTGCAGTGTAGGCAAAATGGCTCTTAATGTGTTTTGCTGCTGAGATATATTTGCACTAGCACTTTTGTTGGAGATGGCAATTGGTCAGTTGTGGAAGTAATTTCTCAGGTGGGGGATGGAGGAAGCGATTATTGACAAAATCACACCTATTTCTTCTTATATTTCAGTACTGCCTTGTTCTCAATGTAGCTATTCCTTCATCTTACTTACTTTGATCCCTCCCCCTCCCCCGTGTCGTTACCTATCATACAGTATATTGAACAAGTAACCAATGGATAACTCATGACGAGTGTGTGTTAGTGAAGGATAATGGCACGAGGCCATAGGCCGAGTGTTATTAGCCTTTGCTAACACACACGAGAAGGACATGAGAGGCGTGCGGTTATCCTGGATAACCGCACGCCTTCCATGGATAACTGCACGCCTTCCATTGATAACCGCACGCCTTCCATGGATAACCACACGCCTTCCAAAATTGATGTTGCAGCCTATAGGGTGTGCAATATCGACAGATATGTGGATGGGAATAGATACCAAAAAGCACTGTGTAACCCACAAATTGTGGTATAAAAGTGTCTAAGATGAGTGTGTGTGAGGGAGGGTTGGGAAGAGGCCAGAGAGGAGTGTGATGTAGAAAAAGGTTATGTCTCTATACCTTTATTCTTTATACCTAATTTGTCTTTTTGATGGGGCGGGTAAAGAATCAGTTAAACAGTAGGGGAGGCGCTAACTGTTATCTTCATAATGGCATATGGTGAGATATGAAGAGTCATGCTTAGGTCACACAGTGGAAGTAACAAGCTAATGAGGGCTGTGTAGACAGAGGAGCAGAGCTAGGTAATTAGTGATATAGGAAGGGCTGTAGAAGAGTAATGATGGAGATGGAGAGGTGTATGATGAGGGGCGGGGGCCAGGAGTGGTGTGTGTGTGGGGGGGGGATGCAGGGGGTTAACTCTTTAACCATTAAAGGGCCAATGATGCAATAATACATCATGCCCCTTGACCAGGGCTGCATTCATGCATCATGACGACAGATGGCATGATGCTTCAATAGATTATACAGCCCTTGGGGGTTAGATGATTATTGTAAGACAGAGGAGGATGCTACACGTAATGAGACAGAGAAGAGACAAGCGGATATTGTAAAGGGGCAAAGGGAACAGTGTATATGTAGGCAGTTAGTTTGTGTGTGTTTAAGGGGAAATACCATAGTGCCATGTATGGGCACCCAGATGCTCACCAATATCAATATACCTTCTACCATCAGCCCTTTTACCATAGTGCCATGTATGGGCGCCCAGATGCTCACCAATATCAATATACCTTCTACCATCAGCCCTTTTACCATAGTGCCATGTATGAGCGCCCAGATGCTCACCAATATCAATATACCTTCTACCATCAGCCCTTTTACCATAGTGCCATGTATGAGCGTCCAGATGCTCACCAATATCAATATACCTTCTACCATCAGCCCTTTTACCATAGTGCCATGTATGAGCGCCCAGATGCTCACCAATATCAATATACCTTCTACCATCAGCCCTTTTACCATAGTGCCATGTATGAGCGCCCAGATGCTCACCAATATCAATATACCTTCTACCATCAGCCCTTTTACCATAGTGCCATGTATGAGCGCCCAGATGCTCACCAATATCAATATACCTTCTACCATCAGCCCTTTTACCATAGTGCCATGTATGAGCGCCCAGATGCTCACCAATATCAATATACCTTCTACCATCAGCCCTTTTACCATAGTGCCATGTATGAGCGCCCAGATGCTCACCAATATCAATATACCTTCTACCATCAGCCCTTTTACCATAGTGCCATGTATGAGCGCCCAGATGCTCACCAATATCAATATACCTTCTACCATCAGCCCTTTTACCATAGTGCCATGTATGGGCGCCCAGATGCTCACCAATATCAATATACCTTCTACCATCAGCCCTTTTACCATAGTGCCATGTATGAGCGCCCAGATGCTCACCAATATCAATATACCTTCTACCATCAGCCCTTTTTTGAGACAGACGTTTATCTAAGTGCGGGTTTCAGTGCTTAACATTGATTTTAATAGTCCTGTGCCGGTCTGGAAGCCTGTATAAATCCGATAATGTATAGTCAGTCGTTTAAGGGCTGCTAATACAGGAGTCCGTTTGTTGGTACGATGCATCAATGAAGTGCTGGCAAGTGTGCCCATTCATTGGAGCATCATGCAAACCCCCAGGAACTATACAGACTTAGCTGGTTTGATTATCAGCCAATGAAATGACACCAACTATTCACTGCGGTCCTCTTGGGGGGCCAACTGGTACCCATCTGATAGGTGTTATCAGTAGAACTCGCTGATAACAAGCTGCACTAATGGCGGCGCCCATGGGACAAACCTGCTAACTCGGAATAGGTTTTACATGACACATCAATATACCTACAGCAATTCTGTTATAGAAATGCCTTAATTAGGTATGGTTGGTTTCCCAGCGAGTTTGAGAGAATTCTGTCTGAAATTGATGTTGAGGTTAAATAAGATTCCTCTGAGAGATTTTATTGAATAATTTACTAGCCGTGCACGTCTTAAGTTCCAGACTAGATTCATTTAAACCGATTCATCTAAACAGCGCCTGTGAGTTAGTCGTTGATTATAACAAATGTTAGGGTGCATCATGACACTATTAACCCTTTATAGACAAATAGTGCCTTAATGCACATTGATTGCCATGATGCATGAATGCAGCCCTGGTGGGTAACTTGCCAGTGCTGCATTCATGCATCATGCATGATACAATCCTAGCATGATGCACCAATCTAGTTCTCCTGGGCGTACTCTCCATTCATCCACCATAGCGATAGGGTATGTAACATACTGTATTCATTCTAATAAGCGCACATGCTCTAATAAGCGCACACCCCACCTTTCTTGGTTCCCCCTGGTGTAAAATCAGTCAAATGACGTGTAAAAATAAAGATATTTAGGGCAAAATTAACGATTTTAGGCTTTTGGGGGTGTGCTTATTAGAATTAATTTTTCTTTCAAGGTTTTGAGCACCTAAAAATTAATTTTCCGCACATGTGTGCTTATTAGAACGAATATGGTATGCGCTTTACCAGTCGTGAAGCGTTAACCCTGTAAGGGCAGTTGATGCAGGAGTGCATCATGCCCAATGTTCGTCATGATGCACCAATGAAGTGCTGGCGAGACTGCCTGCCAGCACTTCATTGAAGCATCATGCCGACCCTCCGGAAATGAGTGTATTGACCCCATAGGTTCGGCATGGTGCATGAATACAGCCGTGGCGAGTTACACGCCAGGGCTTCATTCATGCATCATGATGACCAAAGGACATGATGCCTAAAGGGAGCCTGTTACATTTCAAAATGAACCAGGTAAGTTGTGTTGACACCTCAAGATGAGTTCAACACAGGACAGAAATGGGTTTACTAAAACTAACTCTGATTTCAAACGACAGATCGTAATGCATTAATAGTGTGGGTGTAACGTGATTCACCAAGTTTCATGATGAAAGTGATATTTATGTTACTGAACACACAAAGCCTGCTGTTAGGCGGACCATAGTTATTGATTAAAGTTTCATATAATTTTCATTTATTCATTTATCAAAGTAAAGATCGTTTCTTTTTAGCTTAAACAATCTGTTCTCATTATAAGCCAACATGAAAGATTTTCTTGTGTTGTGCACGAAATGACTAGGTTTTTTTTAAATTCTAAAACAGATGTATTCATATGATTATTAAAAAAAATAAACTATTTTCATTGCATATTGACATCTTCGTTTGCAGCAAAATGATAGATTCCAGATTTAGGAATTTATCACATTGGCTTACTTCATTGTTATATTTCTACAACTCTGTTTTCCCTGCAGTGGTTTTATAATTTGTTTCCACTAAACAAAACAGATATTTCTCTAGTGCTAAATTGGGTGGCCTCACATGGAAAATTGGAACCTGTAAGAAAACCGTGGCATACATGTGCATCGCTCATGCCAAAGTCACATCTTAGATCACGGGCACTGTTATTTCCCGCAATGTCACCAAGAACACCGTGTCATGTCGGCAACCTTTGCATGGGAAAATACAAGATGGAAGACTTCATGTCTGCACCCTTATGTTACATCCACCCGTGTTGCTGCTATTGGCCACTAGGTCTCAGTGAAGGAAATCCCGCAGAAAACCGGAAGTCATATACGATTGTGGTCAGAAGTGAATACTGCAGGCACACTGAATGGTCAATAACCATGTTGAAAATAATGCCAATAAATATAAAACCACTACACATGTTGTTGAACATTTGCTGCTTTGGATAAAATACCAGGAGGGCATTTCTCAAAGTGCTTACCTATTTTTTCAAAGGTTAGATTGGAAATAGTGAATCTACATTTTATTCAGTGCAGATTTAGGCAGAATCAGGGTGTTTTTGCGCTATAGTCCAAAATTTTCGTGGTCAATTCATATTTTAAGTCAGCCTATATTATGAAGGAAGGATGTATCTATTAATTCTGGGGTGATTTTTAGAAAATGAACATGTTCCAATGGGTGCTATCGCGTTTCGCGCTACATTAAATTATAGTGCGGAACCAATTCCTTCTCTTAGACCTAAAGCATATGGGGGATTAGCATGAAGAAGGAAAATACCCCTCAAATCAGTTTTTGTCTATATTAATTATTCAGAGAAGGATTGTTTTTGCCAAATTCTATGGAAAATATGTTCATAGGTCTCTAAAATGTGTCCAAAATCAAGGAAAAATCATGTTTATATTGCTGTCGGAGTGGTCCCCAGGCCGCGCTGCAGGTTCATTTCAGTCTAGGCCCACTGGCATAGTGCAGATTATTTTGATAGGCCCGATTTATTTTTACCTTATTCTTAACAGGGTAGGCATATCATATCTGTGTAGTATTGGCCACTTGCAGCTAGTCTAGGTAGTACAGAGAGGGGTTATTTTTGCGCTTTGACATATCATCTGTATTAGTTAAGTTAGGCACTGACACCGCAAATGGTATATCTACTGCTTCAAGGAAACTATCCAGGGTATAATATTTTAGGACATTTCCTTGAAATCATCTAGAAATGTAGGATTGTATTACCCAGTATCCATGTTACATACTCTCATAAATCTTCCCAGGCATGGCATGTGAATATTGTGTACTTTTTGCAGTGATTTTTATGTATTTTTCTACAACTTTTCATAATTTGTCAATTATATTCACAGTAAACTGCAACAAGGACACTTACACCATATAGAGAAAGATCAAAAGAATATCCATGCCAAATGTGATGGTCCTAGAGGCACTGCTTGTCATGAAAATGACTCAAAGATGAAGAGGGCGGTGTCCTCGGACAGAGACATAGAAATCAGGCTGATTTTGGGTATTACTTGGCCCGAAAGGCACCCTATATCATGAGATAGAGTGGTCCAAGAAGCATAAAACCTAGGGGCCTGTGTAAAAACATCTATTGGATTATAAAAATCTCAATTATAGACAAGACATGCACACAGCCCATTAATAGTAGGTCTCAGTGAAGGAAATCCCGCAGAAAACCGGAAGTCATATACGATTGTGGTCAGAAGTGAATACTGCAGGCACACTGAATGGTCAATAACCATGTTGAAAATAATGCCAATAAATATAAAACCACTACACATGTTGTTGAACATTTGCTGCTTTGGATAAAATAACAGGAGGGCATTTCTCAAAGTGCTTACCTATTTTTTCAAAGGTTAGATTGGAAATAGTGAATCTACATTTTATTCAGTGCAGATTTAGGCAGAATCAGGGTGTTTTTGCGCTATAGTCCAGTGCTCAAAATTTTCGTGGTCAATTCATATTTTAAGTCAGCCTATATTATGAAGGAAGGAATTCTGGGTGATTTTTAGAAAATGAACATGTTCCAATGGGTGCTATCACGTTTCGCGCTACATTAAATTATAGTGCGGAACCAATTCCTTCTCTGAGACCACTAGCTGTTCTGGAGCTAGTTCCGGCGACACACACTGATAAGAACTGATAAGATGGGACCAGCATGTCCCTGGAAGTGGGTGTTAACCAGGGACAAGGTACCCATCATGGTATGTCTTATCAGTGGGGTTGACCTCAACCAGCTAAATTCAAAATGGCGGCTCCACTAGGCCTCCATACTGAGTCCTATAGAGCGGACTCTCCAAGCTTTATCTTGGTAGTGCAATGTCACACTTGTATACCCTGTCCCTACAAACTCTATCAGTGACTCTTAATGAGGTCATTGCCACATATAGGGACAGACACATACAAGCCCTACAATACAAGATTAACACACACAGACACAACACTGTTGTCCAGATAAATCAATCACTACTCCTGCCAACACCATCAAACATCTGAGCCACGTGCAGCGAGAAGGGGTTATCCATCTATCAGGTTCTGCTGTAGGCATTGACACTTCCCTTATTAGAACTAGAGCTAGGTACTATCAGGACCCTTACGTAGATGTTGTAAGAGTCTGGGTAGGACTAGGTACCACCAGGACCATTACCTAGTTGTGGCAGGAGTCTGGATGGGACTAGGTACCATCAGAACCCTTATCTAGTTGTGGCAGGAGTTTGGGTAGGATTAGGTACCATCAGGACCCTTATCTAGTTGTGGCAGGAGTCTGGGTGGGACCAGGTACCATCAGGACCCTTATCTAGTTGTGGCAGGAGTCTGGCTAGGATTAGGTACCATCAGGACCCTTACCTAGTTGAGGCAGGAGTCTGGGTAGGACTAAGTACCATCCGGACCCTTACCTAGTTGTGGCAGGAGTCTGGGTAGGATTAGGTACCATCAGGACCCTTATCTAGTTGTGGCAGGAGTCTGGGTGGGACCAGGTACCATCAGGACCCTTATCTAGTTGTGGCAGGAGTCTGGGTAGGATTAGGTACCATCAGGACCCTTATCTAGTTGTGGCAGGAGTCTGGGTGGGACTAGGTACCACCAGGACCCTTACCTAGTTGTGCCAGAAGTCTGGGTAGAACTAGGTACCATCAGGACCCTTATCTAGTTGTGGCAGGAGTCTGGGTAGGATTAGGTACCATCAGGACCCTTATCTAGTTGTGGCAGGAGTCTGGGTGGGACCAGGTACCATCAGGACCCTTATCTAGTTGTGGAAGGAGTCTGGCTAGGATTAGGTACCATCAGGACCCTTACCTAGTTGAGGCAGGAGTCTGGATAGGATAAGGTACCATCAGGACCCTTATCTAGTTGTGGCAGGAGTCTGGCTAGGATTAGGTACCATCAGGACCCTTACCTAGTTGAGGCAGGAGTCTGGGTAGGACTAAGTACCATCCGGACCCTTACCTAGTTGTGGCAGGACCCGGGTAGGATTAGGTACCATCAGAACCCTTATCTAGTTGTGGCAGGAGTCTGGGTGGGACCAGGTACCATCAGGACCCTTATCTAGTTGTGGCAGGAGTCTGGGTAGGATTAGGTACCATCAGGACCCTTATCTAGTTGTGGCAGGAGTCTGGGTGGGACTAGGTACCACCAGGACCCTTACCTAGTTGTGCCAGAAGTCTGGGTAGAACTAGGTACCATCAGGACCCTTATCTAGTTGTGGCAGGGGTCAGGGTAGGATTAGGTACCATCAGGACCCTTATCTAGTTGTGGCAGGAGTCTGGGTGGGACCAGGTACCATCAGGACCCTTATCTAGTTGTGGCAGGAGTCTGGCTAGGATTAGGTACCATCAGGACCCTTACCTAGTTGAGGCAGGAGTCTGGATAGGATAAGGTACCATCAGGACCCTTATCTAGTTGTGGCAGGAGTCTGGCTAGGATTAGGTACCATCAGGACCCTTACCTAGTTGAGGCAGGAGTCTGGATAGGATAAGGTACCATCAGAACCCTTATCTAGTTGTGGCAGGAGTCTGGGTAGGATTAGGTACCATCAGGACCCCTATCTAGTTGTGGCAGGAGTCTGGGTAGGATAAGGTACCATCAGGACCCTTACCTATCAGTGTTAGGAGCCTGGGTAGGGTTAGTCAACTGTTTGTTCCCTTCCTGCTAGGGCCCCATATGTAGGAAATAATCATGATGGAAGATAACAAAGTCTTGGGGCCCCATATGACATTGTTGGACATTAATCAGGCTACATCATAGTCTGACCCATTCAACAACAAGAAAAGAGTCCTGGCCCCATGAAGAAACCTTTTGACCTGTCAAGGAGTCTGCGGTTTTAGGGATCAGTTTTCCATTGCATTACGTATACCTTGCTTTACCAACTTATACAGCTGCAGGGGGCAATATAGTTAGTTATGCAGTAGCTTTGCACTTTCGAGATTGTTATTATTTAAATAAATCTCTCGGGACAAATTGACAAAATTCAGGATGCGGCTTAGAAGTGCACGTTCCACTGCCGCCGGTCTGGAGAAATTTTGCTAATCCGACTTTTTTACTATAATTTTGCAACATTATAACTGCAGTGCAACTAAGCTGTATGTGGGTTTGGCTTACATCTGATGCATTTTAAAGTAAGGTTCTTGAATGGTCAATCCATTGACACCAGTGGCACTTACAATGTTACATTGCGTGGCATTTCGGTGACGTGTGAAAAGCAGCAATATGGAATTCTCACAACAATAGTGTCCTGACTACCTTGTCCTTACATACAGTCAGTAGGTCCTGACAGAGTAGCACAGGACCTAGTCTGTGTGAGTGGAGGCTGACAGCAGGTTTTACAACCTGATGGACTACATGTCGTCACCTTAGTGCAAGAAGGTTGTATCTGCATTTTTCAAGTTTTGCAGGAGAGGCAAAAGAAGGGTTCCACTTACTATAGCACAAAGTGGATACAGCAATAGTGAACTGGGGCCTGTAGGCACAGATATCATACAGAGAGTTTCAGTACTTTCACGGTAGGTAGGGCCAATAGACGCTAGAACAGTACAAAACTCTTTTTTTTTTCAAAATGCTAGTTACAGCCTTGTTGCACTAAGATATATGATGTCCGGTGTGTTTAACAGTGCCTTAGCCTTTTCTATAACACTTAACTAGTTATACATTCATTTATTGAACTACACTCTAAAGGCCAGAGTATTTGATGAGGCTAACAAAGATTCCCTCCTGCAGAGAAACCTCCAGGGGTTCATAAATGGTGGATATACCTTTCTGCGGAGGAGGAACCCACAAATGTCCTGTGGTCAGTTTTATCAACTCAGGGTTCTATGTCCACAATAAAATGTGAACTGCAAACCTCTGATCCCTAATAGTGTTGAGGAGGATGAGCTGCTCCTTATACACTGCAAAAATGGTGTTTAGATTTTAAACATGTTTAGATCTAAACACGTTTAAAACCTAAACATATAGGTCAGTTAGGTGTCTCATCTACTACACATTTAGGAAATGAACACTTTTATTCTAACTACATAACATTTACGCTAAACATGTTTAGATGTTTAGAGTTGAGACAGTTGAATAATAGGTGTTTAGATTTAAACATCAATATGTTTAGATACTTGGATGTTGTATTCACACCAGGTAGCAGCACTACCTTTGACTGGACTATCTGCACACAGTTATAATCAATTGTTGTGGCAAATGTCCCCAAATCCCATGTTTATCATCGTTTCATTTCATAGAATGTCATGTGAATAGAAAGGGCAATAGAAAATTGACTAGATTCACCTCATGCCACCATCATTACCATAAAATAATCAATAAACTCCATTGACACCTATTTGATGTTATTCTGGAATAGATAAGGCAATTTCCTTCCTGCCAAGCTGTTGTACTTTCTCAAGTCTCTCATTATGATACAGTGTGTGATATATGTACACTTATATAGCTGTGGCTGACATCTTTGGAGACTTTGACAAGTAAATACCTGCTGATGTCCCCCCCCTAGTAAATGAGAAAAAAAAAATCTCTGTTTTTTAATGCATACATGTCTGCAAACCTTAAATCTCCATCAAATCATTTAAACATCTAAACACAAAAAAAAATTCATAAACACCTAAACACAAAAATTCATATATCTAAACACAAAAGTTTTAACCTAAACACCTATATTTCTAAACACTTGAGCTAAGCACATTGTTTGGCTAAACATGTTTAGGAAATTAATGTGATTGAGAAAAAACGTTGCAAGAATATGTTTAGAATTGTGTTTAGGATCTAAACACCATTTTTGCAGTGTAGGCACAGTGTACATTCTATGTACAGTATTTCTCTTTTCTCACCACTTGCGAAAGCACCACTCGGGTAATTTTGAATTGGTCGAACTCAGACTAAATTAACTCAATTGAAGCCTGCCAAAAGCAATAATGAGAAGCTTGTCCTTGGACTTCACACAGCTCATGCAGCATTGGATTCAACATGAGTCCTTTTTACTGGCTTCACCAGCCGCAGTTTGTGAAGTTTCTATTCACAGACATCAGGTCCATATTCAACAAAATGGAGAAAATTAGCACGCATTCCTCATCTATGGATCATATACTTCTTGAGATTTTAATATTATAACATGACAAGCTTGGAATCAAGACGAAAACTGAGTGCAAACATAGGACTAGGACCGAAGGTTAGAACTTATTTATTTTTCCGCTGAAGTCCATCACCGTTCAGTGTGGCTCTATGGCTAAGGCCTCTACCTATCTCCACTGCGGCCTGGGTTCAATTCTCCTACGAGTTGAGATGATTTTTCACATTGAAAAATGGCGAGACTGACTTTGCATGTCCACCAGCATTTCCCAAAATATTCCAAAGTCCAACTTGACCTCGAAAAAGTATATCCAAAAACCCCTTAAATGAACATGTGCGTATATGCTCTCATAATGCACTGGTAGGAGAGGGCATAACAGTAAGGCAGGTGGCAGAATAGTGGTATAAAAGGTGATATAGTGTATTACCCAGCATAAAGGTGATATACTGTATTACCCAGCATAAAAGGCGATATACTGTGTTACCCAAGATAAAAGGCGATATACTATATTACTCAGCATAAAAGGCGATATACTGTATTACTCAGCATAAAGGCGATATACTGTGTTACCCAGCATAAAAGGCGATATACTGTATTACCCAGCATAAAAGGCGAT
Source organism: Acholoe squamosa (assembly GCA_949317995.1). Lineage (NCBI taxonomy): Eukaryota > Metazoa > Annelida > Polychaeta > Phyllodocida > Polynoidae > Acholoe > Acholoe squamosa. The sequence continues at coordinate 67,945,174 of OX439048.1, read as the reverse complement.
ATACTGTGTTACCCAGCATAAAGGTGATATACTGTATTACCCAGCATAAAAGGCGATATACTGTGTTACCCAGCATAAAGGTGATATACTGTATTACCCAGCATAAAAGGCGATATACTGTGTTACCCAGCATAAAGGTGATATACTGTATTACCCAGCATAAAAGGCGATATACTGTATTACTCAACATAAAGGCGATATACTGAATTACCCAGATCTAAAGGCGATATACAGTATTACCAAGCATAAAGGTGATATACTGTATTACTCAGCATAAAATGCACCCGCACCCACACCAGATGTAATAAAAATTCTCTTCTAATGAATGCATTTCCAAAATTCTAAAACCTACATGGAGCTAGGACCTGCCCCAATAGCCTCACAGTGGCAGATCCAGGATTTGGAAAAAGATGGGGCACGGTCAGAAAGGAGGAGGTGCAGCCCCTTTTTTCAGCATTATTTGGGGTCCAAAATAATCAACTCTTAACTATGGACAAAAAGGAGGGGGCTCCCCCTACACCCTCCCTCTAAATCTACCACTGCCTAAAACCCTTTTTAGGGAGACATTGTTGGCGATTATACTCTCAACTTTGCCTTATCCCTGGAAGGCGTATCATGGATCCATCCTGCAGCCAAGGAGTCAATCAGAAGAAGTTGCTTCAACTTTTTACCCCTGCTGAAGGGGCACAGATTACCTGTCATACTAAGTCTACATACTGGCCCCACCTCATAGTCTACCGATTACGTCACTGGTAAACAGGCAGGCTCGGAGGTAATATTTTTCTTAGCTGGTTCCTGGTGAGTCAAGCTGACAGATGGATACCAGCAAATGCTGGTTCCTACAAGCACCCAGAATCGGGTTGAAAGTATGTCTAATACCAGCGGCGTATGAATACGGCGATTTTTGGTCAAAATGGTATACTAGGGGAGAAGGCCTAGTTTGCCCACCAAACTAGGTTGCCGGAGAAGTTGACTAGGTCTATACATGCACCAAATAAACACTCCTGCTGTAATATGGGGAAAGGCAGTAATTCAACCAATTTCTCCTCTCACCCCATGGGAAAATCTAACACAAGATTTTTTTTGATTTTTTTTTAAATTTCTTTTTGGACGTGTTTATTACATTAATGAACTGTTATCTTCATTTAAATAATGCTGTAAAACACCCAGGTTTTCAATAATATAGTAACACATGATTGCTTGCTACACCTGTGCCAATTAAGCCATAACTTGTCAGGTGGGTCTATACAGAGGGCATGTCTCGTATATATGTATGTGTATAGAACTGGGTCTGTATAATCATACATGAATCGGCATGCTGCGGGCATTGCACCCTGCATGTCTCATGCGCGGTACAGTGGTATATATATATATATATATATATATATATATATATATATATATATATACAGAGATACCGAAGTGGGCTGTTTAAGCGCCCCGGCATTTATAGATTTTATATGCCCCTTAACACAGGTCCTTATTTGAAACCCACAGTTATTTCAATAATATCTGTAGTGCCTGAGACTTTTTTCATTACCTGAAGCCCAGCTTATTCAAGACCAGCATTTCTTAATCGGCCCAACAGGTTACATACATGCACCACCCACTAGGAGAAAACATAAAGACAGATATAGGGCCAGATATGTGGGGTGTGCACAGGGAGGGAAGGGGTGGGAGGGATTGAGGGGCTAGGAACGGGTTAGGTGAAAGAGCATTAGAATAGGGAGACATTTAGGGACAGGCAGAGAGAGAGAGAGAGAGAGAGAGAGAGAGAGAGAGAGAGAGAGAGAGACAGACAGACAGAGACAGACAGACTGATGGACAGAGACAAAGACAAAGACAGAGACAGAGAGAGACAGTGAGAAAGAGGGAGAGAGAGAGAAAGAGGGATAGAAAGAAGAGAGAGAGGGACAGAGAGTGATACTTTAGGCTTCTGTCCTATTGGAGAGTGCGATTTACGATTTGAGTAGAGACTGTTACTCAGGCAGCTACTCTGTCAGGTAATGAGAGAGTGACAGGAAGTGGTCTCAATGTCTGCAATTCAACAGATGTCTGCACTTTAAAGATTACCAAAAGACTGAATACCCTCAATATACTCATAGAGTGTACACAAGGCAAATCCGTCTTTGCTCAGGACATGCAAGAAGTAGACACGCTCAAATAAAAGGGGATAGAGAGGGAAAGTCAGATAAAAAGCACAATAAAACAAAACCTACGTACATCAAAGAGAGGGAGGAGTACACATATAGTATTGGCCTAGTTCTGCTTCTTGACCCTATATATTGTTTATCCTCTTTTGTCGGATGTATTTCATGTGTGGTGGGGGCCTTAGCTATAAAAATCATAAAGACAAAAAGGAGTTGCTCCTTTGCATAAAATGTCTATTTGGTTCAGTGTCATCTCTCAATCATTTCTTCTTTTCACGGGTGGGTATGTCGCCCATGATGCAATGATGAAATACTTGTGAGCTAGTAGTTTATTGTTTTGATAGATAATGGTCCCTTTAAACATTACGGTCTCAAATAAAAGCCTGTCTAAAAAAGGTGCCAGGGCAAAGGGGTATTGACAACAATTTTAAGCACTAAAATCAGTATTCAAATCATTGTCTGTATGGAATAAGGGCTAGTGGTAAAGAGGTATTGGAATAAAGCGCTGGTTCCACAGGCATAAAATCGGTCCGAATAGTCCTAATCCGACGATTTATAATATATCAAAAGTATAGAAAAAAATCTGTCGGATTAGTGCTCATCCGACCGATTTACTCCTATGGAACCAGCACTTTAAAAAAGTATCCAGGCATCTAAACAGACCATTATGGCCACGGGCGTGGACTGGTTACCAGGTTCAGTCTATGTAGATGTTAATCATATGCTATAGGAGGGTAAGAAACTAAAGGGAACAGTGCTGGCCTCTGGTGCTTTTATTTGCTATGCACAGACCTTGATGACGGAGGTGACTGGTGACTGTGCCAAAGTAACCCTTCACCTCTGTAATCAAGGTCTGTGCATAGCAAATAAAAGCACCAGAGGGCACCACTGTTCCCTTTAGTTTCTCACCCTTCTATAGCATATGGATAACACCTACACAGACTAAATCTGGTAACCAGTCCACGCCCGTGATTATGGCAGTAACAGATACTGCAGAGAGTACTAACCTTACATGGTTATCCTGATACATGGATGTAGCAATGTTGAATTATGTGCATCAGGGTTCAGTTCATCCAGAGGGCCTGATTATCAACCCATTTCCAATTTCCAGCCTGGCTGAACTTCATTTGCCTTTGGTAATGAATAGACAAGGCTAAAGTAAATCACATATCATTCACCAAGTGATATAGTGTCTGTGAGCAATCGTAACACATTTAGAAAAGACCTGCAGACAATTTATAACCAAGGACCCTCATTCATCAGTGCTCCCAGTCTGGTATTTAGCCACACATCGTTCACCCTAAATGTCCTTCTGTCAACTGCCGGTATGCACTCTGTAAGTCTCCCCGCCCCAACCTTACAACCAGTCAACATGCCAGAATGCATAATTCACAAATTTGCACATATAGGGTAAATATCCTGTTAATTCATCATTGTTTGTAGGGCATTTTCTAAAAGATCATGATAGCAAGTCATAGGTACTCAATTTTATTTTGCATGGGATAGTTGATCACAAAATTTATACAGATTAAATATTTGCTGTTAACTTTGGAGTCGAGGTATAGTCTTAGGAACTGCTTACTGCACCTGTATTACAGGCATGTGAGAGGTGTTGGAAAAGACATTGGCAATCCAACTGCTTCTGAGTATCTGTCAGTACTGTCAGCCTTGCTAACAGAGGGGACATAAGGCATAAAGACTACTCGGACAGTCACTCTGTCATGCAATAGCAAAGTGACAGATGGTCTCCAAAGAGTCTCCACTTTAAGAGATACTACTTAAAGACTTAATACCCTCAATATGCTCTGAGAGTGGACACCAGGGAAATCTGTCCCTGTTTGGGACCTGGGAGAAAGAGGAAGAGGTCAAATACATAAGGACAAATAGGAGAACAAAGTCAGATATAAAAAGCACAATAAAACAAAACCTACATACATCAAAGAGAGGAAGGAGTACACATATAGTATTGGCCTAGTCCTGCTTCTTGACCCTTAACATTGTTTATCCTCCTTTAATGGTAGGTTCTGGTGGTTATTTGATGTATATCCTATTGTAATTCCCGCATATACACTGCAAAAATGGTGTTTAGATCGTAAACACAATTCTAAACATATTCTTGCAACGTTTTTGTAATCACATTAATTTCCTAAATATGTTTAGCCAAACAATGTGCTTAGCTCAAGTGTTTAGAAATGTAGGTGTTTAGGTTAAAACTTTTGTGTTTAGATATATGAATTTTTGTGTTTAGGTGTTTAAGAATTTTTGTGTTTAGATGTTTAAATGATTTGATGAAGAGTTAAGGTTTGCAGACATGTATGCATTAAAAAACAGAGATATATTTTTTTTTCTCATTTACTGGGGGGGGGGCATCAGCAGGTATTTACTTGTCAATGTCTCCAAAGATGTCAGCCACAGCTATATATGTGTACATATATTACACACTGCATCAGAATGAGAGACTTGGGAAAGTTCAACAGCTTGGCAGGAATGACATTGCCTTATCTATTCCAGAATAACATCAAATAGGTGTCAGTCATGGAGTTTATTGATTATTTTATGGTAATGATGGTGGCATGAGGTGAATCTAGTCAATTTTCTATTGCCCTTTCTATTCACATGACATTCTATGAAATGAAACCATGATAAACATGAGATTTGGGGACATTTGTCACAACAATTGATTATAACTGTGTGCAGCTAGTCCAGTCAAAGGTAGTGCTGTTACCTGGTGTGGATTCAACATCCAAGTATCTAAACATATTGATGTTTAAATCTAAACACCTATTATTAAACTGTCTCAACTCTAAACATCTAAACATGTTTAGCATAAATGTTTATGTAGTTAGAATAAAAGTGTTCATTTCCTAACTGACCTATGTGTTTAGGTTTTAAACGTGTTTAGATCTAAACATGTTTAAAATCTAAACACCATTTTTGCAGTGTAGGCCGCACCCAAGTATAAGCTGTATCCCAACTTTAGAATCAGCCTTAGCCACATTTTGGCTGTGCGAAGCTTGCCATTCCTCACTTAGCTCCATGTTCCATGTCGACTTTAAGAAAAGGCAATTTGGCCATGTCAGTTTTAAGGGTCTAGACCCATCAAGTCTATGCCATATCTGACTTCTTGAAGAGCCCATAAGCTGCAGTACAGCTCTGAAATGGCCTAGACAATGTGGCTTATAGGCAGGATCTTACGGTATGTGATGGTAAGGGCCATACTTATAGATATATGGATCATAAAGACCAAGTGTATTATAAGATACATAAACCTCTAAGGGTTACTGATGTATCAGATAATCTATGCATCATGAACTTTGGTCACAATGATGCATGAATGCAGTCCTAGCCATTGTCAGTTTGTAAACTGCAAAAATGTTGTTTAGATTTTAAACATGTTTAGGTCTAAACACGTTTAAAACCTAAACATATAGGTCAGTTAGGTGTCTCATCGAGTACACATTAAGGAAATAAACACTTTTATTCTAACTACATAAACATTTATGCTAAACATGTTTAGATGTTTAGAGTTGAAACAGTTGAATAATAGGTGTTTAGATTTAAACAGCAATATGTTTAGATACTTGGATTTTGAATCCACACCAGGTAGCAGCACTACCTTTGAATGGACTATCTGCACACAGTTATAATCAATTGTTGTGTCAAATGTCCCCAAATTTCATGTTTATCATGGTTTTATTTCATAAAATGTCATGTGAATAGAAAGGGCAATAGAAAATTGACTAGATTCACCTTACACCACCATCATTAGCATAAGATAATCAATAAGCTCCATGACTGACACCTATTTGATGTTATTCTGGAATAGATAAGGTAATGTTCTTCCTGCCAAGCTGTTGTACTTTCTCAAGTCTCTCATTCTGATGCAGTGTGTAATACATGTACACATATATAGCTGTGGCTGACATCTTTGGAGACTTTGACAAGTAAATACCTGCTGATATCCCCCCAGTAAATTAGAAAGCAAACAAAATATATATTTTTTTTTTAATGCATACCTGTCTGCAAACCTTAACTCTCCATCAAATCATTTAAACATCTAAACACAAAAATTCATAAACACCCAAACACAAAAATTCATAGATATCTAAACAGAAAGTTTTAACCTAAATACCTACATTTCTAAACACTTGAGCTAAGCACATTGTTTGGCTAAACATGTTTAGGAAATTAATGTGATTACAAAAACGTTGCAAGAATATGTTTAGAATTGTGTTTAGGATCTAAACACCATTTTTGCAGTGTATGCAAGAGTCCTGAGGGGAAAAAACAACATTATTTCATGGACAAAGAAACCAAACTTGCTATGGATCTCAGAGGGATTACATGTCAACTTCCTCTCATGTGTAACAATGGCTAAGCTGGCTCAATGGCTTCCCATTGGTGCATGTTTAACGCCACCCTTACCGCCATTCCTGTATTCTCTATGACCTACCTAAGCCCCTATAGTCTCTACGGACAGATATATCATACATGGACCCTGACCACAGTCCTACCTGTACCCCTGTTATTAATGGCTGCCCCCACAGGGAAAGCCCCCATTCGGACCCTACTCCATATATTATGGACTCTTGGAATTCTATTCTCAACAATATTTGTGCATAATTTCAAAAGACATTGTTTCATGTTTTTCTTGAGACAGCCTCATCTTAAAAAAAAAGCCAACTAATTATTTGTACCAGGATAAGATCCTCTGTGACCGCAATGACTCAGCTGTACTGTGAATGTCTAGGAGGTATCAAAGTACATAGGAAGACGATTTGGACGAATCGGTCTGACAGCAGCTGCAAATAATATGTTCTGTAATCAATACATGCACATTGATACTAAACATTGTATGTCACATGATACTGGACACAATTCCTTTCAATTTCAATTAACTCGATTGAAACAGTTGAAAACAAGTAGAACATAAACAGAAAAATGATAATTGCTATGATCAAATTCAAAGTTGTATAATGATCAACAGTTTCGGCAGTGGCGGTCCACTGTTTTGGCTTTTAAGCATTTGGGTGCTTTGCTACAGCGCTGGTTCCACAGGCATAAAATCGGTCAATAGTCCTAATCCGACGATTTATAATATATCAAAAGTATAGAAAAAAATCCGTCGGATTAGTGCTCATCCGACCGATTTATGACTATGGAACCAGCACTTACTGGAGGGTGCAAGTAAATTAGAGAGGACTCGGGAAGTCACTCAGTCTGAAGGAGTAACGGGAGATGGTTTCCAAACAGATGTGTGTACTTTAAGAGATACTTAGAGACTGAATACCCTCAATATGCTCTGAGAGTGTACACAAGGGAAATCTGTCCCTGTTTGGGACCTGGGAGAAGCTAGAAGAGGTCAAATACATAAATACAAATAGGAGAACAAAGTCAGATATGAAAAGCACAATAAAACGAAACCTATGTACATCAAAGAGAGGGAGGAGTACACATATAGTATTGGCCTAGTCCTGCTTCTTGACTCTTTACATTGTTTATCCTCTAAAAGCTGCAGTAGACCCTAGAAGTTGTTATACAAGCTGCGGCTCAGGACGATACATGATTTTATGGTAAGTGATGGTGGGGGCCATACATATATATGGATCCTAGAGACCAAGTGAGGTGTGCCTATACCATAAACTGCATAAACCTCAATATAAGGATCCTAGAGACCAGGTGAGGTGCTCCTATACCATAAACTACATAAACCTCAATATATGGATCCTAGAGACCAGGTAAGGTGCTCCTATACCATAAACTGCATAAACCTCAATATATGGATCTTAGACCCCAGGTAAGGTGCTCCTTTACCATAACCTGCATAAACCTCAATATATGGATCTTAGAGACCAGGTGAGATGCTCCCATACCATAAACCTCAATATATGGATCTTAGGCCAGGTGAGGTGGTCCTATACCATAACCTGCATAAACCTCAATATATGGATCTTAGAGACCAGGTGAGGTGCACCTATACCATAAACTGCATAAACCTCAATATATGGATCTTAGAGACCAGGTGAGGTGCACCTATACCATAACCTGCATAAACCTCAATATATGGATCCTGGAGACCAGGTGAGGTGCTCCTATACCATAAACTGCTTAAGCCTCAATATATGGATCTTAGAGACCAGGTGAGGTGCTCCTATACCATAAACTGCTTAAACCTCAAAGGGTCACTAATGCATTGATGCATCCTGAACTTTGGTCACAGTGATGACCATTGTCAGTTTATACACAGGAACCTTGAGGGAGAAAACAACATTATTTCATGGACAAAGGAACCAAACTTGTTATGGATCTCAGAGGGATTATATGAAAGGCTCACTCGGCTCAATGGTTTCCCCTTGATGCATGCTTAACCCCACCCTTACCACCATTCCTGTACTCGCTATGACCTAAGACCTTATAGTCTCTATGGGCACATATATCACACACAGTCTTACCGATACCCCTGTTATTAATGGCTGCCCCCAGAAGGAAAGCCTCTATTAGGGATCAACAGTGTACATTATAGAACCATAACGACCGAGGGACCAATTATGGAAGGCTATCTTTGACAATGTATAGCATGTAATTTCAAGTGTTCTTTTAGTTGATGGCCTGTTTACAAAAATAAAAATAAAAATGAATGATTTCTACTAGGATAACATCCTCTATAAAACCATTGTTTCAACTGCAGAGCTTTGAGGTGAGAAAGGTCTACTGATTTTTTGGTTAGAGTAAACTAGAAACATTTATGTTTTTGCTTGACAACCAAAAGCAGATATAGAAAATTGATTTTATCATAGTTAACTTTGAAATGTTGACAGTCACCAGGTCTCATAAATTCCAATAGGCTGCTATTGAGGAGTGCACAGAAAGTGTTGGTTCCACAGGCATAAACCGGTCCGATAAGCACTAATCCAACCATTTTTTTTCTATACTTTTGATATATTATAAATTGCCAGATAAGGGCTATTCCGGCTGATTATAGGTCTCTGGAACCAGTGCGGGTATTTTACTGGCATCTGTCGGTCATAATTTTGCTAATCCTATTATTTTTGATAATGCAAAAGTATCCAAAAATCGGTCGGATTAGTGAAAGTTTGGCCGACCAACAGCAGTGGAATACCCACTTAAAGTGTTGTTTCCACAGGCATAAATCGGTCGGATTAGCACTAATCTGACCGATTTTTTTCTATACTTTTGATATATTATAAATATTTGGATTAGGATTATTCCGACCAATTCTATGCCTGTGGAACCAGGACTTTAGGTAAAGACTATTTGGGTATCTCTTCTGTCAGGCAATGAAAGATTGACAGGAAGTGGTCTCCAAACAGATGTGTGTACTTTAAGAGATACTTAGAGACTGGATACCCTCAATACCCTGAACACCCTGTTTGGAACCTGGGAGAAACTAGAAGAGGTCAAATACTTAACGATAAAAAGGGGGGAACAAAGTCAGATAAAAACAAAATAAAACAAAACCTAAGTACATCAAAGAGAGTACGTATATAGTATTGACCTAGTTCTGCTTTTTGACCCTTAACCTTTTAAAGACCGTTAATACAGACGTGCATCGTGCCCATTGGTCGTCATGATGCACCAATGAAGTGCTGGTGAGACTGCTCGCCAGCACTTTATTGGAGCATCACGCCAATTCTCTGGGAGTGCAGCCCTGGTGAGTTACCCACCAGGGCTGCATTCATACATCATGAAGACCAATGGGCATGATAAGCCATATACTATATGATTTTATGGGGCCATATTTGTATGGATTACTAATGCATTAATGACTCATTTCATGACGCATGAAGGCAACCCTGACCAGTAACTTGTCACTTTGCACGCTTTTATGCCCTGAGGGGAAAAAGCATGCTTTTCCATATAATCATCTATGATAGTCCACCTTATTCTGAAAAAAGGGACCAAATAAGACAGTGAGGGTACTAGTAGGGGGGTGGCCTACTAGATAATGGGTTCTGTCTAAGGGATGGGTCAGGAGTAGAGGATAAGGGTTGTCATAATACCAACCCTCATCGTAAGGACTTGCCATGCAAAGGACGCTCGGATATGCCAACAATTTCCGGTGTCATGATCACATGGGTCTAGATTTAGCCAATGAGATTGAAGATGAGAGACAAGTAAAGTAGCTTCATAAACGAGACAAAACGGGGATTTATTATACTCCGTATCTGAGAAGACTCGTTGAACATTAGCATTCTTCTTTTTGCCTCCATTATATCGAGATGAAGAAATATATCTGGGGCCATTTCGGACAGATGCATACATTTTAATCCTTTTACCAGAAGAGGGGGGTATTTCCCAAGGCACGATGCCTACACACACTCATAGTATATCATTTATCAGGAAACGCCCTCCCAGCAATGCTGTAGACCAGAGATGGACTATAACAATGTTGTGTGTATAATGTGAATGAGGGATATAATGACAACGAGAGCTGACAGCACACTGGCCCCATCTCGTAGTCTACCGATTACGTCACTGGTAAACAGGCATGCTGGGAGGTACTACTTTTCTTTGCTGGTGACTAGTGAACATATGCTTGACAGATGAGTACAAGCAGTTGCTGGTTTCTGGTGCACCTCCAACACCTGGTTGAAGGACTGGATGACACCAGCGGCGTATGAATACGGCGATTTTTGGTCAAAATGGTACCCTAGGGGAGAAGGCTTAGTTTGCCCACCAAACTAGGTCGCCGGAGAAGTTGGAGCTGACAGCCATACTTAAGGCAGACTATAATCACTATTAGGTACAATTTACTCACTGACTCAGTGACATTGTCTCCTTTATTCATCATTATTGGGAATAACGACCTCAGGTTTGACAGATGAGGCATGGATCTAAGTGTCAAGGGGAAGGAGGTGATATTATCTGCAGATATACATAAGCATGGATGTAACCTTAAAACTTAGAGCTTATAACCGAACTCAATGTATGACCTAAATCGTTTTGAAAAGGCAATAAGAATTTCTAGTGACGGCCCTGTAGAGGGTCAGGTAACCCAAAACACCCATCTGCCCTGGTGGAGGGATGGCAAGGCACCAATGCCAGGGAAAGGGCTTATTTAAACAAAATATGTTTATTGCTTAATCAAACAGCCCTACTAAAAACAACACATTACCCTTTAAAGATCCATTAACCCAGTATTGCCCGTGATCTGTCTGCTTATCTCTGATCCCCACTTCCACTTTATTAATACACTAAATGCAATAATGGAAGTAAGTTCGGTAATTCTACATCTTATACTGGCCATAATCGGATTGTCCCTCTATATATAGGTCTCCCTCCTATGTAGGCCCCAACATCCATTCAGTAATATACATTTAGTATAAGGATGCCTGAATAGTCCTTATATGGTAATCCTTGACTTAGCACCATGCGCCAACAGCGCCCTCTATACAGTGTGACGTCATAGTGGCGTTGCTCATAGCAAGGATTTAGGATAATGTGTGTGTGTGTGTGTGTGTGTGTGTGTGTGTGTGTGTGTGTCCATAACAGTTTTGATCTCGTATGAAGGTTACCAGCGTGAGATCAGAACCAGAGGTCACTGATGAAGGCATACATGTGGGGAGCTCAGGGGATGTTTCAAAAAAATTAATGATTTGGCCCTTTTTCGGATCGGTTATGGTCACAATTGTAAGGCCAAATAAAAAAAAGCGGTTTGTTTCCAGTAACCCGACCGACCCTAGCAAAACCTTTTTTTTATGATTTTGAAGAATTGTTTCTCATTTTTTTCACATTTTAAAGAATTTTTTCATTACTTTTTGAGGATTGTTCCTGTACCATTTTCGTGTTCTTCCCCTCTCTAGCAGTTGTCATTTTCCCATCATTATTTTACAATGAAATCAATGAATTTGATACATCCATTGATATGAGCCCTAACATTTCCTTTGTAAAAATGTAAGAAAATAAAATCCCCAAAAATAAATTCTGACCTACCGACCCTACCATTTCAAGTCATGTTACTGGAAACACACTTTTAATTCTTTTTTTGGCCTAAGTTTTGTATAATTATGATTGTAGCTTATTGCACAACACAAAATCGTACAGATTCCTGGACAAGAGCCCAAACTATTTACAATTATAGAATGAGTAGTGCTGTTGTACATTGTGTACGACTATTTGTACTATCACCTTGTACAATTTGATTTGTACAAGATAGTTGGTGATCGTCTACATTTTTTACTTCCTACTAGAATATGACAGTGGTGATCGTAGGGGCATTTGTTGATGTTTAATCGTTCTGAAACATAGCCTGGAACCAGTTTGGTCCTGATAGAATGTTACAATTTAGGATTGACCATTTCACCCTTCAAGGGCTAGTAATGTATTCATGCATCATGCCCATTGCACGACATGATGCATGAATGCAGCCCTGGTGTGTAACCCACAAGGAGCTGTATTCATGCATCATGCCCATTGGTCGTCATGATGCATGAATGCAGCCCTGGTGTGTAACCCACAAGGAGCTGTATTCATGCATCATGCCCATTGCACATCATGATGCACGAATGCAGCCCTGGTGTGCCACTGGAGCTGTATTCATGCATCATGCCCATTGCACGTCATGATGCATGAATGCAGCCCTGGCGTGTAACCCACTAGGAGCTGTATTCATGCATCATGCCCATTGCACGTCATGATGCATGAATGCAGCCCTGGCGTGTAACCCACTAGGAGCTGCATTCATGCATCATGCCCATTGGTCGTCATGATGCACGAATGGAGCCCTGGTGTGTAACCCACTAGGAGCTGCATTCATGCATCATGCCCATTGGTCGTCATGATGCACCAATGCAGCCCTGGTGTGCCACTGGAGCTGCATTCATGCATCATGCCCATTGCACGTCATGATGCATGAATGCAGCCCTGGCATGCCACTGGTGCTGTATTCATGCATCATGCCTATTGCACATCATGATGCATTAAAGCAGCCCTGGCATGCCACTGGAGCTGTATTCATGCATCATGCCCATTGCACGTCATGATGCATTAAAGCAGCCCTGGCGTGTAACCCACTAGGAGCTGCATTCATGCATCATGCCCATTGCACGTCATGATGCATGAATGCAGCCCTGGCATGTAACCCACTAGGAGCTGCATTCATGCATCATGCCCATTGCACGTCATGATGCACGAATGCAGCCCTGGCGTGTAACCCACTAGGAGCTGCATTCATGCATCATGCCCATTGCACATCATGATGCATGAATGCAGCCCTGGCGTGTAACCCACTAGGACCTGCATTCATGCATCATGCCCATTGCACATCATGATGCATGAATGCAGCCCTGGTGTGTAACCCACTAGGACCTGCATTCATGCATCATGCCCATTGCACGTCATGATGCATGAATGCAGCCCTGGTGTGCCACTGGAGCTGCATTCATGCATCATGCCCATTGCACGTCATGATGCATGAATGCAGCCCTGGCGTGTAACCCACTAGGAGCTGCATTCATGCATCATGCCCATTGCACGTCGTGATGCATGAATGCAGCCCTGGTGTGCCACTGGAGCTGCATTCATGCATCATGCCCATTGCATGTCATGATGCATGAATGCAGCCCTGGTGTGCCACTGGAGCTGCATTCATGCATCATGCCCATTGCACGTCATGATGCATGAATGCAGCCCTGGCGTGTAACCCACTAGGAGCTGCATTCATGCATCATGCCCATTGCACGTCGTGATGCATGAATGCAGCCCTGGTGTGCCACTGGAGCTGCATTCATGCATCATGCCCATTGCACGTCATGATGCATGAATGCAGCCCTGGCGTGTAACCTACAAGGAGCTGCATTCATGCATCATGCTGACCTCACAGGCTTGGTACATTTCCAGGCTTGGCATGATACACCAATGAAATACCAGCTTTTTTTGGTGCATCATGACAACCAATGGGCATGATACACTCATGAAGATTCACTATAGTCATGATGCACGATGCGTGAATGAAGCAAAGTTTACATTGTCTAGAGTTGTTTCACAATGGAGAATTCTAATAACACTCGTCTGATCCCAATTGGGTATCGAACCCGGGTCCTTCTGACTTCAAAGTTAAGATGCCATTACTGTACCATTTGGATCTTAACCTACATATAACTACTTATTACGTTTGTGATTCACTGGGCAGGTGGCGAGGCTGCTTTCACCTGCCTGAAATTTCAGACAATTATTCAGGAAGCCGCATTGCTACAAATACCCCAGATTAAACATGAGACAGGAAGGGATTAAATCCTGTCATTTGTCTTGTTTCTTTACACCACCTTCACATGATGCCGTTTAAGCTTTTAAATCTCCACCTTTAGGGTCATAATTTCTATTTTTTGAAGGTTTCAGACACAAATGTGGTTGGAAATGAATAAGCAATTTTATCCAAAGATGTAGTTGAAATTCATTATGAGGAACGTTCATTGTGTTACATTTCTATAAAGATTGTACAATTTCACGTATTATTTGCCTCTACATGTATACACTGACAAACCTTAAAGGTTTCTCACATCAAAATGACTTAAATATATTATTATAAACAGAGAGAGAGAGAGAGAGAGAGAGAGAGAGAGAGAGTGTGTGTTTGTGTGTGTGTGTGAGAGAGAGAGAGAGAGAGAGAGAGAGAGTCAGAGAGACAGAGAGAGACAGAGAGTCAGAGTGACACAGAGACAGAGAGGGAGAGAGAGAGAGGCAGAGAGACAGAGACAGAGAGGGAGAGTGAGAGGGCGACAGAGAGAGAGAGCCAGACAGAATGAAGGGTAAGGCCGAAAGACAGAAAGAAAGAAAGAAAGAAAGACAGAAAGAAAGAAAGAAAGAAAGAAAGCAATCGCTGAAGGGGTGTAAGGATGGTAATGTGCAGAGATAACCATTAGCCTTTCAATCAACACATTCAGACCTAATTTTCCTAAAAGTCGACGTGAAGGCCTATTTCTGGCCAATTTTCAACATCCTCACATTTCTTTAAGAATAAGTCAAACTTTTTTCTGAGTCTATCATATGGGAAGTGGTCTCTTAGGGAAACTGAATTATTAGAGTCTATCTTAAATTGTCTAGATATCGTGAGTTTCCAAATATGAGGGAAAAAACAAGAAAAAATAATTCAAATTTAAACAATATTTAATCAGAAATTCATATAAAATAATCAGTAAAAACCTACATTTGAGACTTTTTCATGCCAAAATATATGGCTGAAAAAAAATCTGTGTAGTTGGTATATTTTTGACAAAAACTATGGTTGCCATAAGGTACTAGAAATAGTGATTTTACCAAATGGCTGATGTATTATGTAATCATTCCGTTTTCAAAATTTGAAAATATAGAAAGGATGCTACAATGTACACTTTATTTCATCTCAATTGATAAAGGAGTTCCTGAAATATGCATGTTTGAACTTTGATCTATCATTTTTGAGAATATGAATGCTATTTTATCAAGGCTGTATCTCCCTTATCTCTGTGAAAATAATGATGGCTCTCCGGCAACTTTCGGATGAGGAATCCTTCGTTATTCTGACAACATTTTTTTTTACAGTGTGGCAAGTTACTCGCCAGGGCTGCATTCATGCATCATGACATCCAATGGGGACGATGCATTTTTGTATCAAGGGCCTTTGAGGAGTTATGGTCAAGGTACCACCACAGGTAGGATAATGTATCCAGCTGGTGGCCTGGGACCTCACCCTCTTTGTTCCATTGAAATAGGTACTTTACAAAAACTTCAAATCAAATCAATGAGAAAAGGATACCTAAGTGCTTGCCTTGATAACACCCCTGACACATCCCTGTGCCTCCTTGTGACTACCGTAATGACCCGTTGAAGTGCAGGGGTCTCAAATAAGCGCCGGTCTCGAATAAGCGCCGGGGTACAGGGGTATTGAAATCAACCTTAAGCACTGAAAACAGTATTCAAATAAGCACCATATAAGCCCCATATAAGCACGGGGGGTACAGTGGGTTTGAAATCAATGTGCGCCCGGGCGCTTATATACGGCCCACTACAGTACATACATACCAAGTAGACAGGTATTGTACACAAGGGGAGGTTTTACTGACAATATAGCACTTTATAATGTGGCTTTACTCTGATGGAGTGGGGTGTAAAATGTGGGCATGGTAGTCTTCTGATGATTTAGGCTACTGAAAAGAAAAGAAAAAGATGAAGTTTGTTTCCATCACTTGGTCATCAAAAAGGTGTATGGCGAGGATTTTTAATTAAATTCCCCTCTTTTTTCATTGATCAGCACTTTAATTGTGCCCATGCCGACCAATGGGAACGATACATCAAACTTTTTTTTTAAGTGGTTTATTGGGTCTAGAAGAACAATACAAATAACATTGTCCCTCTCCTAGCAACCTTGCTTTAAGGTTTTTAAGCTCCAGTTGTTGGTATCTTATTTTAGGCCATTCAGTAACCTAACTGAAAAAAATCACAGTTGTTGATATCTCGGGGGGGGGGGGGTGATAATATGAGATGAAGTATGAATATTGTATAAAAACAAGTATATGTCTAACCATTAAATGAAACATGCAGGGTAATCCTTCTTAATACGAGATTTAAAAGTATATAAATCTTCTATTTGTGTGTACACAGGCTTTAGTTGATTCCACCGTTTCGATGCCTCTTTATAAAGCAATTCGTATTACAATCGGTTTTAAGGACCTAATGACATTTAATCGTTTTCCTTGATGATATCTAGTTGGAATCGCTCTATTGTCCACATACATGGGGTTACGAGATAGATCATACATCAACAGGTTAATATCTCTTCTGTTGGCTAATTCATTACAATTACTCTCTACTTGAATTTCCTTTGTAGCCATAGTAGGATTTAACTAGTTATGCTATTCTCAGTGCCCTATTTTGTGATAGCTATAATTCTTTATTTTCTCCTTTATTATCCCTATCCCATATGAAATCACAATATTCAAAACTTGGTCTAATCATTTTTTTAAATAAATCAACAGCGGAATCAACATCGAGATATTTTCTAGTCCTTCCAAATTGAAACAATTTATTTTTTATGTTCCTGATACATTGTACCCTGTGCTCAATAAACTTAAGCTCAGGGTCCAGTGTGATACGCAGATAAGGGAAGGCAGACACTCTCTCTAACTTAACACCATTGAGCATGAATTTACAGTTATTATCTGCCCTTTGATTAAACGCCATCCATTTAGTCTTGGCCTCATTAATAGTGAGGGAATTATTTATACACCATCGAGATATCTTGTGTAGGTGCCTGTGCATCGAGTCCTCACATGAGGTAGCAATGACTGCATCGTCCGCATATAGTACTATTTTCATTTCATTTTGTACTATATGAAAAGAGCACAGGACCAAAAACTGAACCCTGGGGGACACCATATGTTATAAATTTTGTTGTGGAAATCTTTTCATTAGCTAAGGTCATTTGATATCTATTTGTCAAATAATTTTCAAAAAAATTCACAGGTATTTTTACGAAAGCCTCCAATATTTTTTAATAACTTTGAATGTGAAACTGTGTCAAAAGCCTTTTTACAGTCCACATATAAGCAATAGGTTGGCTGATTAATGATAACATTATTTATGATTAGAGATAAGTGTTCAGTGATGGCAGTCTGGGTCGAGTGCTCTTTTCTATAGCCATGCTGGTGGGGACACAATAAATCATTAGTTTGCATATAAACCTATAACCTCTTACAGACAATTTTCTCTAAGATCTTACCTGTAATTGACAAGAGGCTTATTGGCCCTAGGTCACTAACCTGCAACGAGTTTGCCTTCTTAGGAAGGGGAACAACAGTGGCTACTTTACATTTATCTGGGAAAATCGCTTTGCGCAAGCACAAATTGTAAAGATATAGGAATACAGCAGGAATAGATAACATGGCGTCCTTAATAACATAGGCTTTATAGTTTTCTATGGCTGAGGGTTTTTTAACCTTAATAGCCTTAACTAATTTGATATATAAGAAATATCATTCAATAAAGTTATATTCTGTTGTGGCGTACCATACGTAGCTGAGTGGTTCACATGTGCATCAATAGGTGGCAGATCATTGGTGGGTACGTATGGGTCCGACCTATATGTACCATTTTTTAAAAAGAAAATATAAAAAGATATCATGCTTGTGTTAATGTACATTGTCACACTATTCATACCCTTGAATTTTAGGACTTGATATATTTTTGGGCCAAAGATATAGAATATGTTTATGTTTTCCTAGCCTTTGAAATATCACTGCTATTTTCACACACCATTAAGGTCAAGGTGTCTCCATGTCGGCTTCTGTAATACTCAGTAAAGGGGGGTAAACTTGTGTAAAAATGTGTAATTGGTAGGGGAAGACTTAAAGATAAACACATTTCTTACAGTGTAACTCTATGCGGCTGTGATAGTAGTGGGGCCCTTGATCGGGGGTCCCCAATGTCCCATGTCGATTTTAAGAAATGATCATGTGCATGTCACTATGTCGATTTTAAGAAATGTCCATGTCACTATGTCGATTTTAAGAAAAGCCCATGTCCCCATGTCAATTTTAAGAAAGTGCCAATGTCCCATGTCACTAAGCTCAAAAATGCTCATGTCGCCATGTCGATTTTAGGGCCATAGTATTGGTTAATGTAGCTGACACTAATATATCAAACAACAATTGCAAAACAATATGGCCAACTCTTGCTCTATCAAGCACCAAATATACCAATCTGTTTCATAACATGGTTTCTTAATATAGGAGAGACAAAATACCTAATAGAACCATTCCCCTCTTTCGGAAATAACTTATATCATGCATGGTGTCCCATCCGCTTTGCATCGCGCCCATTGGTGGTCATGATGCATCAATGCAGCCCTGGTGAGTAACTCGCCAGGGCTGCATTCAGGCATCAGGCTTACCCTACAGGGTCTATACAGGACATACTCCAATGAAGTGCTGGTTAGCAGACTTACCAGCACTTCAGTGGAACATCACCTATTGTGTCAGAGTGAGAGTAACCCATGCATGGTGTCCCATCCGCTTTGCCAGAGGTCTAGATTCACATGTGCCTATACGTGGATGCTCAAAATTTTCAGGATGTCAGAATGGAGCGTTACTTTTTAAAATAAATCACTGTCAATCAATTTTTAAAACCTCTGCATCAAAAGGATGGCGAGCATCACTATTTTACCCAAATATAGTCACATCCCTCACATCTACAAACACAGCAGTGGATCTGGGGCTTGTGAGAAATATCAGATAATGTATATGAGATATTTGAGAAGCGTAGATCACACAATACACGCTGTCAGACATAACATAAAACCACAGAACAGTTGTTGTACGTTGGACCCTTTAACGGCCGCATAGTACATCATGACCATTCGGTGCTGTGGCGGATTTAGATAAGGGGCCCCTCCTTTCTTTATTTTATGTGAATAACTTCTTCCCATAGAGATAGCATTGCGCGGCCGATCGCCACACCCCCAGTGGCGTAACGTGTGCCGATCCACCACAG
Organism: Acholoe squamosa; assembly: GCA_949317995.1. Taxonomy (NCBI): domain Eukaryota; kingdom Metazoa; phylum Annelida; class Polychaeta; order Phyllodocida; family Polynoidae; genus Acholoe; species Acholoe squamosa. The sequence continues at coordinate 67,925,540 of OX439048.1, read as the reverse complement.
CGGCTGATCCACCACTGCAGCCTCGTTCTGGGTGCATGTAAACATTCAAAATGGCGGACCGCCGCTCGTACGGGGCACTATGGTACCGGATTTTGATAATTTTTCCTTATTTAAACCTCTAAAAACATAAAATAAATATAGAACTAAACTCCCCTGGTATCCTCGGTAGCCGATCCACCCCCTCGTGGTGGATCGACCACCTCGTACACCACGGTCGTTTAGTTCTATCTATGTCTGTAGTTAATGGTTTGTTAGATTATTTTGGACCCCATAAATACGAGGTGCGCCCCCTCCTTTTCTAAACCCTGGATCCACCACTGCAGTAGATCAACAGAGGAAGATACCAATCAAGTGTCAAAGCACCAATCAAGTGTGTGCCTATATATGGGTACCCAGAATTTTTGGAGTGTCAGATTTTAAATATCATACCTTCCTGTCCGTCAATTTATAAACCCTGTGTGTCACTAGTGTCGATTTTCATCTGCTCATTTTTGGTCTGTCTGTCAATTTCCAAACCGTTGTTGCAAATGTCGATTTTTAAAACCCCTGTGTCGATTTTTACCCATGTATAGGCCCAAGTGTCGAGGCACCAATCAAGTGTTGAAGCACCCATCAAGTGCTTATGAACCAATCAAGTGTTGAAGCACCCATCAAGTGCTGAGGAACCAATCAAGTGTTGAAGCACCCATCAAGTGCTGAGGAACCAATCAAGTGTTGAAGCACCCATCAAGTGCTGAGGAACCAATCAAGTGATGAAGCACCCATCAAGTGCTGAGGAACCAATCAAGTGATGAAGCACCCATCAAGTGCTGAGGAACCAATCAAGTGGGTAAACTGCATTCAAGACAATCAGCCAGCTCTTAAATGGTTAACCAGTGGCATAACGCTACATGTACATCGTATTTCTTCTCACGGCCTTGGTGTGTAGATTAACATGGATAAGTGGATCTATAGGAATGAAAATAAACCTCATTTTTAACCATTCTGAATACCTACTATACCTAAATTAACTATAATGGCCTTGGCAGACATGGAGGAGGGGGGTCATTCTTTGTTTCTGAATAATGATTTAGGGGTTATCCGGCGTTTTTCCTTATTTTATTGTCGTCCAAGGCTTAAAGCACTATACACAAAGCCTGTTTAAATGCCAGGGTATCATTTAAGTGCCGGTCTCGAATAAACACTGGGACACAGTGGTATTGAAATCAATCTTAAGCAATGAAAACAGTATTCAAATAAGCACTAGCTGGTCTCTAATAAGGGCCGGGTAGAGGAGGTTGAAATCTATAAGCGCCCATCGCTTAAGTGGGTCGACATGTACCTAATTTTGAGAAATCGTATGATGCCATAATGCAACCTGTTGTTGTAATCAGAAGGACCAGAGATGAAGTAATCTAGCTCAGCAGCCCAGATGTTATAACTCGACCTCTCCTATAGCTCTAGACCCCTAAAATCGACATGGCGACATGAGCATTTTTTGGCTTAGTGACATGTGACATGGCCACTTCCTTAAAATCGACACAGTGACATGGCAATTTCTTAAAATCGACATGGTGACATGGCAATTTCTTAAAATCGACATGGGGACATGGCAATTTCTTAAAATCGACATAGGACATGGGGACCCCCCATCAAGGGCCCCTCTCCTATCGAGATTGAGGCTCGAGTCTAGGCATCAAGAGACCTGTATTGAAATTTATGAGTGCCCAGGCGCTTAAAATGGACCACAGGATGGTGTTGCTCCTATAGTAAAGGGAAGAGCTGGCTAAAAAAGCCCTCTTTTCCAGTCCTTTCTTTTCATGTAGCTATAACTTGTCCCTTTTGTTGCTCACAAGTGGTCATTCAAGTATGGTGCTAAAAAAGGGGGATTTGAGTAGGTACCTAGTTGGGAGAAGTCAGTCAGTATAATAAACTATAGAGTGTGTGACATGAGTAGGTACCTGATAGTGCAGCTCTCTCTGTTTTAAACAAGGCAGGTGACTTTTCAGACTAATGTGGTGAGTGCAAGTTGAATGGTGAAGCAGAGCGTGACTCCTTTTGAAAAGAGGGTACCTACTGACAGCTCTTTTTACCATAGGAGCAACACACTCCTGCAGTCTATTATCTGTAAAGGCTTACAGTAAGTCGGTGTTCTTGCAGGCTTCAAGCAATGCGGTAACCTGACAGGGTAAAATTACTTGAAGGTCTAGAAAGCCCTGCTGTTGTCCCGAAGGGATTAAACCACAAGGTTGTCTTTAAATGATTAAGGAATTTTTAAACCCAGACACAGTGCACACAATGTTTACCAGGGGATAAGGGCCACCAAGGATCTAGTCCATGACCTTTGACCTGACCTTACAATGACCTGGTGACCTTTGACCTTGACAATGACCAGCCTTTCTCCTACACCCTGCGTCTCCTTCCCATGGTCCACCATACACCTAACCCTTTTGATGTCACGTGATACATTTATACTCCCGGGGGAGGGGGGCACTCCCTATACTTACTACAGTTTCCATATGCGAACATGTCCCTTGATGTGGTACTCTAGTATAATCAGGGATGACAAAAACATGAATTTTCAGACCCTTTCCAGGGGTAAAGTGAAAAACTGATACCCTCACTGTTTAAAATATACCATCCTAACCCCGAGAAGCTTCCTGAATAGGACATACAGTGACAAAATAAATTCTACATAAAATGGACTTGAGTCTATTTTGGGTCCAAAATGTTCCCCTTTTCCTCCAGAAAAAATACCCCTGACCAAAGAGAGCTCGAGGGCTCGTGGGGGTGTGGATGGGGGGTCTCCCATGTCACATGTCAATTTTAAGAAATGGTTATGTCACATGTCACTTAAATCCCCATGTCCCATGTCACCTCTAAGAACGTCTCATGTCACATGTCGATTTTAAGAAATTGCCATGTCACCATGTCAAATTTAGTGGTCCACACCCATGCTCGTGCCTGGGGCCCAAAAAGTGCTGCTTTCTCTCAGAATCACGTTCCCACATGGTGGGCAAATCAGAGGGAGCCCCCCCCCCCCTTAGAATTATGCACACTGTCCATTAATGATAATTAGAGTCAAATGTAGCTCTGATGGGTGTGTATATAGCTCACCACCACGACTTGATTCATGTATCATAGGAACCCTAGGGGAATGATACACTCCTTATACGGTCGTCATAATAGGGCCCCAGACGGGTAAAATCGACAAAGGGACAAGGCCGCTTTTTAAATTCGACAAGTGACATGGGGTTAAGAGACAAGGGACAAATCCACTTTTTAAATTCGACAAGGGACATGGGCTTAGAGCCAAGGGACAAGGCCACTTCTTAAATTCGACAAAGGACATGGGATTGAGAGACAAGTGACAATAACCATTTCTTAGAATTGACAATGGACATGGGACCCCCCTGTGTAGGGCCCTCATAATGCACCAATGCACTTCATGAGTGCATCAGGACGGCCGAGGTCCATGACCCTGGATGCCTCCTGCAGCTCCTATACAGGGTAAATATGGACCACCCCCAAATAATGTCCTTCTAACCTTCCAAGAGCCCTCCCCCCTCACTGGAAGGCATTTCTCAACATGGTACTAGACTCCTTCAAATCGTTGAGGGATCCCTTGCCCTCTTCCAGTCTTACATCTAGTGGTCACTAATGGTTGCACTGGTATGGCTGCCCTCAGCATTACGTGTTGATTATACAGCAGTCATAGTACATTAACGTCGACCGCCATCTCTAGTTTTGGAGGTTTCAATGGTAGTGGCTGTGTATAGACGTACCGTTTTGAAAAATGCCCTCCTGGGAAGCTCTGATTTCTGAAGTCTGAGGAGGTCGTCTAGAAAATGGCAACTGTTGTTGTAGGTATTCTTGATTCTAGGGGACTGTCCACTTATTGAAAGTAGTCATTTTGTTTCATCTCCCGTGTAATGCTATTGTTTCCTTTTACTAAGAGATGGAATGTTTCTTGCCGTGTATAGAACTCTGTGTATGACATATAACGTTATTTTACTGATATCTGAAACAGTTATAATAATTCTGCAGAAGAGAGAGTTTCTAAATGAAATAAAGTAAAACAGAGTTAAATAGGTAATCTACACCTTGTTCATCCATGTAGATGACCTACATGGTACAGGTGCCAAATGCTGTCACAGTCACACTCTGCCATAAAATATATAAGCTAAGGGTGTTATCATTTATTTACCACAAAGGGTTGAAGGATTTGCACGCGGACATGTGAGAAATTTTTGCCCCCCCCCCTCCTTCAAACTGGACATACTGAAAGACGTGCGTAAATATGCTCTCTTCAGACGTGTTATGATGCATAATGAAATTAAGGAAATCGTATTGTTCAAAGGGACGCTGCGGTTGCAAAAAAAAAAATTGCCCTGCTTAAACCACCAAGGCCCCCCTCCCCCATTCATTAAAAAGTCACAATATAGCCTATAGCCTGGCACCATGAAAGACAGAGACTTGACTTTGTAGACAGCTTATTATTTAGATTATTTAGTTCTGTTGTTGTTCCCGTTTCAATAACAACATTACATTCACAGAGAGATGGGTTGCATGAAAGGGTGGCATCAATATTATGCAAGTGTCCAATCTTTGTTAAATCTACCCCATAATGTATATAGGGGGGAGGTGCCTAGACACGGAGTATATATATTGACTTTGGGTCCAGGCCAGGTCTGGGTCTGTGTGTCACCTCTGGCTGACCTTCATATGACCTTGGCTGACCTTGAGGTGACCTTGGCTGACCTTGCCAACACCTGTGTGATGGCTGGTGTAGACTGAGACAGGTACATACGGGTCCCCGGATGGACCTGTTCTATAGACGATACCTGTACCTGTCTACAGACAGAGTCAGCAAGAAATGGCATTCTTTTTCAGAAAGAAAAAGGAGATTTAACACAAAAAGTGTCTTCACTTTCATCATTTCAACTTTCATTAGTTCTGTTTGAATACCGAGTTAACTATTATCGATATGAAGCATTTCATTGGTGCAGGCAGATTTCAGGAGTGCCGATCGTGTTCAAGTAAAACGTCACGAGAAGGACTTAACTTTGTCAACTTCTTGTGATAAAAATATTATCAAAATATTCCATATAGTTAGGCATGGGGAAGGCAGTTCGCCACAGGGCCCTGAAGAAACACATCCCCTTCTCCACTGTGATTTATCAAAAAGTGAACTTTGAGAGATTTACTCTGTAAGATTAACATGAAATAAATACAGAGATCCACTCAGATGTGTCCAGATTCACGCACAGGTGGTTAAATTGCACCACACTTGGCTACACCTCGTGTGATACTATCTAATCTCCTGCTCATGGAGAAACTGTCATTTGGACATAGTATAGTGCACCTCTGTCTAGGCCTATTTATCAAACAGTAAACCCCATGTGGAGGGGGGGGGGGGTCCTCATGCATTAAAGTACAAACCTGGGAGGTCCGTTCAAATGAGGTTGATAATAAATAAGGGCAAGTCAAGTATAACAATATTAATGGACAGCCACTAGATGGGATTTATGGAGCTAGGTGGGCATCTAAAACTAAGTGTTACCTTCAGACCTCGTATGGCGTTACATGGGAGCCACCATAGTGGGGCATTACACATGTTATCTGGGGGTCAGGGTACAGGTTAAGGGTATAGGGAATAGATACTCATCTTTCAGATCTCAGCTTTCACTCCCTCTACCCCTGCCCAACCTACAGCCCAACTCTATCCACCACTCTGGAGGAAGTTTCTCAATATGCTACAGCTGCTTCCCTTCTAATCGTAGTGAGATCCTTCATAAAGTGCCATTACACTCCTACAAGGCCTTAAGGGTCACTGGAGTGCATCATGCCCATTGATCGTCACTATGAACCAATGAAGTGCTGGCGAGTCTGCTCACCAGCACTTCATTGGAGCATCATGCCGACCCTGCAGTGGTGTACCGACCCCTTAGGGCCAGCATGATGCATGGATATATAGCACTGCAGCCCTACGCACCAGGTCTTCATTGATGCATCATGACGACTACTGGGCATGATGCATCCATGCATTAGCAGTGCTTAAAGGCCGAGGGGTCACTAGTGCTTGTCATAGTATGACTGCTATACCAGGACAATATCTCTATCCTCCCTAATGTTGAAGATTTCAGATCATAGTGGCTGTCAGTTGAACGTGTGTCCTTCTTGACCACAACCACTATAAATTATAGTATTGTCCAGTCATGGTATGGCCCTCTGAAATGTAACTTTGGCCGGTGCTGTATTGTGTAAAGCGCAGCGTAGATCCGGTGTAAACAGCCTATGGTTAACGGTATAGATTCTGATCGTGCAAAGATCAATGCATTGATCCTGGAGTAGATTACCTGCCCAATGAGGTACATACTATGAGCCTGAGAAGCCTAAATCTGTCTTACCTCTGTACACGGCTGACACCAACTGTTCTTCAATAGTAGCCCTATGACCTCTAACTCTCCTTCAGTAGCAGCCCCATGACCTCTAACTGTCGTTCAGTAGTAGCCCAATGACCTCTAACTGTCATTCAGTACTAGTCCCATGACCTCTAACTGTCATTCAGTAGTAGCCCCATGACCTCTAACTGTCGTTCAGTAGCAGCCCAATGACCTCTAACTGTCCTTCAGTAGTAGCCCCATGACGTCTAACTGTCCTTCAGTAGTAGCCCCATGACATCTAACTGTCCTTCAGTAGTAGCCCCATGACCTCTAACTGTCCTTCAGTAGCAGCCCCATGACCTCTAACTGTCCTTCAGTAGCAGCCCCATGACCTCTAACTGTCCTTCAGTAATAGCACCATGAGCTCTAACTGTCCTTCAGTAGTAGCCCCATGAGCTCTAACTGTCCTTCAGTAGCAGCACCATGACCTCTAACTGTCCTTTAGTAGCAGCACCATGACCTCTAACTGTCCTTCAGTAGTAGGCCCATGAGCTCTAACTGTCCTTCAGTAGCAGCACCATGACCTCTAACTGTTCTTTAGTAGCAGCACCATGACCTCTAACTGTCCTTCAGTAGTAGGCCCATGACCTCTAACTGTCCTTCAGTAGTAGGCCCATGACCTCTAACTGTCCTTCAGTAGCAGCCCCATGACCAGTACCTTTCCTTCAGTAGTAGCCCCATGACTTCTAACTGTCCTTCAATAGTGGCCCTGTGACCTCTAACTGTCCTTTAGTAGCCCCCATGTAAGAAAACATGAAAATAGGAAACACATCCAAACCCGGTGGACACTGTAGATAGCGTAGTGTGAGATAGGTTAGCTCTGTGGGTGTCGGTGTGTGTTGTGATGGTGGAGGTTCGACATGCACTGTAAAATGAATAACTGTTGAATCTACCAGGGATTCTCATAAAACTGAACAGTGAACCACCATTATCATATTGCAGTGAACCATTGTATTTCTTACAATAGGCGACCGGTGTTTATTTGGTGGTACAAAGAATATCTATGAAAATCATGATGAATCTCTGGCAACTTTGTGACAAGGATTCTTCCGTTATTTAAATGATTTTTTTCTTACAGTGTGGAGGTTAACAGGGGGTGATGGGTTAGAGGGACATCGATCTACCCTGCAGGCTGTGTCGTGGTAGATACTCACCCCTCCTACATTGAGGGATCAACCTTACCTGGGCAGTGAGTAGGGGGTAGGGCGAGGGGGGGGGGGTATTTGGCCTTACAAGCTAGTACATATAAACCTCCACTAGCAGAGGGTTTCGATGCAATTCAATTTTCAATTTCAAAAGTGTTTATGGCTAAAGTTAGGGAACCACTTATGGTCGCAGTCACTTATAATTTCTATAGTGTCTATACTAAATTTTTAGACGTGTGTCTTGACTGAGAGGTTCCAGGAAAACCTTTAGATTAAGAGTCTCTGTTTGTCTGTCTCTGCCTCTGCCTGCCCCCCCCCCCCCCCCCCCCGAGGCCTCTCTCTCTACCCATCTCCGAAACCTTTCCTCACGTTGCCTCTGTTTCTCTCTCCCTACTGATTGCACGTTTACCTGGGGCTACCTCTCACTACCTCAACCTGTCATTCATGTTTGTCTGGGACCTATTCATACTCAGGACTACCTAACAGACACTAATTAAGGCCTCTGGGTCACGAACTCTCTGTGTATCTATATGTGTGTGTGTAGGGGGGGGGTGTTTTTCACCTGAGGGCCTGACCGTATAGTGATGTTCTGTCACTGTCAGGTATAACCTGTGTGACCCACAGTCACATCTACACTCTGTCTCTGTCATACTAGGGAGGTTTATCAGGACCCAGGCTCACACATGCGTGTGTAGGGTGTACGTACGTTCCTTACCTGAAAATGGTCCTTCCCACGTCCTCTGACGTATCATATTCCCCTGACAGGATTACACAATGCACAAGATTTTCCATCTATATTCACTAAGGTACATAACGTAACTACACACTGCATGAACTTTACATCTATATATTGCACAGTAATCAAGATATACATGATATAAAGGCACCTAGTTTGGCAGAAGATTTCATGCCTCCACTGCCAGCTTCATGGTTGAGTGAGTTTCACACAACCCTTGATGACGTTCTGCACAAATAACCTGCGTCTACGTCAATCTGTACGCTTACGTAGTGGTTGCTAAACCTCCCTATTGGTACTCAAATCACGTAACGCAGAGAACCGGGTTACGAAGGGTGCAAAAGTTGGTGCCCACCGCTATAGCGTGAGTTACAGTTAGGGCCCTGCTACGTCATAGGGTGGTTAGCTGCGGGCAAACATTGCCAACACGTGGTCAAGTAGCTATACCATGAGTATGAACCTCTCAAAAATATTCTTCAGTGCTATTGAATACTACATTGTTAGATAAATGTACAAAGGTCCCTGTATCTCATTAATAAATGAATTACATGACCTTAAAGGTTGAATAGGACATAGAGAAATAATAACCAATGGGAGACAGTCACCTTACTTGATATACACACAAATGTCAATTCAGTATAAGGCACCACCTCAGTAGACTGAAAGTGCTCCCCAGCAAGCCAGGGATCCATATTATGTGACAGGGGGCTCATAATTATTGATATCATGATGCACAGACATTATGCAAACCGGTAAACTGATCTGGTCCAATGTATGCTAAATACCAAAAGCAGCAGCTGCTCTTTCAAAACATGTTTTTAGATAAGAATAGCTAGTTGAACAACACGATGGTATTATGTGTGAGCCACCTAGGGGGGCTAGACAGCGCTATTTGACAACAGAAATAATTAACGGGTAGAAAAAGAAACCGGCAAAGAGATTATGAGTGTTAACTTACAGTATACCAGAAGGAGGGTTTCCTTATGCATCACGCCAATGGGTGCCATGATGCATCATGCCAATGGGTGCCATGATGCCTTATGGCAATGGGTGCCATGAGGCATCATGCCAATGGGTGCCATGATGCCTTATGCCAATGGGTGCCATGAGGCATCATGCCAATGGGTGTCATGATGCATCACGCCCATAGGCATGATGTAGGAGTGCATGATGTAGGAGTAAATCATGGAGGAGTGCATCATGTAGGAGTGCATCATGGAGTAGTGCATCAAGGAGGAGTGCATCATGGAGGAGTGCATCATGGAGGAGTGCATCATGGAGGAGTGCATCATGGAGGAGTGCATCATGGAGGAGTGCATCATGTAGGAGTGCATCATGGAGGAGTGCATCATGGAGGAGTGCGTCATGGAGCAGTGCATCATGGAGGAGTGCATCATGGATGAGTGCATCATGGAGGAGTGCATCATGTAAGAGTGCATCATAGAGGAGTGCATCATGGAGGAGTGCATCATGTAGGAGTGCATCATGCAGGAGTGCATCATGGAGGAGTGCATCATGGAGGAGTGCATCATATAGGAGTGCATCATGGAGGAGAGCATCATGGAGGAGTGCATCATGGAGGGGTGCATCATGGAGGAGTGCATCATGTAGGAGTGCATCATATAGGAGTGCATCATGGAGGAGAGCATGATGGAGGAGTGCATCATGGAGCAGTGCATGATGGAGGAGTGCATGATGGAGGAGTGCATCATGGAGGAGTGCATGATGGAGGAGTGCATCATGGAGGAGTGCATCATGTAAGAGTGCATCATAGAGGAGTGCATCATGGAGGAGTGCATCATGGAGGAGTGCATCATGGAGGAGTGCATCATGGAGGAGTGCATCATGTAGGAGTGCATCATGGAGGAGTGCATCATGGAGGAGTGCATCATGGAGGAGTGCGTCATGGAGCAGTGCATCATGGAGGAGTGCATCATGGATGAGTGCATCATGGAGGAGTGCATCATGTAAGAGTGCATCATAGAGGAGTGCATCATGGAGGAGTGCATCATGTAGGAGTGCATCATGCAGGAGTGCATCATGGAGGAGTGCATCATGGAGGAGTGCATCATATAGGAGTGCATCATGGAGGAGAGCATCATGGAGGAGTGCATCATGGAGGGGTGCATCATGGAGGAGTGCATCATGTAGGAGTGCATCATATAGGAGTGCATCATGGAGGAGAGCATCATGGAGGAGTGCATCATGGAGCAGTGCATGATGGAGGAGTGCATCATGTAAGAGTGCATCATGGAGGAGTGCATCATGGAGGAGTGCATCATGTAGGAGTGCATCATGGAGGAGTGCATCATGTAGGAGTGCATCATGGAGGAGTGCATCATGTAGGAGTGCATCATGGAGGAGTGCATCATGTAAGAGTGCATCATGGAGGAGTGCATCATGGAGGAGTGCATCATGGAGGAGTGCGTCATGGAGCAGTGCATCATGTAGGAGTGCATCATGGAGGAGTGCATCATGTAGGAGTGCATCAAGGAAGAGTGCATCATGGAAGAGTGCATCATGGAGGAGTGCATCATGGAGGAGTGCATCATGGAGGAGTGCATCATGGAGGAGTGCATCATATAAGAGTGCATCATGGAGGAGTGCATCATGGAGGAGTGCATCATGGAGGAGTGCATAATGGAGGAGTGCATCATGTAAGAGTGCATCATGGAGGAGTGCATCATGTAGGAGTGCATCATGGAGGAGTGCATCATGGAGGAGTGCATCATGGAGGAGTGCATCATGTAGGAGTGCATCATGTAGGAGTGCATCAAGGAGGAGCGCATCATGTAGGAGTGCATCATGGAGGAGTGCATCATGGAGGAGTGCATCATGGAAGAGTGCATCATGTAGTAGTGCATCATGGAAGAGTGCATCATGTAGGAGTGCATCATGAAGGAGTGCATCAAGGAGGAGTGCACGATGGAGGAGTGCATCATGGAGGCGTGCATGATGGAGGAGTGCATCATGTAGGAGTGCATCATGTAGGAGTGCATGATGGAGGAGTGCATCAAGGAGGAGTGCATGATGGAGGAGTGCATCATGTAGGAGTGCGTCATGGAGCAGTGCATCATGGAGGAGTGCATCATGTAGGAGTGCATCATGGAGGAGTGCATCATGGAGGAGTGCATCATGGAGGAGTGCATCATGGAGGAGTGCATCATGGAGAAGTGCATTATGGAGGAGTGCATCATGGAGGAGTGCATCATGGAGGAGTGCATCATGGAGGAGTGTATCATGGAGGAGTGCATCATGGAGGAGTGCATGATGAAGACCTTAGATTTTGAAGCTCTGTCTTGGCCTCAGGACCCTACACTGTAAGCCCAGGGCACCAGTTTTACAGTGGACTACACGGGTAGCTGATGTTGGTACAAACCTCTTGACCTGAGTTGGGGTCTAGTAAATGTACTACAGCGGTATGTATTGCCCATTTACAATTGGGGCTGAGGGTGTGCAGTAGAGATATACTGTACAATATATAGGCAAATGTTCACAGGGGGGAGAATTTTTGAGGGTTATCTCACGCACCGATCAGGTGCCGTATCGCACGACGGCCGCAGGGCGGAGTGCGATGCGGCACCTGATCGGCATGTGCGATAACCCTCAAAAATTCTCCCCCTGAGTGTTCATTTGCATTTATTTCATGTTATTTTGATCTAAAACTGCTGAATTACAATAGAATTTACCAGAATGACTCCCCGTGCGCATTGTTTACATCGCCATCTTGGAGCTATGACGTCACTAAATGGTCATGTGACCTCGCCGTGTGATATTTTCATGGGTTATCTCACGGGGGGTGATACGGAGCTGCAATGGTAAGGCTATGGGCTGTCAGTATCTTGGGCATACCAACATGAAATATAACTGTTGAATCTACCAGGGATCCTCATAAAACTGAACAGTGGACCACCATATGGCAGGGAACCAGTGTAGTTCTTACAGGAAGACCCAGGTTTCAGTATGGTGGTACAAGGAATCTCTATGAAAATAGCAACAGATGTCTGGAAACTTCGGGACGAGGTTACCTTCGTTATTTCAACGACATTTCTTTAAGTGTATTAAGCATCATAGAGGAGTGCATCATGCAGGAGTGCATCATACAGACTTTAAAGGGTTAAAGCCCTACACCAGGTAGACTCTGCACTGAAAACCTGAAAGATCCGAAACTAGTCAGCGGTGACCACTTTAGGTCCTCAAGTTGACGATAACTAAAACTACAGCTTTAGGTAGTCAAAATGACGACTTTAGGTCATCATCCTGACGACCTAAGTCATCAGTATGACGACTCTGTACTGTCAGTATACTGACGACTCAGGTTGTCAGGATGATGACCTAAAGTCATCATTTTGACTACCTAAAGCTGTAGTTTTAGGTATCGTCAACTTGAGGACCTAAAGTGGTCACCGCTGACTAGTTTCGGATCTTCCAGGTTTTCAGTGTGTCATGACCTCAGGACCCCACAGTACATACCTGTGTAGGTTCATGTATATAAGAGCTAAGTGGTATTATGTTACACCCCTGACTCCCTCAATGTGTGACAAAACTTCACATTGGGGCCACTTTTTGTCTCATTTCTATATCAACTTGAGACGGGCTGACGACATTCTATGTCTAAAAAGTAAAAAAATAAAAAGAGTAAAAAACACTGAAGATACAGAAATGGAAATTAGAGTCGTGTTGTACAGGTGGGGCCAAGAAGAGGTCATGTGCTCAGTTCTCATTACTCAGTTTGTGATTTGGGTAAAGACAAATTATGATATGAGAGAATAGTGATTTATTTGTGTTAGTGTGCTAAATATTGCAATTGGTAAATAATTCAGCTAATTTGAAAAAAAACTGTTGCTCCCATTTTGTACTTTTTACTTTTTATGGGCTGTTTATCTGCATCTCTCTGTGTTTGTCTTCGTTTATCTGTCTCTCTTTTTCTGCCTCTCTGTCTCTGTCTGGCACTATCCATTTGTCTCGATCTCTCTGTCTCTCTCCTGATCTACCTCTGTCTGTTTGTCTCTATCTGTCTCTGGTTGTCTCCCATTCCATCATTGCATTTGCCTATCGCTACCTCTATCTCTATTTCTCTCTTTGTCACTACCTCCGTCCCCGCTTTTTGCGATTGGTTAATATTGAATAGAATGTGACTTGCATAATTTGTGTGTATTAACATGTTTGTGTGTTCTGTATCTCATCTCCCCCTGTCTGCCATTGTCTAGACCCCTTTTCCCATACCTAATCAGCTGGTTGATTGTTTACAGGTCTATTTAAATCCCAGAATTATCTTTGAAAGCCTCAGGCTGGAGGCAAAACATGTAAAACCTGTGAGGAACTCGCCCGAAGAGCAATGGATGTAGACAACAGGGGACAGGATGTCTGTGTTAACAGGCTTTATATAAGAAGACTCCAATTTACAACATCCTCACAGGATACAGAACCTATTAATGGCAACCAAAAACCCTGTTATCAGCTTTTTGTGTTGTTGTGTTTCCAACTTCTACAATAGTCTACAATACTAGGCTAGGGCCCCGCTACGACTACCTAATCTTACTAAATTCACTCCCAAAAACACTTTTGGAAAGTGGATCCTTCTTCACAAAAGAAGGATATGAATGGATCACATATTCTTTCAATCGTGATAAGAATTGAGTAGAACAACAGGTTACATATAAAGATTTCTCAAAATGAGGCCCATGTCGTCCTGTTTAATGACATGGGTGTTTATAAATGTCAACCCTCCATCATACATGCCAACATTTTAGGCCCGAAACCTGGGAGACCCTCGGAAATCCCGAGCTCCATGCTACAAATGTCGTAAGACAACTAGTCCAGGATACTTTTGAACCCATTTCCCCGAGAAATTTCAAAAAATCATGACAAGAAATAGAACATTTTGTGCATTGTCTTAAGTTGATGAAGCCTAGACACATTTAATGTGCCTAGACCTATCAAAATCTGGGAGAAGTCTGAAAATCCGGGAGAATTCGGGGGGAAAAGCTTATCCAGGAGAAAGCCTAAAAAAGGGTCAACATCTGGGAGTCTCCCGGCCAATCCGGGAGTGTTAGCATGTATGCCTTCTCAACACTGAGAAAATATTCTTACTCACTTGAGTCTGTATCAAGACTCAGGCAATGTCGCCAAAATGAGTATGATTTGAGACTGAGCCTGACCCTGTGGATGATACACAGGCAGAGCCAGAGTATCACCCCAGGCTCAGCCTGCACCAGCCTCAAGATCTGCCTGAGTATCACCCTAGGCTCAGGCTGAGTCTTAAACCATACTCATTTTGCCTGAGTCTGGATACAGACTCAAGTGAGTAAAAATATTTTCTTAGTGAACTCTTGGCCCTTATTCGAAACCGGCACCTAACTGAGTACTGTTTTGAGTGTTTTTAGTGATTGAGGTTGATTTTGATACACCCAGTACTTTTTTGAGACCGGTGCTCATTTGAGACGTTCAAAAGGGCCACTACGGTATACTTTGTGATGGGCGTGTAAGATGGCTATGGGACTCTCTAGTCCTACAGCTCAATAGGACAACTATATTGTTCTCTTTCAGTACAACACTAATGAACAGGCTGGACATGTGGGCCAATGGAATAGAGGAACGAAGGCTGATCAATATAGCCAAAGACATAAGCTGAAAAGTGGAATTATACTTAGAGCCTTCGTTAGGTGCTAAGGGTCATGTGTTTGAATGCTCGATTTTAACAACTAACACGTATCGGAAGCATCAAGACTCAGGTAAAAAAACTATATTGGGTATTGATTATTCAGGACAATACCAGGGGCGTAGGAAAAGGGGGGGGGCAGGGGGGCCTGGGCCCCCAATCATGAAGGAGGTGGGGTCTGAGTATGTCTGGGCCCCACCAAAAAACTTGCCAAGAATTCATGATAAATTGAACAAGAAGCATCTCAAATTAGATAAATATAGCAATGGAATAGGGAAATGGGGACCTGGGCCTCAAATCAGATTTAAGATTCATCAAAATATCACTTTTCTATGCATATTTTATAATGGTTTGCAGAGGCACTGGTAAGCTTGAGCCGACAATTCAAGGTGGTCTAGGTGGGGCCCCCACTGCCCTCCCCCCCATGAAGATGTGCTTCCTACGCCTCTGAATACCTGTGAATCACAATCATGATGCACCAAACGAGACTGTTTGACAGTATTAATATATATACATATATATATATATATATATATATATATATATATATATATATATATATATACCGTACGTGCATACAATACCTACCACAATTCTGTGCTTATGTATGGGTGCCGAGGAAAACGCCATATCGGCGTGTCAAATTTTAGCAAAGTGCTGTGTGTCACATGCATATTTTTTTTTTTTATCAAATAGCATGAGTATTACATTCTGCTTTGTCCCCCTGTGTCCGTCAAATCTTAGAAGTGCTGTGTCGGGCGTGTCGGATTTTACCCATGTCTAGGCCCAATGCTATAGTGACATAGCGAGATTAATTATCAGCCAATGAAATGATCCCAAGTATTATCCCATTCACAGGCAATACTTATACATCGGCTTTGATATAGGTTCTTATCTTGTGACATGGTTAATTCATATAATCTAAAAGAGACACAAACAGTCCATGGAATCAAAATGAGTTGCGACGAGGACAATTGAGATAGGGCAAGGTAAAAAGAAAGAAAAGAACCCCTCTCCCCCCCCAAAAAAAAAAAAATTGATGGGAGCAAAATAGTTCCCCCAACATTACATACGCACATTGCCCCCCCCCCCTCTAGGTGTATCAGACATGGGTAGAGGGCACTAAGGTTATCGTCATTAAAAGTCCACCTGTAGTGTTCTTTGATCAGTGATGTGGCCCTCTAGGTATCTATAGCTCATTGACACGGGGAGTGACCGCATTGTGATATTCCGTCTCTACGGTCTATGTAATTATGTACATAAGGTAATTATATACAGTTATCTCACGATTCAGGCCCCTACAGTGCCTTTTTGGTCATAACCCCGTTCCGTTATTGGGGTTTATACCACGATTTCGGCACTTCCGGTGGGTTTATATGCAGTTTAGCCGTGCATTATTCTGCATATACCACCCATGTGCATTTTTGAAATTTTTGGTATATACTTTTTCGAGGTCAAGTTGGACTTAGAATATTTTTGGAGACGCTGGCGGACATAGAAATTTTGTCTCGCCTTTGTTTCAATGGTGAAAAATCGTCCCAACTCGTATGAGGATCGAACCCCGGCCGCAGTGGTGGTAGGCGAAGGCCTTAGCCATAGCGCCACACTGAACGGTGATGAAAATCAATGCGAAGGTAAATAACTTCTAACCTGGAGTCCTAGTCGTATGTTTTCAATCAGTTTTCGTCTTGAAACCAACCTTTTCATGTTATAATATCGAAATCCTAAGAAGTTTTTGATCCATAGAAGAGGAATGCGTGCTAATTGTCTCCATTTTCTTCGATATAAATAAGAATCCATTGATTTTCCCGTGGCCGCTCTGCACGAAGCCATTGTTTCGGCGTCTTTCTTGTACGACGAGCAGTTGACCTATATCTACATCCGGGCCACTGACACACTTTCGCCGGACAAGGAGGCGGGTGGGAATGGCCGGACCGCGACTCGCGTACGTTGGGAAAATCAATGGATTCTCCTTTATTTTGAATATATTGGACATAATACGTATGGAGGGATCATCTAGACTATCTAAGGATGTATATGTTTTATTTTGAAGACGTGTCATGGCTGGATTCCATACGAAAAGTGACTGTAAACACGGCGGTACCTGTCCCGTCAAGGAACAAAAACAATGGCTTCGCGCAGAGCGGCCACGGGCCGTATCGCTTGCTTTTACAAAATGTCTTCTCCTGGCTATATTCTTTGGATTACAGGTAAGAAATTGATACAAAATGGAGGAAATGGTGGTATAAACCTATTAGGTGATGCATATCGGGGCCCCACGGGCTGTATATGCTGTATATACCCTCGCCGCTCCGCGGCTCAGGTATATACAGCATATACAGCCCTAGGGCCCCGATATGCATCATCTATTAGCTTAATAACCGCATTCTCAGAGTCCATTTTTTTTTCTAAGACCATCTTGGTTAGAACCTGGACATGTTAATAAATTGGAGAAGGATATGAAGCCACCCTCGCCATACATATTCCAGTTAAAACCATTTAGGTTCAACGGGGAATCGATCCCCGGCCGCTGGGGCAGGAGGCGAGCTCGCTGTCCACTATACCAAGCCGACCTGTGCTAGAATCCATGTACATCAAGGATTTGAACAAGTTGTCTGACATACCTGATGTTTACAGACCTCCTTAGCATAGAATCCAATGGTGGAAGGTGGAGTTATTAACAGGGAAACATCGTTAGATATCCTATATGAACATGCCATGCCTAATTTCTCCATTTTGTTCGAAATAAATAAGAATCCATTGATTTTCCACATTGATACGAGTCGGGACCCGCCCCGTCCGGCCATTCCTTGCTCGACGCGTGGCCGACCTAGTTCTTACATCCGGGCACCTCCCCGCTTTGTCAACAAGACGAAATGGCCGTGTACCGGGCCGTGTGCATTGGATCGCTATGGAAAATCAATGGATTCTTATTTATTTCGAACAAAATGGATACAAAATGTAGGCGAACACCAAGTAGAGATCGTATTTTTGTTGGTGTTAGAAGTACAGGACTTGACATGCTTGGATTATACCCGAAAAATGTGTGTAAAGGTAGAGGTATGTCGGGCAGAGTGACAACATGGCCACGACGACTTGGCAAACCGAGCGGATCACATGCACTTACAAAATGTCTTCTCATGGATTAATTCTGGGGTTATAAGGTAAGAAATTTATACATAATGGATGAATAAGTGCGATAAATGCATTAATGCATTGATATTCTAGGACTCGGTGATGTTAGCTTGAAATATTCACCTCGTCCTAGAATATCAATACATTAATAGCTTACTATTGTTATCCGATTCCGATTAGGGGTGCCCCTTAACTTGTATCAGAATCTTCAAAGCGCCCAAAACGAGTTTAAGAACTTCATTTCTTAAACTTAAAAGTGACCATTATTGTTAATTGTGAACATTATGCCTTATGACAGTTACTTAGCATTATTATGCTCGATGTAGCTGTATTAGCTAACAGAAATAGACTACCGTAGTACCCCATATAATCACTTATACTACGATTTGTGGGTTACACAGTGCTTTTTGGTGTCTATTCCCATCCACATATCTGTCGATATTGCACACCCTATAGGCTGTAACATCAATTTTGGAAGGCGTGCGGTTATCCAGGTAAGGCGTGCGGTTATCCAGGTAAGGCGTGCGGTTATCCAGGATAACCGCACGCCTCTCCCATGTCACATGTCACATGTTAAAACCCACGAAATTTTCCAGGCCAGGGAAGGGATCGAACCTGCAGTCTCACATCCCAAATCCAACTCCTTATGCACTGCGCCACAAGGACTGACGAGAAACGCTCGGTTCGAACCAAGTCTGGATATGATACATAAAGCCGTGTGCGCTGTCGCTGTCCGCTGCCGGGCGAGGAGGTGTATTATACACAAACATAACAGCGAGAAGAGGAGACGCGGTGGTCTAGCGGTTAGCACGTCGCACTCAGCCGTGAGGGGTCCGCGGATCGAATCCCGGCCGAGATGCACCTTTTTTCGCCGTGTGCGCTGTCGCTGTCCGCTGCTGGGCGAGGAGGTGTATGTATCGATCGTGTACACACAATGGCTGGCATCGAGTCCTGGGGAGGGGGAATAATTTTTATTTTCATCTTGAATTTATTGGTATAATATTGATTATTTATTGGTTTCGTGGTATAAAATAAGTAGTCAATGGATAACTCATGACTTGTGGGGGTTATCGACGATAATAACACTCGGCCTATGGCCTCGTGTTATTATTCGTCGATAACCCCCACGCGTCATGAGTTATCCATTGGTTACTTGTTCACTACACGCTCATTGATTTTAATCCCTCTGTGGCCCCGGCGCTTATATAAAGCGCTGGTTCCACAGGCATAAATCGGTCGGATTAGCACTAATCCGACCGATTTTTTTCTATACTTTTGATATATTATAAATCGTCGGATTAGGGCTATTCCGACCGATTGTATGGCTGTGGAACCAACGCTTAAGGCAGGTGCTTATTTTAGTGCTTAAGCACTGTTTTTAGTGCTTAAGGATAGACTATGTATACCGCCCTGTTTTTTTAACATTTTCTGAATATTCAATTGCATATAATTTCATGAATTTCAGAGATTCACAAATTATACCTCATTTGACCACAGATTTTATTTCTTTAAATTTCCTGGCATTAGAAGGTCGGTTCTAGGGATGGAATGCTAATGGAACAAAAAACATTCTTTTTCATGTTACTTTTTTCAGAGGGTCATATAGGCTGGAATATCATTAAAATTGATGGTTCTAATGATTTAAATGTAATCCAGAGATGATTTAGCAGGTAACGGTCTCTCAGATAGTGGAAACGTCAATTATTAAGGTCTAGAGGGGTTGCCAAAGGAAGAAAATCCAGATTTCTTTCAGGATTTTGTGAATTTTCTCATTTTTTACCCATTTTTCGACTCTAACATTCAATACTCCTATACCCCCGGGTATTCTCTGAGACCCGGCACTGTAACAGGCTATGATTATTTGATTTTACCATATTGGGCTCTTTATTGAAAAAAATAATTTGCTTACCTTGTGTTCCTGTTGGTGAAGTCCTTGTTTGTGACCTTGTCAATAGACGTACGTCCTGTTGTGTCCTACTATATTATGGTATTCACTCTATAACTCAGCAAAATGTCGTCTGTTTGCCATATGCAGACACAGTAATGTGTCTACTATAGTTATTTGAAATGATGCAAAGCTGACTTTATCAAACCCTTTTTCAGCACACAGAAAACAGGTAAGTAATAATTTTGATCCAAATTATGGGGAAAAAAACACGAACTGATTCTCCTGCTCTAAAGTTCAAACCACGCTCTCTGCTACTTCCTTTCCATCATGTAGCTCCTCCCTGCACGGTAGGCGTTCTCCAGGTGCCTTAGAACTGAGTTGTTGTATGGAATATTAAGAAGAAATGTCGTCTGCTATCTAGTCCCACCTGTAGCACATACCATACCCTCACGCTGATAGGTACACTCCCTGGAACAACATCTCTACAGCACATGACGCTGGCCAAAAAAAACCAGGTCTGCTGTACGACATTCAAATCGTGCCTCCTTTAATCAATTCCAACTGATTTGAGTGAGAGTTGTCTGGTTTGGAATACCTATTTGCCTGTGTGTTGGAACAATGCCTAGAGCCTATTCCGGCGTCAACCACTGTGACTGACTATCTATAGGTGTGGTCTTTGGCATAACAACAGGAAGCTATAAGAGGAATACTCCTCCTTAACCTCCCGTCTCCTGTGTACACAAATATCGTCTGCTGTAATTACCCCAATTGTCGTCTGCCTTACACAAAAGCATACACACCCACTCCTCCCATCTACAAATAGCAGCAAGTCTACTATAATGGAGGTACCTGGTTCCTGTCTCTCTGATTGGTGGTGTGTATATATGAATTGTACAGTTACACGATCCTCAGTTTTACCCTGATCTTCCCATTCTTGTCTGCTTTCTTCATCTATCTTTAATCTTCTCCTGATTTGACTGAAAGTCGTCTGGTTTTAAGAGATATGTATATATCCATGTGCAGGTAGGCGTACGATGCCTACAAGTACCAATGTCCTAAACTAAGTGTCTCCTCTTGAGGCTGCAGGGTGGTGGGTAAGGTTTACAGGGTATTAGACTAGAAGGCAATCTTTGTCATTTGTCGTCTGCTAAATCCACACCATCAGTAACCTTGTCTGTTACAGCTTGGTTCTGTGTATAAAAATTGTCTTCTGCTCACGTAGCACCCAGGTACTACAGTGATCCCACCTCCCTGTCTCACATCACACCAAGAGGCACACACTGAGTGCCACAACACAGCACCAAAACGCCGTAACCTCTATAAACACCTCTCCCAAGGTGCCTCTAAATGTCGTCTGCTTTTATGTCCAATTGTCTTCTGTCTGATACAAAGGTCTGCACTCCTCCTAGACTTGGACCCAGGTAGACCCAGTCCCACTGCCTACCTCTGTAAGCAGGAGGAGGGGAGTGCTAAATGCTGCCAGTACTTCTCAGGTGGTAACACCGACAGTGCCAAGCAGCTTTATGGGAAATGTCGTCTGCTAGCATCAAATCTCACCTATAGATGTGCTACCAGTGGAATCATCCATGTGTGTCTATACCTACATTGACAGTAGCTGTGAGTGTTGCCAACAACCATAGCCAGATCTAGTATTACAGCTGGTAACAGCACAATCTGCTACTTTCTGTTGTCTGCTGTCTTCAAATCTCACCTGCTCCTCTCCTGTTGTAATCAGTAAAAAAGTCGTCTGGTGTTTTCCTGCCTTGATTCCTACACTGGAGCGAAGTCCTGTGCAGTGCTGGTAGAACCTCTGTGGATGTGTAGGCACAGCCTGAGTAGTCTCTCACAAGCACAAACAGGCCCATACAGAGAAATGTCGTCTGCTGCTATCTCCCAGTAGTAGTAGTAACCTGTCACCAGGACGGTAACCCTGGTTACCAACTACTCTCTGCTCCCTAACTCCTACTGCACGTCCAGCCAACCAGAACGCTGCCTTAAACACTATACACTCTCCCAGCACATACACAGCCAGTCTGTGTGGGGTGGAGTGTGTAGCAGTGTTAGGACTGTGGGTGGGTGATCACTCTCCTCTTTGCAGAGGGTGGTAGAAATAGCGCTGCCATCTGGTGAAGAGAATATTACCTACATATTTTAAAGAGAGAGTGAGTGAGTAATCAATGTTTAACGCCATTTTGACAGCTATGGTCATATTCATGGCGGGAACTACATTACACAATTTTACAGGGGAATGTGTCGGTGCCAGTGCATAGATGTGCACCACACACACCCAAGGGATAGGAAAGATGAGATATAATAATAATAAATAATAATATTTTTTATTGCCAGCAAGAAATAGGTCATTACTGACCTATGTGTCATACATAAATGGTTCTTTACATATATAGAATGTATATATATATATATATATATATATATATATATATATATATATATATATATAATATGTCCACTACTCTACTCTACGACTAAGTCTAAGTCTTACTATCACTCTCTTTCACTCTCTCTCCCTCTCACACACACATACTTACACTAATTCTCTTTCTCCAACCCTCTCTCTCCTGGCACACATACCCACTCTTTGTTACAGTGATGATTACATAAATACCATAGTATACACATCTGTTACATAGGCTAGCAATTAGAGTTCCTGTCTCTGTCTAAATGCATTGTATATAAACTTGGCGAGAGCTTTGATGACATCAGTATCAATATTGTTCATAGCAGAAATGGATTTCTCTACATCATTCAATTCATGATAGTTTTGATTTTTTTCATTCATAACATTATCAAACAACTGTCTTGATACACTATGAGAGTCACATCGGATGAGAAAATGTATTTCATCATCTACAAGGCCACTAGAACAATATAGACAAATCCGATCACACACAGGTTTTGGGGGCCGGCAATGCCTTCCTGTTTCTATACCTAGGTTATGAGAGCTGAGTCTAAAACGTGCTAATGCTGTACGGTGGGCTTGGTTAGGGATACAGAATAGGTAACTTTCAAGTCTAAACTCAGTTTTGAATATTTTGTATGTTCTTAGTTTTTTTCCTTCACCAGCTGATGTTATTTCATTCATTGTTTGTTCTATATATTTCCTATTTATCGGTCCAGTTACAGCAGTGATAGCTTTAGGGTTGTCGGAAGTTGTCTGGTTAATCCAGAGTTGAATATAATGCTCACCTAGTGAGTTCAACAAGCATTTAACATTACTGCACCAATTTATCTGACCAGAAACTTCAAGCAAAGTTAGCTTCTTGTAACACTTACGTAGTATGTGTGACTCTGGGAGGTTTACAATTCTTTCCCAGTACCTGAGTGCTTGAATTTCCCATTGCGCTTTTAGAGGTACCCTCCCTGTATCTGCATATACTGCAGCTGTTGTTGTCTGCTTTCTAACACTCAACATTGATTTTAAGTACCTTAGGTGTATGGACTCTAGTTTCTCCACCTTATTTCCCTTAGTCAGGCCCCATACCTCGCAGCCATAGTCAAGGCAGGGTCTTATCTGGCTATCAAATAACTTGAGCGCCATCCTGGGATCTGGTTTTCCAATATGTTGATAGCAACATGAATATGATTGATAGGCAGCTTTTCTACCCTTGTCATAATGCTGATTGTATGCATCAAAGAAGATGTCTTTATGATTAGTTGTTAGTATAAACCCTAAGTACTTATAATTTTCTACTCTTACTAGCTGCGTGTCACCATACTTGAAGGTGTTAGTAATATCCTTCTTTTTGTGATTAAATATCATGATGTTTGACTTATTTATATTTACTAGTAGATGCATTTTCTACAATACTGAAACAAATTGTTTAGCTGACTCTGCAGAGGTGGACATTATAACCAAGTCATCTGCATATAGCAGATAAGCAAGACTCATACCACAAACATCAATTCCAAGATTAGGGTCAGGATGTTCACCAATATCTAAGAGAAAAGCATTGAATAATTTAGGACTAAGTACTCCACCTTGTAACACACCGTATAAACTATCTATGTTCTCACTTAATTCAGAGTTGACCCGTACCTTTGAGTGAGACTTCTTGTAAAGATTCATTAGAACTTTAAGTGCTTTCCCTTTTACCTGCCCAGATATCAACTTATAGAATAATCCCTTCGTGTTAATATAATCAAAGGCCTTAGTAAAGTCAATAAAACAACAGAAGAGAGATTTACCTTCAGCCTGCACCATTCTCACAGCAGTATATAGTACAAATACATTATCGGTTGTCCTACCTTTATCTACGAACCCGTTCTGTAGAGGGTTGTTCTGATTCAGCATATCATTATTGAATTTCAGTCTTTTATTAATAATTATTTCAAAAAGTTTGCATGTACTGTTCATAATAGTAATTTTCCTATAGTTATCAGGATTGCTTGTATCACCTTTCTTATGTAAGGGACTTATTATTCCTTCTGCCCATCTCTCTGGAAATTCAGCAGTGTCCCATATACAGTTAAACATAATTTGAATCACCTCAGCAAAAACCTTCCCTCCTTGTTTTAAGTATTCAGCAGGTATACCATCTGTTCCGGCTGCTTTCTTATTTTTTAGAGATCTTATTGCATCTTCTACCTCTTCTATAGTGATAGGGGAGTCTAGTAGAGATTGTATCAATGCATCTATATCCTCTGAACCATAGCTAAACTCAAAGTTATCGACAAATGTTTCTATTTCTTTCATTTTATCATAATCAAAATAGTCAATATGTGGAGGAGTCTGCTATTTCTTGAAGTATTCCACAAACTCCGCTATTTTGATATCACATTGGGTCATTTTACCTTGTATTTGTTTCCACGACTTCCAGAACCTATTACTATTTTCTATCTCCAACATTCTTTCAAACTCAAGACCCTTTGGACTAGTCTATTGTATTCCCTCTTAAGCATGTTATACATTTCTTTATTGAATTCAACCTTGAGGTCATAATTTTAGACCCTTAGATATAGACCCTTTTAAGTGGGCAAGGGAAGCCCGTGAGGGGAGAGGAAGCAGTCTTGAGAAATATCAGTCTCTGGGAATTTGAAGTCAGTAGCAGAGGCACCACTCTCCTGCCGTTTGTATAAATTGTATCAAAATACCACCTTTAATTACATAACTTTTTCTATCTGAAAAATATATGGCCAACATTAATGCTAAAGGAATTGTTGCTTGTGATGTACTACCCGCATGTATATAGCGAGGAATCTGGATGATGTATGTAGGCAGACATTATGCCAGTCTTCGCGTATTTTCCTGAGCAAATGTTACACACGTAACAAAATATCCTTGTCGACAATGCTGGAACCAGAGATGCTGGTGATCTGGGCGAGACTTTGGCATGCTGTCGGCTGGTATAAGGTTGATTGGCATGTACATGAATTCAACGAGATACAATAAGGTATATCCGAGGCTTGAGCTTGCACAATTTGATGGTACACTGATTCCAGGCCTTAGGGCTGTCAATGTCTAGACACCCATGCTTTACATGGATTCAGGCTTTCATAGGATTAATTGGATTTCATAAGTATGATTACAAATTTAAGAAGAGGGTAACACCTATGCATCTTTGTATTCTGCATTCAACAGGGTATTTTATTTATTTTGCAACAAATTCAAAGCAATACAACATCCTGAGAATTCAGTGAATATGAGTAATCAAAACTCATTAGACATAAACCTGGGGATACATGAGTCAAATACTTAAATGGGGGCTAGCAGGGCGATTTTCAACATGGGTACCTACAAAAAGAATGTGCACAAATGCGGGGGACTCAGCGAAAAATTTGCTACAAACTAATTGGTCAAGGGGTGGTTACATGACTTGCTAACGCGGGTATGTCTTATCCATGCTAGCCACCCTTTAATTGTTCCCCAAGATTATGCACTTATGCCCTTTATCATATCTAAGGCTTTAAGACAGCAATTTAAGACAGCACCAATTGAAGGGACCTACACACTCACAGACATTACTAGATCTCTATGAGTTATTTAGTATCCTGCGTCCCAGTTTACAACATTGTTTAGCGGTTTTCCCTCTGTGTACCGCTTGTAGTTCTCAACGAATACTTCCTCTATCTGAAAAGAAACCAATGAGAATCTCTATAGCTTCAAGCTCAATGACAAGATAAAAAACTAGTGTTTTATGATGATTTCCATCTTCTTATCCCTCATCTTACATTATTTACTCAAAATTATTTTAATTGTGATGAAATTAATCATATTTGAGGAAACATACATACATGTACAATCACTTTTGAATAGATACTCATTGATGCTCATGATGTTTCCACCTTTGTCCATACACAATATAGACCTACCTGCCATGCCTGGCTGACCCCTGACACATGGGGTGCGATTGTCACATTTGGGTGCCTCCATAGTGGACTCGTCTCAGGTAGCGGCTCTGTCTCAAACACGTCCAGCACTGCCGCACTCAACCACCCAGCACTATACAGAGTCAATAAGAATGGTATATTTGTATGACAAGTTGTAGCACTGTAAACTTCTGTGTAAGCTAAACCTGCATAGAATCTGACTTTGTAGAGGAATAGAAAAAGATTGAAATAGCATATTCTATTTTTGCCCTAAATGATTCTTCAAAATCAGAAAGCTGTGGATTCCTCATAACCCTACAAACCCTCCCTATAATGCTGCTGAAAGAGCTGCAAGATATTAGAGAGTTTAAGATTTGCCTACTTGTAACGTGTACGGCAACGTCTAGCCTACCATTTCCTATCATTCTAGACGTACACGTTGCCGTACAAGTTGAGATCTTAAACTCTCTAATGGTTATATGCCAGAATGACTCCCCCAACCCCCTACCTCGACTCCACTTATTCGGGTCTGATTCACATACAAGCAGGAATCTATAGCATCCTCAAAGTGTGACATAAATGAACAATGGACATTACATATTTTGTATATTGCATTGGTATGAGGTGTAAAGTATTGTTATGTTATGTAAGATTTGGTAGCACCACTATTATGGGATGTGAGGTAATGTTTGCTACATAACATTGTCTCACTCCTACACCCTACGCCCACCCTGCGTCTCACTCCTACACCCTTCGTCCACCCTGCGTCTCACATCTACACCATTTGTTCACCCTGCGTCTCACTCCTAGACCCTTCGTGCACAACGCGTCTTACTCCTACACCCTCCGCCCACCCTCCGCCTGACTCCTACACCCTCTGCCCACACACTCCACAAACCCTGTGTCTCACTCCTACACCCTCCGTGCACACTGCGTCTCACTCCTACACCCTCCGCCCGCCCTGCGTCTCACTCCTACACCCTTTGTGCACCCTGCGTCTCACTCCTACACCCTTTGTTCACCCTGCGTCTCACTCCTACACCCTCCGTGCACCCTGTGTCTCACTCCTACACCCTTCGTCCACCCTGCGTCTCACTCCTACACCCTTTGTTCACCCTGTGTCTCACTCCTACACCCTCCGTGCACCCTGTGTCTCACTCCTACACCCTTTGTTCACCCTGTGTCTCACTCCTACACCCTCCGTGCACCATGTGTCTCACTCCTACACCCTCCGTGCACACTGCGTCTCACTCCTACACCCTCCGTGCACCATGTGTCTCACACCTACACCCTTTGTTCACCCTGCGTCTCACTCCTAGACCCTTCGTGCACAATGCGTCTTACTCCTACACCCTCCTACACCCTCCGCCTGACTCCTACACCCTCTGCCCACCCTGTGGCTCACTCCAACACACTCTGCAAACCCCGCGTCTCAATCCTACACACTCCGTGCACCCTGCGTCTCATTTCCTCACCCTCTGCCCACCCTGCCCATGACTCCTACACCATTGGCACAGCAAAATATTGAGCCTCCAAGTAGGGACTGAAAATTCAGGGTGCACAGAGGGCATAGGATTGAGATGCATGAGAGTGGGGTTGGAGGAGTGAGAGGCAGGGTGTACACAGGGAGTAGGAGTCAGACGCAGGGTGTACAGAGGGTGTAGAAGTTAGACGCAGTGTGTACAGAGGATGTAGGAGTGAGACACACGGTGGGTGAAGGGTGTAGGAGTCAGGTACAATTGTATCTGAGTGACAGTGGCACTGTGTCTGTTACTGCTACACGACCATCACACAGTGATACCTGAGTGACGGTGGCACTCACACTAACATCAGCGGCTCGATTCTGCTAATCCCACCATAGCTTGGAGGGACTGTGGGATAGCTGGCCATAACTACTTTCACCATACCCTCAGCACTGCGGCGTAGGAATAAAAATCTTGTCAGATATAGGTCAAGTAAGAAATGGCAGGTCCCAAGCCAGCGAGGTGATTAGGTCACTCCGAGTTGTGGCCAGCTTGGGTGGCACTATGACTGTCACTCCAACATGATCATCACTCAATGGTACCTGAGTGACAGTGGCACTGTGACTGTCACTCCTACACGACCATCACTCAATGGTACCTGAGTGACAGTGGTACTCTGACTGTCCCGAAAAACGATAACAAACTTGGCCAAAAAAACATCAACAATCTCGGCCAGAAAACATCAACAAACTCAGCTGAAAAATGTAAACAAACTTGTTGTGATGCACCTAAAATGTCAGTTTGAGACATTTTATCAAAATTCTGAAGTGACAGAATGATTTAAAATGTTTTTTACCTCTTAAAACCATTTATTTGCCGTTTTTCTGCTGTTCTTTTAATTACATTTGTCGGCCATTTTTATGCTACAATATGTGATTTGATTCCACACATGGTTGGCTGAAGCCTACAACAATCTTCTTCTGACTCTGTTCTTCACATTGCACTTTGGGGCCTGCTTGTAGCATTATGACATAACAATTGGCTTATGACGTCATAGGCTGCCAAACAACAAAACGCACTGAGTTAACACAAATCTTGTTATTTTGAGTTATGAAGGCTTCTCTTCAGTGAACAACTTCAAAATGGGCTTTAAACTTCTTTTCTTAATTCACAAATGAAATAGATATTACTGGTACAGATTCTAAAGACTTAACAATGAACTTACCTGAGTGCTTTAACGATGCTTTCCTCGCTTATAACATCCCCACGGCCAACGTTTATTAACGCAGGACTCTGGAAGGTAGTGACACAAAACAGCAAAGAATTTATATACAACCAGTTATAGTAGAGAAGTCCCTTTTGCACCTACCCAATCAGGGTAGTATGTGTGGCGGGGTATGAAACATTCCTACAGTATCACAGTGAATAAAGCGCTGGTTCCACAGACCTAAATCGGTCGGATTAGCACTAATCCGACTGATTTTTTTCTATACTTTTGATGTATTATAAATCGTCAGATTAGGGCTATTCCGACCGATTGTATGGCTGTGGAACCAACGCTTAAATAGAAAGAGAGGGGAATGACGGTGGTATGCATTTAATCGATCCATCCCAAGGGGAGAAAGGCCCCTCCCCAAGGGGTAGATCAATGATAATGCTCCTGTATTTATTTCATGTGTGTTAGATTTATTCAAAGGTCCTTAAGTTCAGTGAATTATATTAATCACATGAGAAGAACACATGGCCAAAAGAGGGAATCGATACTGGTAATGGAACTGGGGTGTGCAGATCAACAAATCACAAACCTTGTCTCTGCATGCAGCGAGTACGTCCCCACTCAGTAGTCCCTTGGTGGCGGGTGTACTTGGTAAGACACTACACACGTAGTCACTCGCTGCCAACAACTCACTCAGACCGGATGGACCCCTGTAATTACGAGGACAAGGAGTGGGTGAGTGAATACAGAGGGTTAGATACAATTTCCACAGCTAAAGTCCTATTCATAATGAGAAAACTATTTTTAACATCAGTATAATAGCTGGCTGCTAATGAAATTCATATCAGTTTACTGTCATTTTTTGGCTTTTCATGAAATGACATGACTCTAACCTTCTGCAGTGGCCTGTTTTCGCACCCAGGCAGTTGTAGATTTCAATAAACTATTTCTTGTTCCCTTGTTGAGAATCTATTGCTTAGATGGGCCTATACAGTATGTTACTAGATTATTACTTTTAATCTTTTTCAAAGAAAACTGATAAATAGTAGAGTGCGTACCTGTATTGGTCTAAGTGTTGACAGGGTGTACGTGGCGCCCCCTCCTGAGTACCGTAACCCCACACCTTCATACCTAAACAGTTAGCCACCCGAGCAACTGAAATGAGTAAAGTTACCGGGCATGTAATACAGATGACAACCATACTGCAAATTTCCTGATGTTGAAACATCTAAGTAATCAAAACTGGAAATTGTTATTTGAGTTGAATAGAAAAAAGGATGAAACATAGATTTTACACTTATGGTAGGCCTATGTGGACTTTTTCTTACCTTCTCTTCCAATGTCGCCAAGTCCGAGGATGCCAAGGGTAAGTTTTGAGAGTAGTTGATACTCAGTATACTTCTTCTGGTTCCTATAGTGTAAGATAAAAGTTGAACATCCGTATTGTTTACACGACTTTCATTCTAAGGAGCAACAGAGCATAAAGACTTACATCAGTGTCCGATACTTCTCAAAAATAAATATAATGAATAAACACTTTAACTCTAAACAGTGTACTTGTACAGAGAAAAAATATGTCAGAAATAAAACAGACATGTAGTCAAGGCCTTACCACTGTTTGTTTTGCTGATCCAGTGCCATTTGTAGGAACTTTCGCTCGTGTGAGATGATTTGGGCGACAACAAACTCTGCTATATGAGGACCGAAGACGTTCGCGAGTCGTGCTACCTGGTATGTCGGGTAAGGCTAGAATAAACCAAATGATATATCAATAATCGGCATCACAAAATAATAGGCAATTCTCACACTTTTACGTGAACTTCCATGAAAGACACAGCAAAAATAACAAAAACAAAGGAATACCTATCCCAAAAGATACACACATAGACGTTATTCGCTCCCAATTGTCTACTGTTCGAGTACACGCCATCATTCAAAGTATTAGAAACATACATGTTGCTATAAGCCCAATAGTGTTCTTAAAATAAGCTAAGAGGTAGTAGATTACGCTGGGGGGGTCATTCATATATGACATCCTGCGGTAGGGAGTGGGCTTCTGTGGCTTGGATAATTTCTATTGTAAAAGCGAGACAAAGAGGACGTTTCAAAAATTAGGAAAAAAGGCATGACAGCATTCATGGATGGCCCCTTAAGCTCATTCTTGAGCTCATCTTATTTTAAAGCCTAATTGTTATTACCTTTGTTTTGTCTAGTGCTCTGATGAACGAGTCCACACCTGAAACCACCCAGAAGTAAATTCTACAGAAGTAAAGAGCCACCTCTAAATAAGACCTTCAAATACACTGATTCATTCAGATCCATGTTTTCTCTCAACAGACCATGACCATTATGCTATATTGTCGCCTTAGTGCTAGGAGGTTGTATTGCATTTTTCAAGTTTTGCAGAAGAGTTTTGCAGTTCCAGTTACTATAGAACAGAGTGGAAACAACAACATTGCACTGAGGGCTGTGGAAACACATCTCATAGACAGAGTTCCAGAAATTTCATAGTAGCTAGATAAGGGTCAGTACATGTATGTTAAAACAGAGGAAATCTCATTTTTGCCAAAATGTCAGTTACAACCTTCTTGCACTAAGGTGACGATATATCTTAGTCACTTCATATCCTCATTTTGACCTTTTGGAAAACACCCACAAAAATACATTTCAGTTGCTGTCAAACTCATAAAACGTTGTTCTCTATTATGTTCTACTATTGACATATTAATCTTATTATTTCCTCATTTGGACTTTTGAAAAGAAACTTCATTTGCTGTTGCAATGATAAAATAGTTGTTCTCTATGATACTCCTATTGACATATTTAAAAGGAAAACAAATTAAAAGTATTTTACCAGCCCATGTTGACTGCATCCATTTCAGGTTTGGTAAGTAGATGAGGTTGTGCTTCTCGATGAGCCCGGGTTCTGTCAGAAGGATCTCTGCCTCATGTACTTTGCACCTCTCCTCATTCTGTAAACTATCACCGCCTGCTGTTCGAAAATATAGAAAACATAATGTTCTTATCCAAAAACTCAAAGGAAATGTGTCTACCTGCTAGCTACAGCCCACTTTAAGCCCATCTGACACCTACCTAACTACAGCCCACTTTAAGCCCATCTGACACCCACCTAACTAGAGCCCACTTTAATCCCATCTGACACCTACCTAACTATAGGGCACTTTAAGCCCATCCAACACCCAACTAACTACGGCCCACTTTAAGCCCATCTGACACCAAACTAACTACAGCCCACTTTAACCCCATCTGGCACCAACCTAACTACAGCCCACATTAGGCCCATCCAACACCCAACTAACCACTGCCCACTTTAGGCCCAGCTGACACCCTCCTAACTGCAGCCTGACTTTAGGCACAGCTGACACCCTCCTAACTACAGCCCATTTTAAGCCCATCTGACACCGTCCTAAATACAACCCACGTTAAGCCCATCTGACACCCACCTAACTACAGCCCACTTTAAACCCACCTGACACCGACCTAACTTCAGCCTACATGGAGCCAAGCTGACATCCACCTAACTATAAGCCTCTTTAAGCCAAGCTGAGAACCACCTAACTACTGCCCACATTAAGCCCATTTGACACCCACGTAACTACAGGCCACTTCAAGCCCAGCTGACATCCACCTACCTTCAGTCTACATGGAGCCAAGCTGACATTCACCTAAGTACTGCCCACATTAAGCCCAGCTGACACCCACCTAACTTCAGCCGACTTTACACCTATCTGACACCCACCTAACTATATGCCACTTTAGGCCTAGCTGACACCCTCCTAACTTCAGTCCGACTATAGGCCCAGCTGACACCCTCCTAAATGCAGCCCACCTTATGCCTAGCTGACACCAACCTCTATGCCCAGCTGCCACCCAGCTCACTACTGCCCACTTTAGGCCCAGCTGCCACCCACCTAACTACTGCCCACTTTAGGCCCAGCTGCCACCTATATAACTACGGCCCACTTTAGGCCCAGCTGACACCCAGCTAACTACTGCACACTTTAGGCTCAGCTGACACCCACCTAACTATAGGCCACATTAGGCCAAGCTGACATCCACCTAACTATAGGCCACTTTGGGCCAAGCTGACACCCTCCTTACTGCAGCCCAACTTAAGCCCAGCTGACACCGACATAAGTACTGCCCACTTCAGACCCTGCGGACACCCTTCTAAATGCAGCCCATCTTATGCCCAGCTGACAACCACCTAACTACTGCCCACTTTAGGCCCTGTGGACACTCTCTTAAATGCAGCCCACTTTATGCCCAGCTGACAACCACCTAACTACTGCCCACTTTAGGCCCAGCTGACACCTATCTAACTACTTCCCAATTTAAGCCCAACTGACACCCTCCTAACTGCAGCCCGACTATAGGCCCAGCTGACAACCTCCTAAATGCAGCCCACCTTATGCCCAGCTGACACCAACCTAACAGTATTCCTAACTACAGCGCACTCTATGCCCAGCTGCCACCCATGTAACTACTGCCCACTTTAGGCCCAGCTGACACCCACCTAACTACTGCCCACTTTAGGCCCAGCTGACACCTATATAACTACTGCCCACTTTATGCCCAGCTGACACCCACCTAACTATAGGCCGCTTTTGGCCTAGCTGACACCCTTCTAACTGCAGCCAGACTTAATCCCAGCTGACACCCTCCTAAATTCAGCCCATCTTATGCCCAGCTGACACCCACCTAACTACTGCCCAGTTTAGGCCTAGCTGACACCCTTCTAACTGCAGCCAGACTTAATCCCAGCTGACACCCTCCTAAATTCAGCCCATCTTATGCCCAGCTGACACCCACCTAACTACAGCCCAGTTTAGGCCCAGCTGACAATAAGTATCACCACTGGCACTGCAGTGAGTAGGCCTACCAGTGTAAACCAGTGGAGATAACACATGACGGTATATCTACAGCTGTGATTACTGTCAGTGTACCTGCACCTATTTTACACCTACCTGGTATATTGACACTGAGTATGTCCACCCCTGGTAGTGCCTTCCTGACACCCTGTAACAGTCCAGGTACCGCACTAAACACACACACCCTGGGGACTGCCATACCAGCTGCTGCCAAGTCGTTCTCTGTGTGTGTTGTCAGTATTCAGGTCTCACCAAGTTAAGTGTGCAAATATGTGTTTCTGTAGTTCCTGCAGTTAACACCAGATGGCTGAGTGAGCAGGGTTGTAGTGGTCACGTGGAACTAAATCAATTTCCTCTATGTTTCTATATAGCATAACACACAAAAACAGCCGCCTAAAATGTTCGTTGGTAAAGATTTTTACCATAGCACAGTTAACTCATCCCTCATACACAATCTGACAGAATGTTGGATAGGCTTAACCCTGAAAATCTTAAATAAGGGAATGATATGTGCAGTGAGTGCCATTCTACCCTATTTTGGGCCTAAAAATCTCCATTGGCCAGATTAACTTTTGCATGCCTCATAAAATCCCCAAGGCCTGGCATAATATAAAAACACACCTACTATTCCATTTATTAACTATTTGGGAACACCTGTGATTTTTTTCATAATTTTACCAATATTTCTTCTGTCTAATTCTAAACCAATCAGCAGTCAGAACACCCTTCAGTGCAGTCCTGAATACCATATGACTCACGAGAGGGCAGCATTTACGTCCATGTAACCACTAGCAACCTGGTACCAGAGGTCACTACCTAACTCGTAGTAACCCCTGGTCTTCTATGCCATGCATTGTGGGATATAGCCGTGGTGGCTAATTAGATATCATTGGGCAACACAAGAAGTAGATCCTATGTTTAGTACAGCCCAATACATGTATTGTGTCACACCTGCATATAGGTGCAGTGGTACAGGTGTGCATTGTACCAGCAGTATAGAGGTTTCATCTATTATACAAACCTGACAACAATATACCCCAAACACAATCACCCTATGACTATGCATTCAGCTAAATATAATTTGGCTGAAAACCTTTCTGGGAGTATTAGGTGTTTGTCGACCATGACAGCCCCACTAGCTCAGACAGTTGGACTCCTAATGTCAGGGAAATGGGTTCAAGTCACCATGGGCCCACCAGGTCACTACTATTATTTTGTAAGAAATGTATTTATTGAGACATAACCAAGAACATTCATCACCTCTGCTATGAATATCTTAGTTTCTTTGAGCAGTCGTTCATTACAATTGTTGTAGAGATATTGATAGCATCTATTAACACAATCCTAATCTAAAAAAAAAGACCAGGTGATTAGAACCCAAGGACGTCTGAATAAGAGTCTGAGATGATAACCACTATACCAACAGGCTAATTATACACAAGGCTGGCTAATACTTAGAGGATATACAA
This sequence comes from Acholoe squamosa, assembly GCA_949317995.1. NCBI lineage: Eukaryota > Metazoa > Annelida > Polychaeta > Phyllodocida > Polynoidae > Acholoe > Acholoe squamosa. The sequence goes on along the minus strand of OX439048.1, from coordinate 67,890,183 downwards.
GCTTTATTGATGAACAAGTTGATTTTAGGGAGCGGTCATTTTTTAACAGCAGGGGGGTTGGTGAAATTCTGTGCGTGTGCGGCGAAAAATTTTCCGTCCCCCCTTGGAGGGGTAGGAAAATTTTTTGCTCCCCCCTCGGAGGGGTCTGAAATTTTTTCCTACCCCTTTTATTCTTTAGTGCCGCATGGGCTTTTTTCGCTCAAAAGGGGATTTTTTTTTGTCCCCCTCCTAAGAGGGGTCTGAAATATTTTTGTCCCCCCCTTGAAGGGGTCTGAATTTTTTTTGTCCCCCCCAAACCCACCAACCCCCCCTGTTGTTAAAAATGACCACTCCCTTAGCCACGGATACAATCCACAAGGGCAAAGCCCGAATATGTTTATCCAGTGGCTAACATCAACGAATTCTTCAATAAAGCTTACATATTGTCTTTATATATCATGGTTTCCCCATTGACCTGTATTTTAAATATTTACCTTGAAATTCAATGAGTTCTGGTGCGAGTTGGAGCGGACGAGAAGGGAGGCCTTCTGCCATATTGGATTCTTGTTTGTAAACATGCCATCTGGTCCGCTGAGAAAAGCACTCCATTTACACATGTTATAGACCAAAGTTCACTCAATAAATTCATTTGGTATATCTATAAATGTTCTATATTTCAGCAGCCCGCTGTTTGCCATGGTAATTACGAGTCGCTGTCAATGTTTTGTTCCAGTGTCAACATCATTCCTTCTCACCGTGGTTAAATGCACTCCTTTTAGCTACAAAATGAATGCAAGTCAGTGCAGAATGTCGATAACCATGGTGTAAATGAGATATACAATACCAGAATGTAATACTTTGGCAGCATACAGCAGTGCCTTTCAAACTGCACCTCCACCTGGTGTGTACATCTATCAATAGGGACTACTTTAGGACCCCTTCCCACCATGCATAGGGCAAAAGACCAGAGTCTAGGATGCATGTACTTAACTCTTAATGTACTACGACTACACACAGCTACTACGATTTGAAAGGCTAGAGTTTAGTGTCAGTGATCGTCGGTAGTGTCCGACGACTGCTCTGTACGATTAGCACTTATGCAGCAAATACATTAGATTTGGTAAGGCTATCGTAGTGCTGCATGTGCAGCATAATCTCTGTTACAAGTCTGTAATTTCAATAAATTGAGGGTCCCCGACTACGATTTTAGATGAGCAGTCATAGGGTGTTAAGAAATGGCCTCCTGGGACCAGTTTGGTGCACTAGGTGGCATCCCGTGACTTTTAAATTGGCCATGACAAAAGAGTCAAAATTGCAAGAGAAACTTTCATAGCCAGGGAAACTCCCTTTAACGCTTCTTCTTGTTTCTTCACATTTCGCCCTGTCAAGTTTAATGTATTTCTGTCTCTATGTTTTTTTAAAGTGTTTTATTGGGAAAATACTGAGTACATTGTAATCGGTACTTTTTACCTAGCATCCACGCGGTGTGGTCCTTCCGCTAGGCCCCCTGTATAGACATATACAATTACATTTGGATAGATATGATTTGACATGATGTCCGCATCGATGAGGTAGTATACATAGGAACTATGATATAAAAAGATAACAAGGTCACAAATTTTCTTACTTAGCTAGGTGGGGATGAGATGAGATGAGAGGTGAGAAATTGGTATTGGCACAGTGTAAGACGTACAATAAGATAAGAAAACTAGATAAAACAATTTGGATAATCAGATGCGATCTTACTCTTGAATTTTTCCAATGTAGGTATATGGGTGTACTGAGCTTTCAATTGATTCCATCTTACTCTGGCTCTATAGTGAGCGCTTCTAAGTACTACAGGTTTCAACGAATGTGGAATTATAAGTCTTTTTCCTGTATGTAGTCGAGTTGGTAGATGTCTATTGTCAACATATTCTATTTTCTGTGCTAGTTGAAAGGCATAGTACAGTAAATGCTTATCTCTTCTTAAGTCTAGTTCAAAACAGTTGCTAGCATGCCTGATTTCTATTGTAGTCATACGTGGGTTTTCCTCCAGTTTTACCATATGAGCTACCCTTAAGGCCCAGTTCTGTAGTAGTTGGAGTTCTTTTGTTTCGCCTCTATGATCCCTATCCCAAATGAAGTCACCATAGTCAAAACATGGTAAAATCATTGATTTATAAATGTCTACAGCGGTCTCAGAATTTATAAATTTTCTGATCCTGGATAATTGATATATTCTATGTTTGATGGTTCTAATGGTGTTGTTTCTATGTTCAATGAAATTGAAATCAGTATCTAGGGTAAGGCCAAGGTATGTGAAGCTATAAACTCTTTCGATAATAACATTATTCAAAGTAAAGACACTATTGTCGTGGTGGACATCATGATATAGCATCCATTTGGTTTTCTTTTCATTAATTGTTAAGGAATTCTGTAGACACCATTCTTTAATTCTTGTTAGGGCTATTCGCATTTCTTCTGGAGAAGTAACAGAGACAACGGCATCATCAGCATATAGTGTCATGTTATAGTCACAGGTCTTAGATAATGAATTAACATAAATCGAAAAAAGGACAGGTCCTAAAACGGAGCCCTGAGGCACCCCATGTGTTATATCTTTAGGGCTAGAACAATTATCATTAGCTATCGTTATTTGTTTTCTATTCGTCAGATAGTTCTTAAGAAAGTCACAAGTCCTATCATTTAAGCCTAAAAGTGATAATTTTCTCAGTAATTTCAAGTGAGAAACAGTATCAAAAGCTTTTTTGTAATCGAGATATATGCAGTAGGTTGGCTTTCTATTGATGATATTATTTATAATATTGCTCAGGTGCTCAGTAACTGCGCTTAGGGTTGAACGTCCTTTTCTGTACCCATGTTGTGTTGGGCACAAGAGTCCATTGTCCTCCATATAGTTTTGTAATCTGTGACACACAATTTTCTCTAGGATTTTTCCAGGAAGCAACAGAAGGCTAATTGGTCTTAAGTCATTAACATCCAAGGAGTTTGGTTTCTTATGAAGGGGGACAATTGTCCCTTTCTTCCAACTTGTAGGAAAGATACTATGTCGTAGGCAGCAATTATACAAAGTCAAAATTACATCAGGAATAGACATGAAGGCATCTTTTATAATAATGAACAAAATCCGTTACCGTATTTAGGCCCGAAAATTAACAAAATCCGTTACCGTATTGCCCCGTACAAGCGGCGGTCCGCCATTTTGAATATTTACACGCACCCAGAACGAGGCTACGGTACCGGATCGGCCGCTGTGGTGGATCGACACACGTTACGCCACTGGGGGTGTGGCGATCGGCCGCGCAATGCTATCTCTACAGGAAGAAGTTATTCACATAAAATAAAGTCTAATACATTGACACATCTTCCTAATATCCTGTGATTTAGTCTGAGGTCATAACAGAGTGGTGATTATCTATTAACAGGGAGTCGACGGTTTTTCACAGACCTACAGACATTTTTTAAGCCTCCTTTTTTTTATGTGCTCCCCGTGCCTCTGGTGCAGAGATCTATTGTATAGCACTTGGTTCTGGAGGATGAAGTCGTGATGACAGAAGTTCAAAATAAAGTTTTATTGCCTAGCCACTTGTGAGGGCCACACCATCTATAAAGTCCTGAGTTGTTCTGTTATAACCTCCGATCATCCATCTAGCAGTGCCACTAGGATCCTAGCAGACAAGTGTCTGCCAGGATACTAGCAGACACGTGTCTGTTAGGATACTAGCAGACACGTGTCTGTTCGGATACTAGCAAACAAGTGTCTGCCAGGATACTAGCAGACACGTGTCTGTTAGGATACTAGCAGACACGTGTCTGTTCGGATACTAGCAAACAAGTGTCTGCTAGGAAACTAGCAGACAAGTGTCTGCCAGGATACTAGCAGACAAGTGTCTGTTCGGATACTAGCAGACACTTGTCTGCCAGGATACTAGCAGACAAGTGTCTGTTAGGATACTAGCAGACAAGTGTCTGTTAGGATACTAGCAGACAAGTGTCTGTTAGGATACTAGCAGACAAGTGTCTGTTAGGATACTAGCAGACACGTGTCTGTTAAGATACTAGCAGACACGTGTCTGTTCGGATACTAGCAGACACGTGTCTGTTCGGATACTAGCAGACAAGTGTCTGCCAGGATACTAGCAGACAAGTGTCTGTTAGGATACTAGCAGACACGTGTCTGTTCGGATACTAGCAGACACGTGTCTGTTCGGATACTAGCAGACAAGTGTCTGCCAGGATACTAGCAGACAAGTGTCTGTTCGGATACTAGCAGACAAGTGTCTGTTAGGATACTAGCAGAAAAGTGTCTGTTAGGATACTAGCAGACACGTGTCTGTTAGGATACTAGCAGACACGTGTCTGTTACAATACTAGCAGACACGTGTCTGTTCGGATACTAGCAGACAAGTGTCTGCCAGGATACAAGCAGACAAGTGTCTGTTAGGATACTAGCAGACAAGTGTCTGTTAGGAAACTAGCAGACAAGTGTCTGCCAGGATACTAGCAGACACGTGTCTGTTCGGATACTAGCAAACAAGTGTCTGCCAGGATACTAGCAGACACGTGTCTGTTCGGATACTAGCAAACAAGTGTTTGCTAGGAAACTAGCAGACAAGTGTCTGTTCAGATACAAGCAGACAAGTGTCTGTTCAGATACAAGCAGACAAGTGTCTGCCAGGATACTAGCAGACAAGTGTCTGTTAGGATACTAGCAGACACTTGTCAGTTAGGATACTAGCAGACAAGTGTCTGCCAGGATACTAGCAGACACGTGTCTGTTCGGATACTAGCAAACAAGTGTCTGCTAGGAAACTAGCAGACAAGTGTCTGCCAGGATACTAGCAGACACGTGTCTGTTCGGATACTAGCAGACAAGTGACTGCCAGGATACTAGCAGACACATGTCTGTTCGGATACTAGCAAACAAGTGTCTGCTAGGAAACTAGCAGACAAGTGTCTGTTCAGATACAAGCAGACAAGTGTCTGTTCAGATACAAGCAGACAAGTGTCTGTTCAGATACAAGCAGACAAGTGTCTGTTCAGATACAAGCAGACACTTGTCAGTTAGGATACTAGCAGACAAGTGTCTGTTAGGATACTAGCAGACACTTGTCAGTTAGGATACTAGCAGACAAGTGTCTGCCAGGATACTAGCAGACACCTGTCTGTTCGGATACTAGCAAACAAGTGTCTGCTAGGAAACTAGCAGACAAGTGTCTGCCAGGATACTAGCAGACAAGTGTCTGTTAGGATACTAGCAGACAAGTGTCTGTTAGGATACTAGCAGACACGTGTCCGTTCGGATACTAGCAGACAAGTGTCTGCCAGGATACTAGCAGACACGTGTCTGTTAGGATACTAGCAGACAAGTGTCTGTTAGGATACTAGCAGACAAGTGTCTGCCAGGATACTAGCAGACACGTGTCTGCCAGGATACTAGCAGACACGTGTCTGTTAGGATACTAGCAGACAAGTGTCTGCCAGGATACTAGCAGACAAGTGTCTGTTTGGATACTAGCAGACAAGTGTCTGCAAGGGTACTGTAAGCAAGGATATTAGCGGACAACTTGGTGTCAGCGAGGATACTAGCATCTGCTTATATTCCTGGCGGACGCCAGTAACTTGTCTGTTGATTTATTGATGGCCCGTCCACTAGGCTTTAGTGAGCATAATGAGTGTCATGTGCGGGGTGCGGGGTTCAGGGTGTGGGGCCTATTGAATGGGGGGCCTTTGGCAGAGGGGCCTTGGGACAGGGGGGCCTCGGGACAGGGGTCCTTTTGACAGGGGGGGCCTATGGAGCCTGCACCCTCTGGGGTCCTATAGGAACTGAAGTCTGGAGGCACGACTTACTTATATAGACATCCCCAAAACATGCCAGCATCCTCTGAAGGCATCTGTTGGCTCATCTGCAAACTGCTCTCTGAACCCATACCGCTCGGGAGCTAACGATCATAGCTCTCACCGCTGACCATAACAGTTATCCTCCCCAACTAAACTCTAGCTCTGGAAGTTATATGTGGGCACACATTTAATTGGCCCTAGTTACACAATACCTGGCCATAGCACAAAACCTTTTATTTTTAAAATGCCCATTGGTCGGCATGATACACTAATGAAGTGCTGGCAAGTGTGCTCACTGACACTTCATTGATGCATCATGCTGGCCGTTACTCACCATTGCCACACCCATGCATCACGATGCCAATAAGAGCTGGTATTGACAGCCACTGACTAATTGATCATTATTGACTTGTAGTATTGATTGTAACATTCTCAAAGGCTTGTATGATAGGTTACTCATGAAAGAATCAACATCCACTGCTATTGTTAAGTACTTCAGTGTATACAGTGCAATGCATTATTGCAGGGCAGGTGTATCCACAGGAAGGTGACCATGCACACAATACTATACGAGGCCTAACCTTTGACTTTCAACTGGCTTTTTCATTGTTCCGCAGTGTACACTACATCTCCACACCGATGAGTATAAATCCTTTCATTGCTACATAATCTTGTTAAAACTATTTTGTCATTGATGCTATATCAACATTGATTCAATTTAATCTTGTGTACCCCTATGCAGGGTAATTCGTAAATGCTAACAATCATTGATGCATTTTGAAGCAAATATTTTAGAAATGGGAGATGACCAGACTTTAAAACAATTTCCAGTGAAATAAATGTGACATGATCGGGTCTTAGTACAGGGTACAAAAAGGCCCCCTTTCCCACTACACGTCACAATGGTGATTTGACATTAAAAGAGAAATATCAGTGATCAAATCTCCTCACATGACCTGTATTTCCTGCAAAGAATTGCAATCGTATATCATTGGTTTTTGATATTTCTTTTTTAATCACCCTTACAGGATGTTGTGATCATTGATCATTAACTTGACTACGATAACTATTCTGCTTACAGATCAATATGAGATGTGTACCGTGTATACTCACCCTCTGGTATATGAGTATATCCAGCTGCTCCGGTAAGTATACCGAGTACCTTTTACAAGAAGCCCCAGGTGGCAGTAAGGTGGTATATGGAATCTTGTAAAATAATGACTGATCTGTGGCAATTTTGGGAAAAGGATTTCAGCGGTATTTCAATGACATATCTTTTTACAATGTGTTCTGAATGTTCTGCTGACGTTCTTGAGAGGTTAGATGAATTACACATGACAAATTCATGTAGCAAAAAGTGTACGAGATGTCATAATACTGAATAGTGTTAATGTAGTTATTTTTGTGTGTATAAATTTTCGCGAATTCGTATAAAAATGCATTTTCGTGTGTATTTAAATTCGCGAATTTCCGATTTTTTAAATCCCCCTTTTTTTTTTTATATATATATATAAACGAGATGCTAAAACCCCTCCCCCTTACCCCTGCCCAACCCTAAATTGGAAGTGGTGCCATCATTCCTTCTTGGTAGTATCATCATTCCTAAAAACATGGTACCACCATTCTGGTACCATTGTTCCTTGGTACCATCATTCATGTAAATTCCACAACCAAGTGGCACCCATTCAAAATACATCTACCAATGCACTATTGGTACCATATGATTAGAGTTTGCTGGTGAAAATAAATATCCTTTTTCACATTGGTACATATTTTATTGATGCATGTAATTTCTTTCGTTGACCGGACCAGACCAGACTACCTAGATACATTTCTGCAAATTTTTAATTTCTGTGGAATTCGTGAAAATATCTACATTTACAGTACATGATTCTTCATACTCTTTAGTTGATTTTAATATTATTAATTTACTAATTTGAGAATATGCTTTATGCCAAACATTGTTCAGAAAGCCTTCAGATATAAAGGTAGAGCTCCTTCATAGATGGTCCCCTGTGTGCCTTTATAGAGGCAGCCAAAGTTAGAGGTGCACCTTATACCTGAGGATATCAAGCTATAGGACTCAGTATGGAGGCCTAGTGGGGCCACCATCTTGAATTTCGCTGGTTGAGCTAAAACCCACTGATAAGACATACCATGATGAGTACCTTGTCCCTGGTTAAAAACCAATTCCTGGGACATGCTGGTCCCACCTTATCAGTGTGGGGCACAGGAACCAGCTCCAGACCAACTAGTGGCCAATACAACAGTACTAAAATAACCTACACTGCAAAAATGGTGTTTAGATTTTAAACATGTTTAGGTCTAAATACGTTTAATACCTAAACATATAGGTCAGTTCGGTGTCTCATCGACTACACATTTAGGAAATGAACACTTTTATTCTAACTACATAAAAGTTTACACTAAACATGTTTAGATGTTTAGAGTTGAAACAGTTGAATAATAGGTGTTTAGATTTAAACATCAATATGTTTAGATACTTGGATGTTGAATCCACACCAGGTAGCAGCACTACCTTTGAATGGACTATCTGCACATAGTTACAATCAATTGTTGTGACAAATGTCCCCAAATCCCATGTTTATCATGGTTTCATTTCATAGAATGTCATGTGAATAGAAAGGGCAATAGAAAATTGACTAGATTCACCTTATGCCACCATCATTAGCATAAAATAATCAATAAGCTCCATGCCTGACACCTATTTGATGTTATTCTGGAATAGATAAGGCAATGTCCTTCCTGCCAAGCTGTTGTACTTTCTCAAGTCTCTCATTCTGATGCAGTGTGTAATACATGTACACGTATACAGCTGTGGCTGACATCTTTGGAGACTTTGTCAAGTAAATACCTGCTGATGTCCCCCCCAGTAAATGAGAAAACAAACAAAATATATCTCTTTTTTTAATGCATACATGTCTGCAAACCTTAACGCTACATCAAATCATTTAAACATCTAAACACAAAAATTCATAAACACCTAAACACAAAAATTCATAGATATCTAAACACAAAGTTTTAACCTAAACACCTACATTTCTAAACACTTGAGCTAAGCACATTGTTTGGCTAAACATGTTTAGGAAATTAATGTGATTACAAAAATGTTGCAAGAATATGTTTAGAATTGTGTTTAGGATCTAAACACCATTTTTGCAGTGTAGGTATGATCCCAGATGCAAATCATAGAATGACATTAAACTACCGATGGGCCTTGTGGTCTCAGGGCAAGGTGATGACAGCTCACAAGTGTAAAGTGGGTGTCATTGGAGTGTTATAGAAACAAAAAGAGAGCACTTCAGATGGTGCTTGTGGCGGCCATGCCACTTTGTTCCTCCTACAGGGGCATGGCTGGTTTGGACTCCAGTAACTGCAATAGACCCACATGTTTGTAATGGTCTGCCTCACCTTTGGCTCACTATTTGCTGCCAATACTGATAGTTGGGATAGCCACATTCTTCTTCTTCTGTGCAGCTCTAATTTCTAAGGCATGGGGCTCTTTCTTACATTGCAAATTGTCATTTTAGTGGGTGTCTTTGCAATGGTAAAACTATGGAGGTCCGGGGGTGGATGATGGACATACCCATGTAAGCAGTAGGGCGGCTGGACTGCCTCTAGTGAATTAATATGGTATAATATTTATATACAATGCTAGGCCTTTGCTGCTCCTTATAGCATGTAGTTGAACTTGGGGTCTACCTTATAGGTTAGACTTTTGTAGAATGGTATCTGAAACCCTCAAAATGAAGCCACTGCCACACATTGCATATCCTTTAACTCAGGGTGAGACCTATATGTAAGGTGACCTGATACATGACCCGTTTAGCAGAAAACTATCTTTTTACTTAGAAGATAATTTATATCCTACGTAAGGATATCACCATTTTAGTACTTTCTAACAATTTTCTGTCAAATCTGGAAGCATAATGGTGGTAATTATTCCAGCCTAGCAATGAATTTTGATCCTCTTTTTCAGGATTGTACATCTATATAGGCTGCTATGAAGATAGATGGGACAGAGACCTCGATGGTGACAATGATCGTTCAAGCACCATGACACTAGGGAAATGTTATGATATCTGTGTTGGTTCTTATGAATATCTTGGCGTGCAGGTAAGTAGATGTTGATGTGATAGCCACTTCGAAACTTCGAGTATAAGCTTTAAATATAGACCATTTCAAAACAAGGAGAGGGAAGGTATTGATTTGTCAACCAGCCAGATCGGGTGTGGGGTAGATAGCGTAAGAGCATTCCCACTGCTACCCCAGCTTTGTTCTGGGGATGGGGGTAGCCCTCAGTGTACTATGGTTTTTTGAATTTCTTTAACATTTTTTGACTAGAAAAAAGCCATGGACTTATCATACAAGCATTTGGGAATATCACAATCAATATTAGACATCATCAATGATCAAATGCTGTGAGTGAGTCTTTTTATAAACACTCTTAGCACTTACCTTCTTAACAACCCAAATTCTCTGAAATTAGGCATTTTCAAATAATGTAATATGCACTAAATACAGAGTTTAACTCAGTATAAGCCATTTCCATGCATCCTATATAATAGTTATATGAATAAGGATTTAGAATAAGGGCAGTGGGAGGTATATTACTACTGTACTGTATATAAGATATATAAGCAAATGTCAATGATCAGTGAATAAGGCCTGGTTGAATATGGGCAGAAGCACCTCTGGGAATACGATCCTAAATTATTCACTGTGAGTTGACATTTGCATTTATGCCATGGCCCATGGGTTTAAATTGCTTTTAAATAAAGGATTTCAACAATATTTACTGGTTTTGAAGGCATAGACTCGTCCCGGTTTGTTTTGATCCGCCATGACACCTTGCTCGACGAAATTGGTCACGTGATACGGAGCTAGCCGCTACTTTTAGTTGTGATATAAATGTTCCTTGCGCAGGACAATATCTTCTTTTTTAACATGGCGCTAATACATAGATATACCTTAAACAATTAATAAAATATTATTTAACTAGTTCAATCATTCTTCTCTTTGCGTAAAACTTCTAATAACCATACCTAAATACGAAACTAATTAGCTCTGTATAAATATCAAAATGGCACCGCGGAATATGCGAGGATCGTATTCCACCCCCCCATTGAATACGGCGTAAGTAGTACTAATCTATAGTGTCGTCAATATTCGCCATGGCATAAGGTGCAGGAACCTATATGGGTATATAGGGTGTCAGTAAGATTGTCACTTATGCTGCTTCAATGAAGTGAACACAAATAGAAATGCCAGCACTTGATTGGTGCACCATGACAACCAATGGACATGATGCACTCATGCCCTACTAGCCCATAATGACAATGACAATGACAATGATTTTATTTCTCAAAACCTCATAGAGGTACACGAGATGGATATGCTGTTGACTTATTGTATCTAATATGATGTTTTAGGCTGCAAGATGGTGCTTTTGTGGTGACACTTACAGTCGTCATGGGCAGGTAGATGAGAGCGAGTGTAACATGCCATGCTCTGGGAATGCCTCACAAGTGTGTGGAGCTTCTTTTAGAAACAGCATCTATCAGATTATAGGTGAGACGTTCCTTTTCCAAAATATGTGTAAAAATGTGGGTTGACCGCTTCTGTTTCAAAGCACCATAATACCAAGTGTAAATGGCACATCCCATATATGGGCCAGATTTCCTGGGGACATACAAATCTCCCTGAGAAGGCCCTAAATATGAAAGTCAGAAAAGGAATTAATCACTTTATTACATTGAAAGAACAATGTCTTGGCTGGTTGGAACCACTAATTATACACAGTTATCCCTGCCGGTTCCATTTTATAGCTGTGTGATAACAATTTGTCACTTTTTGTGTCCATCCGACAGATTTAATCAGTGATATGATTTTGTTACCAATATATACACCACAGAAACTTCTAATTTTGTTTACCAGCTCTTACAGTATACAAGTTTAGTAATCTCATGAATAAACATCACTGTTCAAAATTCTTTGAGAAATATCTTTCTCAGATGCATTCGTGCATTATAGGACAACAGACAGTCTCGATGTGAAGAAGATCGTTGTCTATTCTCTAATTCTTGCATTAGCATCCTTTAAACAGAAAGCGCAGTTAATGCATGAATGGTTCATGCCTGTATTAGATTGATGTCTCTGTTGCCTACATGCCCGTCGGTCGTTCTGATGCATCATTGATGACGTGCTGATGAGCTAACTCAGTCATTGGAGCACCATATTGACACTCTGAGACTATCAATCTACCAACCCTGTAGGCTTGGCATCATGCATCAATGAGTTTGATGAGATCAACAGAGGGACATGACCTTTTCCTTACAACTGATGTGGGATGTGGGGGAGCCACCTTCAACGGCCCCAGGCTGTATGCCCTGATGACACTCAGATTGAAGATTTACAACTGCATTTATCTTATCATTGCATATAAAGATTTGTTTCGTAAAGGAATACTGACTGGTATTAAGAAGAATTACTGATATGGGTACATTGACGCCTTATAAGATAGAATTATGGGTATGTGATATGTTAACCAGTAACTGTATCTGTAGGTTACGTGGAACTAATTCCATTTCCTCTATGTTTCTATATAGCATAACACACAAAAACAGCCCCCCGTAATGTTCGTTGGTAATATTTTCGACCGTAGCAAGATTAAACCATCTCTCACACACAATGTGTTAGAATATAGGATAGGCTTAACCCTGAAAATCTTAACTAAGAGAGCGATACATACAGCAAGTGCCATTCTACCCTATTTTGGGCCTCAAAACCTCCATTGGCCAGATGAACATTTGCAGACCTGATAAAATCCCCAAACCTTGGCATAATATAAAAACTCATCTACTGTTCCATTTAGGAACTATTTGGGGTCACTTGTGATTTTTTTCATAATTTTACCAATATTTCTTGCATATGATTTCTAAGCCAATCAGCACCCAGATCACCTT